>VBSM01001681.1:2288642-2377576 GCA_008086735.1 Cheirogaleus medius
ATTTAAAATTCTGTTTTGCATTACCTTTTTTTTTCAGTCAACTAAGACTTTTAAGCATAGGAAGGTCTACCCTAAAAGCCTGCCCCATCTACCTCTAAAAGCCTGCTTTAATTTCTCCCTGCACGCGCCTGGCACCTTGCGGTAGATTGCTACTCCACGGATGCTGCCTTTGTGGCTGAACATTGATTAATGGCTGGTCAGGGCCGAACTCACACATTTGTGTTTAATGCACTACTGAGTCAGCACCACTGGCCTTGGGGAAGGAAAAAAGGAAATAAAATCTAGGCAGATGGGTTTGGGATGGAGTTTAGCATTGGATTTGCATTTTCTGATTCTGCTGCCCAATCTATTTCCCATTGGCCTTTAGGAATGCGCTAGATTGGATTGTGTTTCCTATTGCAAATTTTAAATAAGGCAGATGATACAGTAGGCATTACTATTCACAATCCCCTGGGTATAGCTGCAAATATGCTTTTAAACCTCAGAGCAATTTCCCCAATCATGATGGAACAATAATTGCTATTAAAAAGAATATATACTCGTGTACACACACAATGTTTGTAGCTCATCAGTGGGGAATATCAATTGTTGTCAATTTTTAATGCAAAAAATAATTAAAGACCTGCGTCTGTGCAAGATATTTACAAACAGCTTTACTATTAATGTTTATTTTCCAAACCACAAGCAAGATATGGAGATAATTCTTTGAGACATCAGCTGAGTAAAACACATTTTGTTTCAATATTAAAAGTTTGTAAGCCTTCGTATCAGGAGATATTGTGGAAGGTGGACTTTGCCAGTCAAGGTGGTTAGTTAAGCTGGTGAAGGCTGATTCTGTATAAAATGGCCAAGGATTCCTGCATTCTTCTAAATGACATTGGAGAGTGAGAAGGTGAGGCAACCTTGGTTAATTGTGGAAGTCTTTGTTCTAAAGAATCACACATCTGATTCTTTTCAAGTGCTCCTGTTTGCCCATTAGCTTGTTGCCAACCAGAAGAGCCACTTTGTGTTTTTCTGGCTGTCAGCCTTGACTCAGTCCCTGCTCAGGAGAGAGAGGGTAAGGCAAATACAATAATAACCACCTGGACCGGTCAGGAAAATAGAACCACACCAGGTAGTTTAATGGAGAGAGTTTGCCGTGGGAAAATAGTTACAGCAGGTTTGAAAGAACTGAACACAAGGGACTGTGGGGCAACCCAGAGATTAACAAGAGAAACCATTGACCTCCTGAGGCTGGGCGGGCAGCAGGAAGAGACAGAGTAACTGGAGTCCGAGCAGAGGGGCTGGCTGGTGGGGACTGGAGCCAGGGTGGACACATCCCTTGCCAGTGACACCCCTCTTCATGGCAGAGAGAGGGGAAGATCCTCCTCTCTTCCTGCCTTCCAGACTCTTGTCCATGCCTCCCACTCACTGGCCTTAACCGGAACTCAATGGACGCGTGTCCCTGGGAAATGCAGTTTGCAATGTCAGGCCTCTGAGCTACAGAGCAGAAGAGAGGGAGGTGAGGGGTGGATCTGAGAGTAAATTGCTAGGGGACTGGCAGCACACAGTGCCAGGTCAAGAAAGGGGGACAAAGTAACGAGAGGTCACAGAGGAGGGAGTGGACACCTTACATGGGGGAAAGCAAGAAAGGCTTCCCAGAAGAGGCACCACCTGAGATGGGCCTTGAAGCATTGATGGAGAGGGTCCCTTCAACAAGGCTAGGGGTGGGAGATGGAAAGTCACTGTTAACACTCATCTGTAATTGAAGGCAACATGAAATATGGCAGAAGAGATTGCATTGAGATGGTAGGAAATAGAGCCAGGCCCCATGGGGTATGTGTTTAAGAGGCTAGACCTGAAGGCAAGACAGGGAAAAGGGCTGTCACAGGTTGGGTTGCTCAGGAAGCAGACCCTCAGGCAGAGACTGGCATGCAGGATGTTCATGAGGGAGTGCTGTCAGGACCATTCCTTGTAAGGAAAAGGGAAGTCATCCAGAGTGGGCAGAGGGAGGAGTTGGACTGTGATGCAGTCACAACAAGGGCCTCAGCCAACCCCACTGGGAGCTCTGGAGCTGGGGTGGCCCTTCTGAATTGTCCTGAGTTGGGACAAGGGAGCTGGGACTTTATACTTTTTCATCAACTGGTCACTGGGTACAGGCTGCCCCAGGAAGAGGCATGAGCTTGAGTCAGGCAAGTATCTTCAGTCAATGGCAATTTCCAGTGAGGGCTGGCAGCTCCAACAGCACTTCCATCACCTGAGGAATGAAGTCCTTCAGTCTTGGTTTGGACAACACGCCACAGTGTCCATTATAAAATGATGTCACCAAGGTACCTGCTATACACCAGGCAGTACACTGCACTTCACATCTATTCACTTTCAGACAGCACCCTGCATAGCCAATGTCAATAGCCTCATTTTACAGAGGAGGAAGCTGAGGCTCAGAGAAAGTAAGTAACTTGCCTGATGTTTCCAGTCAGCAAGTAATAGAGTCAGGATTGAACCCACATCAGCCTGCCCTTATGCCCACAGGAGCAATCTGAGCTCTCCCAGGGGAAGCCTCTAGATCTATAAAGAAGGAAATGAAGACATGAGAGAGGTCAGTGGTGAGATGGAGGATGGTGTCTAGAAAGTTGAAAAAAATCAGAAATTAACTACTGAGCTGAATGTGGCAGGAGAAGAATGAATGGATTGATGACCAAGCAACAGAGAGGGCCTAGGAGTGGTGAGATTGTGCAGATGTTTTCTGGCACATACTGGACTTTCCTGTTCTTTTTGGCTGCTCACTATACTGAACCCTCTTACTTATGTTGAAGACCTCCCATCCTATGAGTCCAGGTAGGAGGAACTGAAAACAGCAGGTGGTCACTTTTCCAGTGTCCTTGCAGCCTGGTGGGCCCGTGACACAGACTCCACTGCTCACACATCCACCCACTTTGATGCCAAAGGTTATAGGGACATGAGGGACATGGGGGCTTGGGGGAAGGATGTTGGCAGCATCTAGGGTTTGGGGATGGTGGTGGGACTTCAGTGGTCTACTTGGGGGTGCAATTTTAAGTGCATTTTGAACATTGCTCTTAGTTGGGTAAGTGCTAAGTCTAGCTCTTTAGCCTTTCTGCTGATTCTATGAGCTAACCGATATCCTTTAAAAAATTATCTAGAAACAATTTCACACTTATAAAATATAGAAAAAACAGTACAAAGAATTCTCATAAGCCCTTTATCCAGATTCCAAAAATGCCAACATGCTTGCTTTATCATTTTCTCTCTCTATCTCCCTCTCTCTCCTATCTGTCCACTTATCTATTTTACTATAGTAATAAGTGTTTCAGATAAGATTCATCAATACATGCTAAATTAATGGCTGAAAAGCTGAAAGAGTGAGGAGAAATATTTACATAGTCTTAAAACATATCCCTTTAACTATATAGCAAAAGAATAACTTTACGGTGAAGAAACCTGGTAGATACCACCTTAATCCAGTGGTCAAACTTAACATTCTGAGTAATGGAAGAAATTAACACCGGGTGACGCTTGATAGGATGCACTGAGCTGGACACACCATGACTTCTTGGCATTCCTGCAAAAATGCACAACTTGAACTTACTCATGAGGAAATGGAAGAAGTCAAGCCAAGCTTCATTCTACAAAATAAATGGTCTATTTTCCCTAAAATAATTTTAATAATTTTTGTTAGGCAGTAGTCTATCCAAGTGTTTTGTAACCTGCATAGCACCAAACCAATGCACGAGCATTCTTGAAGTCTTGGCTATGATGAGGTCTATGCTAGTGAGGAAAAGGGCCACATGGGGCACTATGCCAGGGACTGGACTGTCATATTGCAAGGGACCCTCAGGAACATAGGTGGACTGAGAGAAAGCAGAGGAGGATGAGGAATGTTGTAGAGAGGGGCACTGAATATGCTGTTCAAGCCCACGACTGATATATTTGTGTCTCAGTTTTCCACCCTTATTTTTGCTCCATGGCTACAAAATGGAATATTTGGAATGGAATGGAATATTTGTTTCTGTTTCTTGTGGAGCAGAGTGGGTGAAGTATGGCAAAGAGGAAGGCAGAGAGCTAGCACTTTCTGTGTGCCCTACACTGAGCACTCTTTCTATTATGAGCCAGTATGTCACAGTGGTTAAGTGCTCAGGCCCTGTTATCAGTTTCTTCATCTGTAAAATGGGGATAATAATAATGCATGGTTCATAGGCATGATGTGAGGATTAGATGGGATATTGAGTCTAGCACCATGCCTGGCCCACCACGAACACTGAATAAATGTTGGCTATGAATGTGACAAGAAGAGCATTGTGTTAGGTGATGTGCTTGAGGTCACCCTGACCCTGAGAAATGAAACAGGGATGGAGCTGATGCTTAACACTTTGCATGCCAACATTCTCCTCTGGTATGAAGCCCAGAGAAATGAGGACCAGCAGAGGGAGTTTGGACTGGAAATCAAATGCCCCCTTCACAGACGAGGAGGTCAAGGGCTCGGGGAAAGGTCTGGTCTCCCTCAAGGTCAGCACCAGGCGCAACTCTAATACTCTTCCTGCCTTTGCCAGGTTCCTCTGTCACCTCTGCTTGTGCTAACCTTGGTGCTTGGGAGGTGGGCAGGGAGCTCATAACTCAGTAATTGCCTTGTGGATTTTATGGGGCCATATAACGGTGTGCTGTGCAAACTTTCATGAGTATTTATTTTACAATGTCTACTGAAACCATTAACACTTTCATTAGCCAGATTCAAGGTCTGTGAGAGGCTTGGCTTCCCTACTAAGATCGATTTTGTTGGTAGATTTTAAACAAAAGTTTACAAAAACATTGCCTGTTTATCCTAAGGCGAGGAAACATTCTTAGTGTCTTGCAGGCCCAGATGGAATTAGGAATCCATGATTCATCCTTTTCCTATTCATCCTTTTCAATTGTGTGCTGGCTGGAAGGAGACAAATGGGGATTCCTAGGCAAATCCATCCACAATATTTATTACCTCTCCTTGAAAACTGGATTCTGCCAGCAAAGCTGATCTCCAGGTGACCTCATGGTTTCTGAGATTGCAATTTCATTTTAGATTCCATAATTTCTGGCAGGTAGGAGCTTCAGCATGGGGTACCAAAAAAGATAAAAATATAATTTCTAGTTCCTTCACAAAAATGTGGTTGTACATTTTGATGACTATACCTGATAAAATTTTTAATATACATCAAATTTATGGTAAAGGATAAGAGGTATTTGTCACATTTTTTTTAAAGTAGTGATGTGAAGTCAAGTTGTTAAGAGAATTATTGTGCTTAAGTGAAGTGATTATTAGTAAGAAACAATTAGGTAGAGAAGCCAGTACCCGGGAGTTTGTCTCCAGTTGGGTAAGATAAAGACACGGATGGTTTATTTTCTCAGTGCTGAGGCATCATGGAGCTTGCCTGATTGAAACAAATATACTTTTTGCACATCTATTGAAGCCCCAATGATACGCAAAGAAATGTCCTAAGCACTATGAAGAGAGATGCAAAAACAAATTGAATACTACTTGTCTGGGATACAAGTTATTTTGCTGTTTCTTTGTTCTTTGTGGACCTTGCTTGCACTAGGTGGAGTTTGCCCTCCTCATCAGTTCATGGCCCATTTATCTTCATTGGCACATGCCAAGCCCTTCTCTCCTTTATTTATTATTTCTCTTTTATCCCCCATACCATTCCCCTCCTCCCCATAGGCAACTGCATTATTGCATTTGATGTCTATCTTTTTGCTTGTCTATGTATTTACAAAATGTTTACTGTTTGGCTACATGTATTTTTAGTGTATGTAAATGGTATTGTGTTATAATAATCTCATTCCGTTTCTTTCTCTTCTCACTAAACAATATGTTGTTAAGATTCACTCATGTTGCTATGTTTAAATCTAATCTGTTGCTTCTAATTGCTGCATAATGTTCCATTCAGATTTTATTTGTGTGAAAGGGTACGCTATTTGGAGAAAGAGGTCTATCCGGCTTCAGGAAAATAAATGTGCTGATTCTGGGGAGAACAGATTGGAGTCAGTAAGAAAGAGGGCTAGGAAGCAGTTTGAATAATCCAAATGAGAGGTAACCTGGGTATAGTAGCAGGAATGGAAAAGCAGAAGTGTGTTAGATCCTTCCAGGTAGACTTGATATGTTTTAACTACATGTTGGATAGAAGGAGTGAGGAGGAGCAAAGAGCCAAAGGTAATATTAAGATTTTGAGCCTGAGTAATGGGGTGGTTTCAAGTGCCATGAATGAAGGAGGAAGTGCACTAGAAGGTGTGGATCTGGTGGGGCAGAGGAGGAGAAAGAGGATGGCACCAAACCCAGACACTCATCATGCATTTGTTCATCCAGCCGACATTCCCTGAACACCTATTACATGCCTGACATTAAACTAGCCTGCTAGGAGAACAGGGCAGGGGTGGATGTATAGTGATTTCTGCACTCACGGAGTGGAGAAGACAGATATCAAATGATCACAAAAGTAAAAACATCACCACAAGTGGTAATAAGTGCCTTGAGAAGATGAACAGCCCAAGATTCAGGTAGAAAGTCAAGAGTGTTCTCCGGGGACATCACGTGTCTGTGAAAACATGGATGAGTAGAAGTCACCTGGGTGAAGAGGGGAGGCACTCACCCGGCGGAATGGCAAGAGCACAGGCCTGGGAGCGGGAAAGAACTCGGCACACCTGTAGTGCTGAGAGGCCAGTGTGGCTGGGGTCTGGCGTGGGCCGGATCCTGCAGGGTCTTGTGCACCATGTTACCAAGGCTCTTGCACCTCTTCCTAAGAGGAATGGGAAGTACTAAGGGATGTTGCTCAAGTGCCTACCATGCTCAGCTGAGCAGTTCCAAACTTTCCTGTGTGGAGAAGGGATTTTAGGGCAATGTGGAAGGGGGAGTATTTGGGCAGAGGCACAGCATGTGGGAAGCCCTGGTGATGGGGAATCACTTGGCATGTTGGGGGAGCCAGAGGAAGTCAGTGTCGCTGCAGTGTGGAGAGTGAGGGAAAGGATGAGCAAACTGGAAACAGAACTCAGACTGTGTCAGGGCCGGTAGGCCAACCTGCAAAGTTTGGACCCTGTGCTAAAGGGAAGCCGATGGGTGGCTCTGGGCAGGGAGCACGTCCATCTGCTGTCGAGGGTCAAAATCTCCTTAGGCTGCTGCCTGGAGCACTGATTGGAGAGTATGTAGGGAAACACTCAGGGGCGGTTGCAGTTTTCCAGATGAGGGGTGAGGGTGGCTTGGATGAGGGGGTGGAAGAGATGAGATGAAGGAAATTGATTTGAGAGGTTTTGATGTTGAGTTGACGGGGCTCGGTGACGGATCGGATGGCGGGCGTAGTGGGATCTGTGTCAAGGGTGGCAGGCTGAGCTTGAGCTGCCTGTCGGATATGCAAATGCAGGTGTCCAGGATCACTTGGATATGACATTCTGACATGCAGAAGATGGTTTGGAGGCAGCAAGATCAATTTCAGAATTGCCTGTGCTGTGGGGAAAGTGGAGACCATGAGAACAGGTGAATCATCAAGGAAAATTGTGTAGAGACATAAATTGGAAAATGCCTATTTGGAAGATAAATTTTTATTGGAGATTTAAAATTTTGTTATTCATTTTGAGGCATTAAAAATGTAGTTGCAAGCAAAGAAAAATATAACAATCTGATACTCATATTCCTATCATCGTGAATATATTTGGGCCATATCTGCTGTGTTAAAAAAAAAAAAAAGAAATAAAATACTCCCCCCTCCCCCACCAAGTGCTGGCCAAAACAGTCTCTCTCCTGAGTTCAGGGTGGCAGGGTATTTCTTTGAGATACCAATTCATGTTTGCTCTCCGTGTTTTCCCTTCCTTGCTTCAGGCTGGTCACAGACTCTGTGCTCGTGTGCCTCAGGAGACAGGGCTCTGGATGTTTATGAGGTCAAGGCTGTCTGAAGAAGATTGATATGGAAGAGATAAAGAGGATTTCCCAGTCATTGAGGAGAGAGCTCCCTGGCCAAAGTCTGTGTCCTGGAGTGGAGCAGCAGGGTGCTTATCCCTGCTCCTGGCTGTACTCTGAGCAGGCAGGGCCTCGGGTGGGTAGCCCAAGGTGCCTGGGCTGCCAGCCTTGCCAAAGCTTCCCCTCTACCAGCTTGGGGAGGGAAGAGCAGGGCCACACAAGGCCACACAGGGCCACAGGGCCTGAGGCAGTGGGAATGCACAGTGGACCAATGTCCCCTCACCAGAGGAGACTCCCTATGCCTGAGCCCTGTGTCCTGCCTTAGGACCTTAGCAGCATCCCTTGAAGGGCAGCGGGGGAAGAAACCTCTGAGAACGGCTGAGGATGAATTTCTTGCAAACCAGCAGATTGGGAGCTCAGGGTTGAAATGAAGTTGATTAATAGAAAATTAAAATATATGTATTTCTTGAACACTTGAATCTATGGACAGAAATTTATACCCAACGTAACTCTACTTAATGAGAGGTGACCACGATGAAGACTGAGTTGGGAGAGTTAAATGTGGAGGACAAGAAGCAGAACCTCCTAGGGAAGAGGCAGCTCAAAAGGGAGGAGTGGTCAGCTGTGTGCCATGGGGCAGAAAGGCCTGAGAAGGGGAAACCAGGAAGGTGGAGCGGGGTGGACCCGATAGGGAAGGATACACAGCCTTTGAGAAGACAGGAGACTTATGGCAAGGGGTGGAGAGGAGAATAGGAAATGCCACTGGTGTGGACTCCATTCAAGAAGCTTGTCAGTGAGGAGAAGATTTTTTTTTTTTTCCAAAAAGTGTGTTTTGTTTAGGACTAGGAGAGATGAGGACATTTCTGTCCTGAGATACAGGGAGAAGTCAGAGAGTCTGAAGGAGAAAGATAGAGCGTATAACTGGTGGAGGAGGGCCCGCCCCGTAAGGACATGGCGCGCCCCGCCTGGCCTGCAGGAGGGAGGGCTGCATGGCTACATCCTGGGGGACGCTTGAAGTACAGCAGAGGGTACCACATGGTGGGTGACCTTCATCTTCTTGGCAAAGTATATAGAGAAGTCAATGACTGCCCAAAAAGGACTTGGAAATAATAGAAATGTTTTAGGGCCAATACGGAAAAGAATGCAATAAGCTACCATCAAGGTTAAATGAAAGTACAATAGTAAAGTTACCATTATGAGTGCACCCTATATGGTAGGTACCGTTCTATGCCTACTGCTTAATAATTTCTATAATTAGTATAATTCTTAGACATTATTATCTATATTGATAAGAAAACTGAGGTTTAGAGAAGTTAAATAACATAACACCATTAAATGATATAACCTTTTATGGTCATACAGTGAGGAAATTGTAGAGCCAGGGTTTTGACTAAATCTACTGAACACCAGAGTCAGTCTTAATCCTTTGCCAGAGTAGAGAAATGTAGCAGTTGTCTTAGTCTGTTTTGTGTTTCTATAACAGAATACCACAGACTGGGTAATTTATAAAGAGCAGAGATTTATTTCTTACAGTTCTTGAGTCTGGGAAGTCCAAGATCAGGGGCCTGACATCTGGTGAAGTCCTTCTTGATACATCATCCTATGCCAGAAGGCAAAAGAACAAGAGTGGGCCAAGCTTGCTTTTAAAACAAACCCACTCATGTGATGAGGAACTCATTCCCTCAATGACATTAATCCATTCATGAGGGCAGAGGTCTCATGACCTAATCACCTCTTAAAGGTCCCACCTTTCAACACTCTTGCATTGGGGATTAGGTTTCCAACACATGAACTTTGGAGGACACATTCAGACCACAGCAGCAGTGCAAGCCCTAAGGTTGAAGTCAACAAGTTGCGTTACAAGATGTTGTCCAGCAGCTCGGGGTTAGAAGAATTGCTGGATGTGAGCTGAACTGCGTTTGGAATTCCCATACACTATGTCCTCAAGACATCTAGATGAAGATATGAGTATGATGGATGTGGGACTTCTGACCGGGTTATTCAGGGAGATAGCTGATAGTCTGGCAGAATAAAGAATGTGAAGGAGTGAAAGAACTGGGGACCAAGGCCAAGGTGGTTTTCATAGTTCATCTGTGTATAGGCGGAATCTGAAGCCACAGAGTTGATGAGCTCACCAAGAGAGAAAGGTTAAAGTGCGGGACAAAGGGACCTGGGGCCAAGTCGGGCCAAAATACAATATCAAGTAGTCAATTTAAAAAGGAGAAACTTGCAAAGCATACAGAGAAAAGGTTGCTGAGAAATCTAGGAGTGGGAGAGAGGTACGTCACTAGAGGAAAGGGAAAAGAGTAACTGGCAGGCACGGTGAGTGAGTGAGAACTGAAACGTGCCCTTTGGATGTGGGGCATGAAGGCCTCTGGTGACTCACATTAGAGCTGTTCCAGTAGAAAGGTGGGATCTGAAGCCAGCTTGGAGCAGGCTGAAGAGTGAGAAGAGTGAGGAATTGCGAAAAGGAAGTATGAAGCAACTTTTTCAGAAAGTTTGGTTTAAAGGACAATAGCTGGAGGGGTATTCACGGATGATAAAAGGCAATTTTTAATCGAAAAAGACTTATGGGTATTAAAATTTCCTTGAGAGAAATCCTTTTGACAAGGAACTAGAGAAAGGCAGGAGAAGACGGATCTTAAGCCACATGAACAAACCAGCCTTGGTTGATGGGAGGGAGAAAAGACCAGGCACCAGGAGGTAGGCGGGCGGGCTTGTGTGCTTTGTGATGGGAGGGCACGAGAGTTCCATGTGGTGGACTCAGTGTTCCCTGGGAAACAGGAGGCAAGGTTGTAAGCCAAGAGTGAGGAAAGAGGTATGAGAATCAGAGGTTTGAGGAAGGCAGATTAGGCTGGATGTGTTTTGCAGAATTGAGGAGAGGAAAGGGGCATGTCTGCTGGGCAGTGTTGAGAGTCCACATGAGAATAGTTATAATGAGTACGTGGTGAATTGGTCTGCCCTGTTGTGACACTTTCTCCATAAAACTGAGCAGCTTGTTCTCTACCTTAGAACAAGAAGAGAGCTGGTTCTATTCAGAGTTGGGTTTTTGTCAGATGTGTGTGATAAAAAGACAGAATGGCAGAGGAGTTTAGAGTTCTGAAAAAAAGTGTTACGGAGTGATGGACTAAGAGATCCGAGTTTGATGAGGATGAGAATGCAGCAAGAAGCAGGCTGATGGATTGGCAGGGATTCAAGGGGATTAAATTGACTGCAGGTTCCAGTGAGATTCAAAAGCCATTTAGGGAGAAGTTGACCAAGCTAGAAGGAGTGAGACTTATGCAATAAAATGAATCATGATGACAAGATTTAGGTGGCTTTAGTAGTAAATTATGAATGTGGAATAGAGAAGAAGTTTGCTGGGGCCAAGGAAGCCAGAATGTTGGATGGTCATCCATGTGGACCCCAAAGTCATGTGATTCGGAGACCAAGGTTGTCTATGAGTGAGGGTGATAGGAAAAGGGCAACACTGAGGAGGGGAAGAGGACAGTGTGGCCAATAGCCCTGGGCAGGGCCTGGAAGCCCACTTGGAATGAATTGAGGGTGTGCTTATGCCGGAAATGCCACAACTTGAAATTTCTTTTTTGACTTAAGATGTTGTCCCCTTTAAGTTGCAAAGGATCTGAGAAGGAATAATACACTGAGCCTTGTGAATCATTTACTCTTTGGTATAAATGGGTTTCTCAATCATTTACAGAGAATTCATTTTGGCCAGGAGAACTAAAAAGGCATATGGAGTGAGAGGAAATGGCTAAGCCTAGAAAATGTCATCACAGTCATCCTAGGAACCAAGACAGGGCAATTGGCTCAGTGAACCAGGAAAGCTGTACTTAGGCAGGTGGAGTTCCACTGGCTCTCAACAGCACTTGTGAGCAAGCAGGGAGCATTAAGAGACTGGGGTCAAGGCTCTCCAACGTCCTTGGAAAAGAGATCTGGGCAGAGATCAGGATCCTGGACAACTCAGAGGAACTGCAGCCTGCCCCATTAAAGACCATTTCTAGCAGCTGCATGCTGATCCCATTGCTGTAGACATTCTAATTGGGAGGGAGGATCTAACAGGCTTAGCTAGGACAGGTGGTCCCCTCTCATTATGGGAAGCGGACCCCATTTATACATTTTGGGAAGCAGATCATGTCATACTTGTATGTCCTTCTATCCATCCATCCATCTCTCCATCCATCCAAAACCAAACATTTATTGAGCAATTTCTTTATGCAGGTCTATTGATGAGGGATATACAAAGATGAATGTGACATGATTCTATCCTTCAAAAAGATCATCATCTGGGCAAGGAAGAGAGAGACAAGTTAGGCAAATAATTAAAATGTTTTTTGATACATTCCTTAATAGTGGATTGTACAAAATAGCTGTGGAACATAGCAGAAGTAACTAACTTTGTATATGATTTTTGTTCTAAATTAGGATATGGAGAAACTAAAACATTCATCACAAATTTCCTAAAGTAATCAATGGCTATTTGAATGGAGAATAAGGCATAGGGTACCTTTACATATTTTCCAAAGATAAAGAAGGTTTCATAAGGTCTTAACACCTGTTTTGTACAAGGGGGGGAATGTTTTGCTGTGGTTTTGAGATGAAGAATATTCCAAATTAGTAGCAGAAGTTTTGTGATCTAGAGAACCTACACAACAAACAGAATCCAAGGGAAATAATATGACAGTGATTTCCCTCTTGCATGAGAACTTGCCAATGTGTCCTTGAGGCTGGTAGGAAAGGGATCCAAGAGATGTCCTTGTACTCTCTATCTTTGGGACAAGGAGTCTGAGATCTCAACAGGGTCTGGAGCTCTGGAAAATTCCCCACCTGCCCCATCTCCCTTTCCTTTATCTAAGACCATATTTTTCAGCTTGATGTCATAGCACAGGGGGTGTGGTGCACACCTGTAATAACTAAAGTAATTCACGTGTCTCCCCCAAACAATAGTTTCAAAATTATTTCTATAAAAATGCAACTCTTACTTACTCACATTTGAACATGTTACTTTTTTCCAGTGGCAGAGAAAGGAGAGGATTTACAGTGTGGGGAGGAAATTTTACATGGCCTGCCACCGTTTTATTTCTAGCACATCTTTCTTACCATGCAGAACCATTGCTGCTGAACTGGAGATTGCCAAGGATTACACAGAAAAGGTTCAGTTTGGGATTGTGTGGGTACAGTGATGCCACTTCTCCAGGTGTAAATAGTTGATGTCTCAGTAACAGTGCTCATGACCCAGTCCGTTGTGATTCTTCTATACAAAGAAATCTTTTTAAAGAATAACGATTTGTAATCATTAACTTTACCCCACAGGAGGTTAATAAGTTCGCGGTTTCAATGGAGTCTGGAAGAAAATAGAACGGTGAGGCACAGATCGGTGCCCTAGAATGTGGGACAGTGTCATTAACTGCTTGACTTAAGATTTTCTTCTTATCCTCCAGGTATTCTTTTAACACTTTTTCTATCTCCTGCTTCTTCATGCACCTCTGGCCCATGTTCCTTCTGGACTGGATTTTGCTTGGGATCTCTGCTCCTTTGTCTCTCTTCAAGTCCCTTTAAGAAACAATTGACTTTTTGTTTCCTTTCCCTTTGTGGTCAGAGCACAAAGAAAATGAAAAGCTCCCGTGGTTCACAGTCTGGTTCTCTTCCAATCAGGCTGTGGTTACCTGATGACTGAGTCACTGACACAGGAAGTTTCTGCTCTCTGCTCTCTGCCCCAGCCCCGCTCCCTCCACCCGCCTGCCCTGTCTCTTCTGATGAATAGACCCCTTAGATGCACTAAAGATTCTGCTTCAGAGCCTGCAGTGTGCAGTATTGTGCAGCTTTCTTCTGACAACCCTTTTCTTAAAGAAGCCAAACTCTCTTGGCCTTTCCAAAATTTAGAGTATAGATTAAATATGCCAGAGCATGTGTTAAGCAGAGCTACATAGTAGTTTTCCTACATCCAAGTAACTAATTTTCTGGGACCTGCCAACGTTTCCATTTTAGGCTTGTAAGATTAGAAAGAATAATTTAAAAATATGTCAAAATTTTACATTTTCCACATAGGCCCGAGTGTACAGATTGTCTAGGAGTGGATTTTTGTGGTTGCTGGGCCATTTGTCTTTTCTCCCCGTGAGTCGTCACCTTTGCCCCTTCACTGGGGAGGAAAGAGTATACTGGGCAAACTCACAGCAGTCTGCGTTATTTTAGTGAAGTACTAAAGTTGGAGCAAATGGAAGATGGGAGGAATATAAAACCATGGACTAAAATGAAGTGTTACTTAAGGTCGTATTGCATGAAAGAAGCTTTGATGGCTATGAAAAGTGTTGAGAAAGAAGCCTTGGGTAGTGTCTCTGCAGTGCTGCCTGCGGAAGATGATGTGCCCCTCTGGACAGGGTGACACCTCCCTCCCCCGTGCCCAGTCTTCCTTAGACCCTCATTCATCAACACTTCCCCCTAACACACCCGCCCACGCCCCATCACACACACAGATGCACACAAACTCACACTCACACCCATTCACAAAGATGCACACTCACACAGTCTTTCTCACACACACTTGTGCACACACACATAGACACCTTCTCTAAAGTGTGACCCGAGGGCGGGGATTTTTCGTTAGCAGGATGGAGTGGGGAGGACACTTGACCAGGAGTGAGACTATTTGGTTAGCTGTGTGATCTTGGGCGGGCCCTTTCCCCGACCGAAGCCCCAGTTTCCCCACCTGGACAACCAGGGCCGTGAACCACATGACGCTAAGTTTGCTTCCAGTCCCAATGGAGCAGGGGACACTCTCTTCTCCTCAAGATGCTCTCCCATCACTCCCGCACTGAGGGCTTCTTGGAACCCAAAGAAAATGCTGAACGACGGATTAAGGAGGGAATGGAGAGATGAATCTGTTCCAGCCTTCCTGGTTAATGATTTTGTAACCTGCTGAGCTGGTTGAGCACCTTCAGACCTAGAATTCAGGGTGGCTTTTTATCAGCTTTTTCCAGGCTTCCAAATAACTCCCCTGGACACGGTGCCCATTCCTACTCTCACTCCCTGGTTGACTGGCAGGAAATTGTGCCAAAGGCCAGGCACATGCTCAGGGCTGTCTGGACAAGGGTGAGGCTGCCACTCCAGCTGCAAACACCAGAAAAGTGAGTCACCTTGGGGCACTGACCTTAAAGAGAGAGACATCAGAGATTGCTTCTCAGCCTTCCAAAGGCCCAAGGTGCACACAGTTGCTCTAGGCAATGCATGTTCACACCTATTAATTACTTCATTTGGTTCTTATAAGAGCTCTGAAAAGAAGAGAGTTCAAATATTCTTATTGCAATTTTTGATGAAAGGTTAAGTGACTTGCCTTGCGGTCATAACTAATGAGGAGCACAGGTGAGGCTGACATGGGTGTTTTGATTGACAGACCAGAGTCTTTCCTGGAGCTTTTAAAATCATCTCTTAGTACTATGGATGCCTGGGATGCATCCCCAGCAGTAAAGGGGCTCGTGGTCTCAGGGTGGAGGGTGGAAATCTAGCTTGTTAGATGGATCCCCAGGGGATAGTGTGTCATCCAGAGGATGGAGCAGGCTTGGTGTGGTGAGGAAGCTGTGAGATGTGGGAAGAACTTTGGATTTATAATGCTGAGGCCTGGCTTGGAATTCTGTGTAACACTAGACTCGCCCTCTAACACTTTCAGTAACAACCTCTTCACTTGATCATGAGGGAAATGAAGCCCCGCCTTATACATACACATGCCCAAGTGCCCAAGTATTAGCTCAGGGAGGTAATGTTTGGGAAAACCTGCATTTGTGCACATGAGGGGTTGTATTAGTTAACTTCCATTGTGTTAACAAACAGCTCTAATGGCTTGTCAGCAGCAAACACTTATTTCTTGTATTCCATGAAGGCTGCAGGTTTGCTGGGCTCTATTGGGCTGGAATGAACTGGGCTCTGTGTCCAGGCTGTAGGGGTGGCTACTGTCCAGGACATGCTGTTCTCATGGTGGAGGCAGGAACAAAAAGGGAAGAGCCAAATTCCACAAGTACATTTAAAACTTCTGCTTAGACATAACCTACATCACCTCCACACTCTCATTTTATTAGCCAAAGCAAGTCTCTTAGCCAAACTTGAAATCAGTGGAGTGGAGAAGTACATACTTCACCTACAGGGAAACATGGGGTGGGTGGAGAGGGAGTGAATAATCATCAACACACAATACAGTTTATCCAAGGATTGTTAAGATACAGCCCACAGTTACAGACCTCGTGAGCCACGACTCCAGAGATTGAATCGAACTCTCCATTGTCTGGTCGGGTGCTTGTCTTCTAGTCTGAGTGGCTTCAATCCCACCCTGGCACTTTTCTGCCTGTCTCTGTCTTGGTGTCTCTTGCAGACCCTTTGTCTCCTCCATCTCTTGCCCCAGCAATGTGCATGTCTCCAAGGAAAGGCTCTCACCTTCAGAGACCATGCAATATAAATGCAAACAAGGAGAGGCAGCCATAAATTTCAGCAGCCTTCTTGAGTGCTTGGCATGCCTATCACTCAGCTTGGCATGGACAAACGCACTCAAGCTTCTCTGTGGCAAGAAGGACAGCTGCAAGGTGAGAAGAAAGGGGACCAGCATTCAGGACCTCCATGACGAACTGAGTGTAGTGCAGGAGTGCAAGAAAATTGCAAAGATTTCAGTGAGAGGAAGAAAAATATTGTCAGAGTGAGTTCTTCTGCCCACTGTTTCAGGGACACGGTCTCCCTGAAGGAGGCCTGAGCTGGCCCATGTTCAGTGTGTGGTAAGGAATCATGTGTTGGAGGGCTCAGTATTCTGTAATCAGCCTCATCCTTGTGTGACAGTGCAATCTCTTCAGTGGACTCCATCATCACTGGGCATGTTGTCACCAGACAAACTTTCATCCCATACCTAAGATCACCTTTCCATGAGCATATATTGAGTGCCTCTTGGGAGCTGCACCCATCTCTGAGGATATGGAGATGAACAGGCCCCAGGCTCTGACCTGAAAGGCTCACAGTCTGCAGCACAAGGTAGATGCACGATCCAAACCTTATATTCCTGCAGAGGCCCAATCAGAGCACAAGCACAGGGTCCAGAGGTGGCTCAGACAAGAAGTTTACCTCCCAAACTGCTTTGTCTCAATTTCCATAATGAGAACAATGACTAGCATATCCACAGTACTTTAGTCTGTTTGTTTCTTTTTCTCTGTATAAGTAACCTTTACCCTAACATACTGGGCAGTGGAGCAACATGAGAGAGAAAGAGCACTGGAATTCTCCCTGAGAACTGAGCAGGCATCCAGCCTTAGTTTAGTACATTATATACATTTCCTCCACCATTGACCTTGGGCTTGGCCAAGTGACTAGCTTTGGGCAATAGGATGTGAGCAGACATTTTAGGGTGCCAGTTCTAAGCAGAGGCTTTTAGAGGGATTGCCAATCTGGTTTTTCCTGCCATAAGAGTATCCCATTGTGGTTGGGGGAGGTGCTTCCTCAGCCTGGCTCTTAGAATGGAAAGGCGTGGGACAGGCGCAGAACATGACCAGGCCACCGACTTACAACATGAGGAAGCTATGAATAGTTGTTATTGTAAGCCACTGAAATTTAAGGCAGTATTTCACAACTTTATAGTAGCAAAAGGTGACTGCCCTGAGTAGCACTTGCCGATGTTCACCGGAGCCTTTTGCATGACCTGTGGGCACCAGGGTGCAGGCAGAAGGGACTGGGAAACACACAACCTAAGGGCCAACACGAGGGAGCACATGTCAGTTATAGATTTTCCATAAATGCCCTTTATCAGATTGAAGAAATCCCCTTGTTTTGGAGTTTGCTGAGAACTTTTATCATGAACAGGGAAAGGAATAAATAAACTGTGGTACACAGTGGAATACTACTCAGTAATAAAAAAGAATAAGCTACTAATACATACATAAACATGGACGATCTCAACAGCATATTGAGGAAAAGAAGACAGGCACAAAGACTACTTATGGTATGATCTCCTTTTTAAGTGAGTTAAGAACAGGCAAAAGTAATCTGTAGTAATGGAAACTGAATAGTGGTTGCCTCTGGGTAAGATGGCGAGAAAGGGGCATGAAGGAACTTTCTGGAGGAATGGAAATGCCAACTGTTTTGTTGCAGGTATTAGCAACATGGGTTTATATATGTGTCAAATTTTATTGATAAATTATGATTTGTGTGCATGTTTGTAATTCTATTATGATGTGCATAGGTTTGGTTTCCCTTGTAGTTAATTCTACTTGTGATTCATAGAACTTTTCATATTTGACATTTGATGTTTTTTGCCACATTGGAAAGCTCTTCATCATCATGCCCTCAAATACTTGCTTCTGTCCAGTTTTCTTTCTCTTCTGAGAAAGGAGTTCCAGGGGGCTCCCTCAGGCTAAACTGTCTTGGTGTCCTTTACACTGCAATTTCTTCCTGTGCCTTTAAGGAGCCCATACCTCTAGGCCTCTCTCTCAGAGCCAAAGGGTCTTATTTCCAAATAAACAAAGAGCTACCTGACAAAATTTGTTTCAGGGTAAAGACTCAAAATATCACCATTCATTATCCCCTCTGCCCCATGAAGAATCTGCATTGTAGAAGTAAGTCCTTAGGCCTCAAAGGCATCATGACTCAGAGAGGCGCAGGAGTATTGGCAGACTTTTAGATACCCTGACCCACAAAGGGAGCCATTGGGCAGGGAACGTTATAGTTCTTGGTCCCTTGGGTAGCCACCTTGTCTTCATCTTTTGAAATCTGGTTGCATTTCAGTTAATAAAAATAGTATTTGTACATAATTTTGTAGTTTTAAAAGAGGTTTTCTACATAGTTTAAATAATTCCATTTAGGCATCATAAAAAGCAATATTCCTACTTGACAGATATGGAGGCTCAGCATGCTCCCTGGAGTGCTAGACACCTTGGAGACTTGTCACATTGACTGATCAGGAGACCCGTGAGCAGTGGAGCTTCCCCAGCCTGCTCACAGTTACCCAGGCACTTGGTAGAGAGCTGGGTTCCCTTGAAGGGTTAACACAAAATCTATGGCTTTCTATGACATCACAGTTTCTTAGAGTCACAGGGTTGGTAAATGACTGTAAGGCTGAGAGCAAGGTTATTCTAACCTAAATATCCCTTCCCTCCACCTCCTCCCAATTTTCCTGAGATTTATATTTATTGAGAAGTAATAATATAACAATAAAGAAAAGAAGGGAAGAAAGGCAAGGGGAAAAAAAGAAGAGGAAGTAAATTTGTGTATAATCCAATCCCTCTAACTCAACTGTTTTAATTTTCCTGTCTCCTTCTAGTCCTTATCCACATGCCTTCATAGTTTATGTTCCTTTGATCATACCCCAGATACCACCCTAGATCTCTCCTCTTGACATCACATCATGGGCATTTTCCCATGTTGTTGCGTGGTCCTCAATGTTAGCATGCTCCATGGCTGTAGCTTGTTCTGTTAGGAAATTACAAGCTTCCTCTGCTCTCTCTCATGCCTCTCAAACTTCCCACAGCTGGAAATCAGACTTCAAGAAGAAGGCTCCATGTCCCTCTGTGTGTTTAGAAGGGAGCGCATTGCTGATATGTCTCTTTTCCTGAAACCTCAAATGTGAGCATCAAATAGACACAAACATGCATGCTGTTAAAGCAATGATTTTTACTAGAGTTTACTAGAGTCATCAACAGGTGAGTCTATGCGAATCCCTGTTTAAAACTGCTATATTGAAGTCCAGGAGGAAATGGAAGGTAACGACTCTTTAATGCCTTCATTTGCCCAGACATTCAGCAGGAATGGCAATTTCACTTAAGGGAAAATTTCACCAGGAATCAATTTTTCTAAATCAAATTCAAGGGTCACTGATTGTTAAGGCAACCATGGGTACGCTAATGATGCTACTTATAGTTCGGTTAATATGTATGCATAATAAGAGAAAATTATTTACAGAGATGATGAATTTAATATTGAGAGTAAAGCAGATTTACAGCCTGGAAAATGTAATTGCTTTTTGATATCAATTAAAGGACTGTTTCAAAAATCAATAAGAATTTTAAATAATAGCGTGAGCTTGAATGAATGATAAGTAACTTGGAAGCAATTTTAAAATCTTACAGTGAACAATTCCCTTGAGCCCCATGAAGGGCTTTATGAGCCTTTGAGGAATAAGGTAAGATTTTTAAAAACTTTCATTGATTCAAAATGAAAGCAAAACTTGCACACACCACTGAACTGCCACGTGTGTCGCTACATAAAGCCATGTTGGACATGGAGCTCTGGGAGTGATGAATCAGAGGGAACAGGAGAGCTCTGGAGTAGGTGCCTTATGGGCTGGAGCCAGGCAAAGACCTACAGAGGGGAACAAGGCCTGGCTTGGGGGTGGAGGGGAGGGCGGGCAGCCTCTCAGTTCCGGAGCTGAGCATTGGAAGACAAAGAGACCAAGAGATACCAAAGGATCAAAGGCATAAAGTTTAGTAACTCCACAGACATCTGTCATGCATCTACTGAGTGGAGGCTCCTGGGTAGGCTCTGCAGAGACAGGGGTGTATAAGACTCCTTGTCCTTGAGGGGGTCATGGACTGGAGGAGAAGACAGATGTGCATACAGCAACAGGACGATGAAATGTGTGTTCCCATTTATGCAGCACTTACAACAGGACAGGCAATGCACCAAGCACTGGGCATGCACTGTCTTATTCAGTTTTCAAAAGAAGCCCATTAACATTTTCTAGACTAAAAATATAAATAAGGCGAGAAGAGGTTAAATAACCTGCTCAAAGTCACCTAGCTAGTGAGTGCAAGAGCTGGAACTCAAACCCAGACATTTTGCATTTGTCAAAGGAGATCACACTGTTTCCAGTGTTCTACTGGGTGGTGCCAAAGCCATGGCGACAAGACCAAGGAAAGCCCCACAAAGATGAATGCCCAGTGCTGTAAGGTTGCCCAGGAGAGAGATATTTATTTTGCCCAGGGAAGATAGGGGAAGGCTCAGCTAGCTATATTTCCTGGAGGCAATGACATTTGACCAACTCTTCAGGGATGAGTGGGCGTGGGCTTGGCAAAGGATGTAGGGAAGGATATTTGACAAAGACAGAATTGTAGCATATGCAAGGAGGCAAACGTGGGCGGTGGGATGGTCCTTCACCATACATCTGGGGGGTGTCTGATTACCACCAAAGCTCAGGGATTTGAAGACTGGGGTAGGAGTTCTGCTGCTACTTCCTAGGCATGTAACAGTTGAAAGTTATTTGCTGAATCTGTTTCTCTATTTGCAAAATGAAGATAATACCTATTTCTAAGCTTTTTGATGAGGTTTAATATATAACATGGATCTAAGGTATCTGGGATGGGGACTGGCATGGAATAAGACTAAGTATGTCCATATGTATATTCATCTTTATCTTTTAATACTTGTCCCCAAAGAATCCTGCTTGCCATGACAAAGCCAGGTTGCATGTTATCAACTGAGATAGAGAATCATAAGATCATATAGGCTTGGAATCAGGGGACCCCCAAGAGTTGATCTGGTTTAGGCTTCTGGATGGTGTTTTACTCTCTGGTGAACATGCTTTCTAGAACACCACATTCTAGTGTGTATTATCACACCCAGTTCCAATGAAAAAATTTAAATAATAAGTAGAAAATAGACATATGTCCAGATTAAGTACTTGGGTGTGGAATTTGTCTGCCAGTGCTAGAATCCTGGGTCCATTGCCAGCTACCTGTGAAAGCTTGTGCAACTTAGTAAACTTCACTGTGCCTTCATTTCTTCAACTTTAAAATGGAATAATAATTGCCCCCACTTCATCAGATTCTTGAGAGGATTAAGTGAATGTGTGTACACCCCCTAGGATAATACTTGCTCCATAGTAAGTGTGCAAAAATGTCCACTGATATTAATGTCAAAGCACTACTGAGTTGTAATAAGTGGCTTACTTCTTCCAGTGGGTTCTCAACACAACCAGTATGGCACTGTCAGTACAGCTAAAAAGCATGTAGACAATGGCCTGGAATTTTCAGCTAGAGGGTTCAATCTATAATATATTCTGTTTTCCAAATGGGCTTGCAGAACAGGGCTCCCATTGATCCTAAACACATTTAGATGAATTCTATGGCTTCACAAACTGATCTTATATGAGTGTTGGCTTGTCTCCCACTGTGATGTTGCCAAGAAGAAATCAGCATCATCTTGTGATAAGGGAGGTACAGAAGGATCAATCCTAAAATGGCTGTAAAAGAAAACCCAAGAAGCCAGTGATGCTGGAGAGAGCCTCACTCATCTGAGAGCTGATGCAGTAAGGGGTTAAGCAATGGATTCTGGAGGCACCTTGGGCAAGTCACCTTGCTTTGTTCTGCCTCAGATACTTCATTTATGAAATGGGGATAATTTTAATACCTAATTCACAAGTTTGTTGTAAAGGTTAAATACATGTACATATAAAGTGTTTATAAGCTGGTAAGTGCTGAATACTCATCAGATATTATTGATAATACATGGACCAAATGCAGTAAGTCTAAAAGGAGCTCCACAGGGATAGGGACGGGAAAGGAGAGGATGTGAATTCTCACTTCTTCACCTTTAGTTTCTCCCACCACTCTAATAGCATCACTTTTGTAAATAAGGTTTCTTGCAGAAAGAACTTACTGGGGGACAGCTGTTGGCTTAGAAGTGTGCAAGATTCTGTAGGGAACCCACAAGGAGAAGCAAGAAGTATCAGGCATCATTTCCTCCTCCAAGGAGCTCTCTGTGTGAAAGGAGGACACTTCTAAGCAGTGTGTGCTTATCTGGGGTAGGAACTTGGTATTGGACTAGATCAGGCAAGGGGAGAGCAGGGACTGGGTATATATTCTGCTTTAAGCAAGAATCCAGGATGGGGTGAGGACACTACAGGTAAGATGATATCAGAAGCAAAGTCAGAGAGGCTAGTGCGATAAGTCAGTGGGCTATGAGGGGACCAGTCTGGCTGGAAATAGCTCATCTTAGGTGGCTGCTGCAGATAATGTTGTCGTCTGGGTAATGAGATAGGGCCATTTGGTTGTTGAAGTTCTGAAGTCTGCCTCACATGCTGTCATCACCCTGGGACAATCCCTCTGTCCCTCTAACAATCCCTCTGTCCCTGAGAAGCCACTCAAACCCAGAGCTAAAGACAAATGCTCAGTATTACAGTGGGCCTGGAGGGCCAGCCTACTCCATCACTGTGGCCACTGTCCATCTGGATTGGTCAGTGGAAGATCTTCCCAATTGTCAGTGCACAGAGGACCTTGAGTGCCAGACTGGGGAGATTTTGCTTTATCCTAGAGACCACAGAGATGCACTGATGGTCTAATGTACATAAAGATTCCTTTTGTCATGCAGAGACACAGGCGGGTAATGACCCTTGCTGCAGAGGCATTGGCCTGCCAGCCTCACTGATAGGCATGTACTCTCACCCACAGGTTTTCCTGTGGCCTCTCTGGGCCTGATGAGCCGTGCCATGTCATTGATGACACACTGAGGCCTCCAGACCAACACAGGACAACAGAGCTGCTCAACTGCCCTTCCCTGATCCCAATTTTGCAACTGTAATAGATAAGCAGTTACCCCTCCCATTCTTTAGGAAGGATATTAGTGGCTATTTTTGATCTGTCTTTGCCTTTTGCTTTCCCTGTGCAGATAATTGGTTGATCCTGTTATTTCTCAACAATTTCTCTTTTCTTTCCTGTGTTCTTTTCTCTCCCCAAACCCAGGCCTGCCCTTCTCCATGACTGGTCCCCTGCAAACCTCTTGATATCAGTCAGCTGAGCCCCTGTGGCTGAATCCCCTCTTGGTCTCCTAAGCTCCTTCCTGAGGTAGAGAGGGAAGGGGCTAATAGGGGAAGAGCGCAGGTGCTGGTTAGTCCTAAGGCGACACACCTGTGGCTAGGATGGATGGCCCCAAGGAAGTGTTAATGCACTAGGGAATAGCTTGGCCAATCGGGAAAACTTCCCTGAGGACAAATTGGAAATTGACTTCTGATACTTTTAAATTGAAGAAGAGAAGTGCTCTTTATTTTCTTTAAAAAATTGGTAAATCTGGGTAATTTTATCAAGGAGGCTGGTTATATTGGAAATTTCGATTGATTCAAAAAATAATTATTTAAATGCAGAAATATACAAAGTTAGAGTGATTAAAACAATCATTTTCCTATCTTGGATTTAAACAGATTATAGGATTCTTTGTTCCGTTCTTTGTAGGTGGGTATTGAGCAAAATCTGGATCTCCCAGCTGCTTGATTTGCTTCCTTTTCAGACTCAAGGCACAAAAATGGTGCTATTTCTTTTCTCTCCAGCACTTCGGGGCCAAGGAATTTGAAGAAATTCAAGGTAGAGCTTTCCAGCAAATCCTCTGGAGAGTATGCTCAGACCTCCCACATAAACAAAGGGCCCAGGAAGAAGATAAGGACAAGCCTTGAGGTCGTCTTTTTACTCATCAAGTCTGAAGTCTTCTAACTTTGTCATTTTCTTCCCCTGGCCTCTGACACCTCACCAGCACAATGCCCATCACCTGAATTCTGCTTGAGCCCAACAAGCATGTCCAGCTGCTCTTACTTGCTGGTTGTCATGTTGTTCTATATGTTAATTGTGTTACTTCGACCCACTTTCAACTTCTTGAGCTTTTAGAAGCTCTATCCTACCATGGGACCCAAAGGAGTGGTCCATAGGTTCTCAATGACAATTTTGTTCACTGAAGTTTACATTGGTAGGAAGTGATCTTTGTTTAAGGGAACTTAATCCAAGGAGATTAGCTTTATATGTTCAACCACTGTAGCCAAAGAAATAGACGACTGTCTTCTTTGCTGCAATTATACTGTTGCAGTCTTTGTATAAATGGATGACTGAGGATGAAATTCCACCCGTCTACCATCTTGGAAAGCTGATTTAGATAATCTGGACAGAAGCCAAGGAAACAAAACTGGGAGTTCAAGGGGAGAGCCTACTTAGGGCAGAGGAAGGGAGACAGAGTAACATCTCAGTTAAGTGCTCAAGCCCTGAGGCCAGACTGCCTGCATTTGAATCCTGATTCTACCATCAATTTTCTTAGTGAAATTGGCAATGTTTTAAAACATTCCTTTGTTTCACAATAAGCAATTAAAAAATGGTGCTGAAGACAGAGAACCCAAAAGATAGACATGATTGCTGGAAGGTCCCCTTGCAGAGAGTATCTGGGATCCAATCTGTTAATACCCAGAAACGAGATTTTCTGTTACTCTGTGAAACCACTTGAGATCTCTGTTTAACAAGGCTCTCAATGTGTTTATGTGCCTTGGGGATTACAGCACACATGGGTTTTAGCAGAAGCTTTCTTTGTAGAGGTCTGGGGGTGCAGGAAAGGGATGTAGACTAGGAGCTGGGAGATAGACACATCCAGTTGAGATCCATCCCTGGAGCCCTAGCCACTCACTTCCAGCAGTTGCAGCTCTCTGAGATCACACTGCCTCTCTCCCTTCCCCTGTTATACCATCGCCATGATTAAAATAACAGATTTTGTATCACCTCAGACAGTTACCTTCTGCTTCTTTGTCATCTGTCCCTCCCTCCACCCTCATTCCTAGGCATCCACTGATCTTTTGTATGTCAATACAGATCACTTTGCATTTTCTAGAATTTTGTATACATGGAATGATACATTAGGTACTCTTTTTTATCTGGCCTCTTCCGCTCAGCACAATTATTTTGACATGCGTTTATACTGTTTGTGTTCATCGACAGTTTATTAGTTTTTGTTGCTGAATAGTATTCCACTGTGTGGATATACCACATTTGTTTAGCCACTCATCTGTGGATAGACATTTGGGTTTCTCTTGTGTTTTGGTTATTTCAAATAAAGCTGCTCTGAACATTTATATATAAGTCTTTGTGTGTTTCATCTTGGGTAAATACCGAGGAGTAGAATGGCTGGGTCATATGGCAGGTGCATGTATAACTTTTTAAGAAACTACCAAACTGTTTTATTCTCACTAGCAGAATATGAGCATTCCAGTTCTTCCATATCCTCTCCAAGACCAGTATGGCTGGTCTTTGAATTTCAGACCTCTAATTGGTATCTAGTGGCATTTCATTGTGGTTTTAATTCACATTTTTTGTTGATGACTAATATTGTTGAGCATCTTTTCATGTGCTTAGTGGCCATTTGGATATCTTCTTTTATAAGTGACTATTCACATTTTTTTGCCCACTCTCTTATTGCTTTGTCATGTTATTGAGTCACAAGATTTTTTTTTATCTAATCTGGATTTAAGTTCTTTGTTTAATGTATATGTTGTGAATAATTTCTCCCAGTGTATGGTTTGCCTTTTGTTTTTTTAATGATTTCCTTCAATGAGCAGAAGGTTTTGATTTTGATGAAGTCTTGATTTATCACTTTTTTTCTTTTATGGTTTATGACTTTTGTGGTTCTAAGTAATTATTGTATACCCTGAGGATACTCTTCTATATTTTTGATATTCTAGAATATCAAAGATATTCTTCTATATTTTCTTCTAGAAATTTTTCATCTTTGAGTTTTACATTTAAGTCTATAATACATTTTGAGTTAATTATTTTATATGGTGTGAGGGAAAGATCAATCCTCACTACTTTTTACCACATAGCTATCTGGACATCATTTTTGAAAAGACTTTCCTTTTCCTATTGAATTGCTTTAGCATCTTTGTCAAAAATCAATTGATGGAATATGTGTAGTATATTTCTGAACTCTCTCTTCTGTTCCTTTGTTCTATATGTCTATATTTTCACCAATATCAAACTGTCTTGCTTACTGAAGCTTGATTACTAAAATCAAGTAAAGTCAATCCTCTAATGTTGTTCTTATTAAAAATGCTCTGGCTATTCCAGGTATTTTGCATTTTCATATAAATTTCAGAATTTATATGAATTAATATAGAATTTAGAATTTTTATATAAATTTGTGCTCATCAATTTCTACAAAGATGCCTACTGGAATTTTTATTGAGATTGCATTGAATATAAGTAGAATCACCATATAATAATATTGAATTTTTTAATCTAGAAGAATAAAATATTTTTTTTATTTATTTAGGTTTCTCTTAATTTCTCTTAGTAAAGCTTTATAATTTCAGTGTAGAGGTCTTGGAACTTTTTGTTATACTTATTGCTACATATTCTATATCTTTTGGTGTCAATCTAAATGGATTTTTTAAAATTTCACTTTCTACTTGGTTGCTGTTGGTACATAAGAAAGAACTGATTTTTGCATATTAATATTGTAACCCATGACCTTGCTAAATTCATTCATTGATTCTAGTAATTATTTTTGTAACATCCCTGTGATTTTCTACATGAACAATCACATCATCTGCAAATATGGAAGGTTTTACATCTTTCTTCATTTCTAGTCTGTATTGCTTTTTTTCTTACCTTAATACCATAGGTAGGATCTCCAGAAAAATACTAAATAGATGTGGTAAAAAAGAGAATTCTTGGCATGTTCCTAGTATTGGGGGTAAAACATTCAATCTCTTACCATTAAGTATGATGTTAGCTGTTCTTTCTTTTGTTTTGCTTTGTTTTTAGACATAGATGCCCAGTTGAAAAAGTTCTCTTCTATTCCTAACATTATGAATGAGTGTTTATTTTTGTCAAATACTTTGTCTGCATCTATTGAAATAATTATATAGTTTTTTTTTTCTTTGTTAGCATGGTAAATTGGGTTGATTGACTTTCACGTGTTAAACTAGTCTTGCATTCTCGGGATAAATGCTACTTGGTTATGATGCATTGTCTTTCTTATGTATTGTTGGATTCAACTTGTTCCTGTTTTGTTAAGGATTTTTGCATCCATATGCATGAAGGATATTGGCTGCAATTTTCTTATCTTTGCTATGTCTTTGCTATGTTTTGGTATTGAAAACACCAGAACATGAGTTAAGCATTGATTCTTTTTTCTCTATTTTTTAACAAATTTGTGTGATGTTGGTGCTATTTTTTTTATTACTTGATAGGATTAACCAGGAAAACTGTCTGTTTTAGTTTCTTAATGCTGCTATAACAAATTACCACACACTTAGTGGCTTAAACTAAGTTTATATCTCACAGTTCTGAAAGCCAGAACCCTGAAATGAGTCTCACTGGGTTAACCTCAAGGCATCAGGAGGACTGTATTTCCTTCTGGAGAATGATTCTAAGGGAGAATCTGTTTTCTTGTCTTTTCCAGCTTCTAGAGGCTGCTTGCATTCTTTGGCTCACAGCTCCTTCCATTTTCAAAGTCAGCCGTGACCAGCTGAGTCTTTCTCTCAGATTGCAGCACTCTGACACCGACCCCTCTGCTTCCCTCCTTCATACTAAGGACCCTGTGATTACATTGGGTCCACCTGGCTAATCCAAAATAATCTCCCTGTTTTAAGACCAGATGATTAACAACATTAACCACTTCAACTATGTTAACTCCTTTCTGCCATAATATATTCACAAATTCTAGGGATTAGGATGTGGACATCTTTGGAAAGCCATTATTCTGCCTCCCACATCATCTCAGCCTGGAGTTTGCTTTGGGGAATGAAATTCATTTTTTAAAATAAATTTATTTAACAGATAAAGCATTATTCAGTTTTTCTGTTTCTTCTTAATATCAATTTTGGTAAGATTTCTTTTTTTCTAAATCCTTCATTTCACCTAACTTGTCAAATTTGTTGGCCTAGAGTTATTCATAGTATTCTCTTATTATTCTTTTACGCGTGTAGGATTGGTGGTGATAAACACCTTTTGTTATTAATATTAGTGATATGTATTCTTGTCCTTTTTGTATGATCTGTTTAACTAGAGTTTATCAATCTGTTGAACTTTTCAAAAAACCAGCTTTTTATTAAGTTAATTTTCTCTACTTCGTGCCTTCATTTTACTTCATTAATTTCTGCTCTTAGCTTTATTATTCCCACTCTTCTACTTACTTTGGGTTTATTCTTTCCTTTCTAGTTTCTTAAGTTCAAACTTTTAGGTAATTGATTTTAGGTCTCTTTTTCCAAGCGCAGCTTTATCTGATAAATTTTGTTATGTTGTAATTCTGTTGTTTTTCAAAAAGGTCATGGTATCCATTGGATACTGTGAATCTCCTGCCTCCTTAAAATAATTCTTAAAAACTAGAATCTGAAAGTGGGGGTACTCAAAAGTGGTTTTGGAGTAGTACCATTCCCTTGAACTTAACAAAACACTAACCCTGAACCTGGAACCTTAGTTCAGTGGTTGTTCTTTCCTTGACCCCAGTATCTTCTTTTAAAGAAAGAACTTTATGATTGTTTCAAGTATGCTTCAATTATTGCCTTTCTAAGCCCAAATTGATTGAAAATCCACATCTTGAATAATCTGTCATTGCTCTTCTAGCTATTGAGAATAAGAATGAGTTTTACTAATGTTGTCTGAATGCCTCTGTCTCCAGCTCAGATGACTCTTTATTTTTTTTCTGGCACCATTTGGACTACTTCGTTGTGCTAAAAGTAACATACATGGGTATGTATGTATGTCTGGGAAGAAAATGATGCAAAGTAGGGCTTTGCTTCTTAGAGAGCAGAGCTTTCTGAGTGGATAAGACTTAAGTGTGCATAGCCAGAAGTCGGCATCTGAGTTTTATCACAGCTCTGACAAAGGAAGGAGACATGAGAGCAAGTTCTTTCTTTTTTCTGAGTCTATCCTACCAGGAGCATGTACTGTGTGGTCCCCAGGGCAAAATGTGGATGTGGAAGTCCCTTACGGCTAAAATGTGCTGGGTGACTGTTGTCTGGCATGGCCAACCCTCTACTTTAACCTCCCCACCTCTTGGCCCCATTCCTCCAGCAGATCTTGCTTTTCTCTACCTGCAGGGCCAGCTTCCTGGGTGTGTGGCTTGCGTGGTCTCAGTAGGCCCTGAACTCAGAAGGGCCTATGTTTGGTTTAATGCTCTAATGTTGCCATCTTGAAATCCCTAACCAATTTTTAGCAAGGGACCCCACATTTTCATTTTGCACAGGGCTCCACAAATTCAGTAGCTGATCTGATGTATCTGGAAAGCTCCTTGAAGACAAGGTGGTGACTTGACAAGTAAAAGGGGCAAAGTAAGGCTCCAGGGCAAAGTTCATAAGTGGACAAAGATGCAACCAGGTGCAACTGAGGATGATGTGTCATGTTCTGTTCTTACATTAAAACAACTTCCAGCAGCACCTCCCCCGCCCCCACCTCCTCGTTTGGAGAATTTTTGGAAGGCTAAATCATATTTTTCCCAGATATTCCTCACCATACACCTGCCCCAGCAACTTGCCCAGTGCTCACTCACATCCAGCAGCCCGAGAATCAACAGCATCCATATGGCGCATCCTCTATAAATGAAAGCTCTTTTAATTAGTGACGGGACACCTCAAATAATTTCAGCAGATGCTTCCATTTCATGAAAACAGGCACATGTCTTTGCAATTGGGCAATATTGTTCTAATTATATCGTAGCCTGCAGCCCAAGTTAGACAGTCTTTCTGAGGGAGGGTACGTGGGTTGGGGAAATCTATTTTATTCACTCTCCCACAAACACACTATGATATCTCTTTTCAATATTTAATGTTCATTAACCACTTTGTGTTTTGTTTTTGTTTTTTATTATTTTGATTTCCAAGTGCTTTATACAGTCAGGAAAGGAGAAATGGAAAGGACATAATTTGGCATCAGAATGGGTGAGGAGAGGAGGCTCCAGGATTTTTCTTCTTTTTATAATTTCCTTAAAAAGAGTGGGTCTCCTTCTTCGAGGAAGCTGCAGAGAAGACTGGGTGACACAGAGATTCCATTCACTTTGCCTAATATCCTGAGATTCTGGGACAGAGATGACAGGGCCATTTGCTATAATTAAAGCTCCCCCAGGAGGGTTGAAAGATGAGTGTGGTCTCTGAACAGACCGAGTTTATATCCGAAGGCGTCAGCATGGTTCTGTGCAGTTCTCAGCATACCGCGTGTGCAAGAAGGACCCAATAGGCTTGCCAAGCTTGGGGGTGCAGTTTATCTGGGTCCACGAGGTGCTGGTTGTGGTTGTTTACTAAATACTTCCAGCTCATCCTCCACCTTCTGAGCACATCATTGGGCCATGCTCTGTCCTTCTTTGAGGTTCTATGGGGCTGTGTGATTTACTTTGGCCAATGAAATATGAGCAGGCATAAGCCGTGTGCCCTCCAGGTGGAAGATTTTAAGAGCCAGGCTTCCTTCCCATGCTGTAGTGATCATGGAAGCACATGTCAAGAAGAAGCCTCTATTACCCTGGCTCCTTGAGTGTCTAATCTCAGCAGAACTCTTGTTCTACTACAGCATTTTTTGTTGTTTTACATCACTGAGATTTTGAAATTTTTGCTAGTGCAGCATAACCTACCCTATCCTGACTAATCCACTAGTACCTAGAGGTAGCCCAGCTTCACTCTCTGGTAGGTTCCTATGGGGCCATTCTGGGCTGGAGCAGAGAGAGATTCCTGGAGGAGGAATCTGAGGACCAGCAATATGAAAAGCAAACCAGAGAGGATCTATAGATACACACCTGTCTTAGTTAGGAGCCCTTCTCTCCCATTCCAGAAGCAGAAATAGCTAGCCATGAGGCTCCCAGGATATTTCAGGCAAAAAAGAACAGCTAGACTCTGGAGCAGGGAGGCGCAGACAGGATGACTCATGCTAAGCTGAGGAGCAGGCTGAATGAAGCTATGGTTGATGCTGCCTGGGGAGAACCAAAGTCTCCAGGCAGATCTGACAGCCTTGTATTTCCTGTGGACCAAAGGCAGGTCTTGTCCTTTGCAGTTTGGTTCAGCACTCAGGCCAGGCTGTGCTGAGGTACCCCAAAGACAGCTGGAGGATGCACCCAGATGTCCCTATTTGGCAGAGGGCTCCCAAGGGTGCCCTAGCTTGTTTTGCTCCCTCTTGGTTGTGTAGATCTGTGATTTCTTGCTGAATAGTCTCCCAATCTTCTAGACTCACTTGCTTCCCTGATCATCCTCTGATGACCCCCAGGCCAAAGGGAAGTTCAAGGTGATGCTTTCCTATTTCTGCCTCACCTTACCTGAGGTTGCTCTGGGAACCACCATTAATAAAGTCTCTGCTAATAGAGAATATCATCTGGTCCTCAAACAACCAATTGATCACGAGTGTTTTGAGCATTGCTGCATCTGTAAGATTGGGAGCCTCGTGTGGATTTATAACATTCTTTAAGTGCTTCAATATTTTTTTAACCAAGGCAGGGTATAAGCAAAAATGAAAGCAAATAAGGGAGAAAGCAAGCTGCTTATTTCAAACCTCTTCCACTGCACACTTCAATCTGCTTTATTACCAAGATAGTAAAAGTAATGGGGTTAAATCTGGATAAAAGCAAGGAGACATGGTAACTTTTAAGTGACACATAATGTATTTAAAATGGTCTCTCAGAGTAAATACTCTAGACTGAATCTCAGTCCAGCCCAGCAGGCTTCTCCTTCTGCCTGTTGACCGTGGATGCTGAGAGGTGGGTCTTCTGCAATGCCAGCACCTGGCACTGCCCACCAGCATCCAATCTGTTTCTCTTCCACACTGACTTAGGTGTACTGACAGATTGTTGTAAAATGGAGTCCAGAAGCCCCCTTCAGTACTGTTCAGAGACAGGGGACTGGATGACATGACATCTCAAGGGGCCATGCAGCCTGAATGAATAATGCATAATTAGGATAAAAAAACAAAACAGGGAACTATAGGAATTTGAATTTCCATGTATTTCCTGTCTGAGGTGGCACTAAAAGAAGATAAGTTGACTTAACACCCAAGTAATTGAAAATATTTAGAATATGTGTGCTGTATGAACACACATACATACTATTAATAACGGGGTTTCAGGACATCATCACCATTGGTTCTCTGCCACTGGGAGCTCACTGTCTGGTGGGAGAGGCAGACAAGTATATTTCAAACCTGTGATCAGGGTTGTATTAGAGACATGTACAGCTGCTGTGAGAGAGCTGCTGGGGTGAGGAGGTCTCACTGCTCAGATGAATGGGCCCCAATCTGAGTCTTGAAGAAATGGGACTTAGGACTTAGATGAGGGTGTGAGAGAGCAGCACCCCAAGTACTGCAAGGGCTTTGCCCAGCAAGAAGGGACGTGGTAGGAGGGGAAGCCGAGAGGGCCAGAGGGTCAGGTTGAGAAAAATGCATCTGCCAGTGATGGAATGTAGATTCCATCCTGAAGCAGTGGAAGCCGGGAAGGATTTTAAGCAGGGAGAGGCATGGTCAGATCAGTGATCCTTCTCTCCAGCTTTGGGTGAGGAATGGTTGGAGGATGGTGACACTGAAGGAAATAATCCTTCAGGAAGCTCTTGTACTAGACCAGGTGAGAGAGGAGCAGGGCTGAAGCAGGAAAGGAGGAGCAGAATTGGGGGATCCAGAAGGAAGGATGAGATATCTTTTACCTTGCTCTTTCTCAGGGAGGAAGCACACCTAAGTGACAAACCTGCTGGTGTCTAAACTAGACATGCTTCCCCATAACAAACACATTGGTGGGTTTGTTGGGAGTCACCCCAGCAACAACTAAGTTGGTGGGATTTCAAATGTCCTTGGTCCACTTACTGTGCTGTGGCTTACCCTTGGCTGAGGAGTGTCTCCCAGCTGCCAGGCCCCTGCAGCTCTTCCTGCTGTCCTGCAATAGGGGCTCTCAGCAATGGCCCCTGTGCTGCTCTGGTGGACTGGACTTCTGCTCTGAGTCACAGCTGTCACTGTGGGATCTGTCAGCTACCCAGAGTGTCTTAGTCCATTTATGTTGCTATAACGGAATACCTGAGGCTGGGAAATTTATAAAGAAAGTTTCCTTGGCTCATGCTTCTGCAGACTATACAAGAAGCATGTGCCAGTAACTGCTTCTGGGGAGGGCTTCAGGCTGCTTCCCTCATGGTAGAAGGAGAAGGGGAGCTAGTGGGTGCAGAGATCACATGATGAGAGGAAGCAAAAGAGAGTGGGAAGGTGCCAAGCTATTTCTAAAAAGCCATCGGGGGAACTGTCAAAGAAGCTAATGGAGAGCACTCACTCAGTCCCCTCCTCCCAGAGAGAGCATTAATCTATTCATGAGGAATCTCCTTCCATGATCCAAACATCTCCCACTAGGCCCCAACTCCAACATTGGGGATCAGGATTTCAACATGAGATTTGAAGGGTTCCAATAAACCAAACCATAGTAGCAAAGGGTGGTGCTGAATGAACAAGTCCCAGGTTAGGAAACTGGGTTTCCATCCTGTGATGCCCCAGCTCTCCCTTTCTCTGTGCCTTGGTTTTCACTTCTGCGAAGTGGAGAACTAAGTCTAATGATCCCTCAAGGCTATTTTAGTATAGCAATTCTCAAATCAGAATATTCTTGGGCTTGTTAAAACACAGATAGGATAGCTGGGTTCCACCCCCAGAGGTTCTGATTCAGTAGGTCTGTGCTGGGGCCTGATAATTTGCATTTCTAGTAAGTTCCTAGGTGATGTTGATCTTGCTGGTCTGTGAGCAAACATTGAGAACCATGTTTTCTACCTTGCATTCTTTGATAGAGCAATTTTTATTCATGCTCTCTGGGTGGGGTGGCTTAGCCCTTTAAAAGAGAGAAAGCAGAGGAACTGTCCATTTCAGCTGGTGAGTGCAGGATCTAGGTTGACTCTTCTGCATGGGCGATAAGCTCCCGGGCCTGAGAATCCTCTGACAGAAGGACACATGGCTGGAAGAGGCTGGGAAATCGGGGTGAAGTCAGGGCACATGGGAGCTCTGACATCTCCTGAACCAACCTGCAGAGCTATGTGGTCACTTTGCTTTTGCACACTCCTCTATTCCCTATTTTGTGTCTTCTCTCCTGATATGTGGAAAAATCAATGTCCATAAGGTATTAGAAAAGCCATCGGATTGCCCTTACCTGCCACCAGGTGACACCTGATATTGATTTAGCTTATGAAAGTGATTCACAGGTTTGCTGGAGCCTGGAAAAGATCAAATGTTATGAGCCTCATGATCCCATCTTCCTTCTCTGCTCTCAGCCAACACCAGAGGAGGTAATTGGGAAATAATAGACCGAAGAAGCTCTTTTGGTGCACTCGCAAGGAGAACAGAATACAGGAGAATCATTTCATTGGGAGAGAAGGGATTTTAGTATCATTCGTTTTTATTTAAGGCAATTTTCTCTTTAAGTGCGACATTCTCCAGACGTGACCATTATAGAACGACAATTTTAACACAACCAGTAAATCAAAGAAAAAATTACTGTGGAGGGAAGCTTTTTATAGATGTTCCAATGATTATGTACCACGCAGGTAGCTCAGAGCCAGGAATAGCTGGCATCTGCCAGGGGGACTGCACTGGGGTTGCCCAGCCCCTTGGAGAAAACTGTCTCTCTCTTTTAAGTAAAGGAGTACTAGTAATAAGACAAATATTTACTAGCTTGTGACTTCAGGCAATTTCCACCACTCTGAGCCTTGATTTATAGTAATAAATAATAAACTTACTTGGTAGAGTGGTGCAAACTGAGATAATGAAAAGCGGCTAATGCCTGGCATGTAGCTGAACAAGTGTTAGGTGTTGCTATCATTATTGTTTGGGCATTAGAAGTGATAGCAGAAGAAACAGAAGCTACAGCAGGATGGCAGAGTTTCCATTTACTGAACACTGTGGTACCACCATGGTATGTGGTCTCCGTATTGTTTCATTTTCCTGAACACCTGAGGAGGCTGCATGTTCCAGTTTCCTTTGAAGTTAATTTACAGCCACCTGACAAAATTCTGGCCAGTGGGATGTGGATGGCAGTGATGTTATGAGCTGGCTCCAGACAGGTATTTACATTTTACAAAATCCTCCAAACCTTGGCCTCCTGGCTGCACTGACCCTGGAGACCACATATTCCGTGTATCTTAGCTACTAGATGGAGGAGGGCTACAAGTCCTGCAATACTGTTTATGTGACTGATAAACAAACCTTTTCAGACTAAGACTTGGAGACCTGCGAGTTTATTTGTTACTGCAGCCTTATCTATACTACTCTGGAAAAATCAAAAGTCTACTATGTGTTAAGGAGTAAATTAGTCCCGTGAATAGTAAGTAATATAACCTCACTAAATCTTCACAAAATGCTGCTCAGCTGGTTTCCCTTACTTGCCAGCACCCTGTCCCAACTCCACTTTGCAGACATGATTTGTGTTGGTGTGCACCATGTTATATAGAGCTACTTTAGTGGATTAAGCAGGATTTCTAAAGCTGGCTACTGTTTTGCTTAGAATTCCTTTTTCTTATTAGGAGAGGACAGACGTATCTTTGTTTAACCATTACGGATATCATGTTTCTAATCATGCAAGTTTCACAATGGAATCTCAGTTGATAGTTTGTGATTGTTGTATTTTATTTCTAGATTGTCTATTTTATCATTCTGTGCACCTCTTCTTTACTCCTATAAATTATTTTGCCAAGTTTAATATCTTGAGTGAAATTAATATACTACATTAGAATTCTTTTGTTTACATTTTGACTAAATATTGTTATTGGTCAGTCCTTTACTAATTCCCTCTATAAAATAGTATTCCCAGTTTACTCTATAATCCCCATGTCTTATTTTGACATTTCATATATTTATTTGTATTTTGTTTAGTATCTACATCCCCTCACTATTAGAATATGTGCTCCCATCAAGCAGTAACATCATGGTTTTTATTTGTCTGTCTATGGAGATATCACCTGGTGTCTGTAACTATGCCACATATGTAGTGGGCCCTTAATACACATAGGCTTGTTGTTACTGGTCAATCATTTTCCATCCCTTCATTTTCAATTGTTATGCCTTAAATATCACTCTTGGTAACCTTGACCTATTAAAATGCTATTTCAATTAATTCATATTAATTGTGATTACTGATTTGAACTAATTTATACCTTTTTTGTTTAACTGATATAATTATAGATTCCTAAACAGTTTCAAAAAATAATACAAAGAGGTCTATGCACAATTTCCCTGAATAGTAATATTTTGCAAAACTATAGTATGTCAGTACCAAGATATTGACTTTCATACAATCCACTGACCTTACTCAGATTTCACCAGTTTTACATGTGCTCGTGTGTGTGCATGTATATGTGTATGAATTAAGTTCTATACACTTTCATCACCTTTGTAGGTTTGCGAATCCGCTATCACAGTTGTGATACTAAACAATTCCAATGCCATGAGAATCCCTTCTGCAGCTCTTTGCTAACCATGCACATCTCCATGCCTTATCCTGCCACCCTACAAAACCCCTAATCTGTCCTTCACTTTTAAAGCTTCATAATTTCAAAACTGTTATATACATGAAATCACACAGTATGTAATTTGGGGATTGGCTTTTTTAAAAGTAGTGTTTACATAACAAAATGATTTTAAGGTGCACAGTTCAGTGGCATTTAGTACATTTAAATGTGCAACCATCTCCCCTACTAGATCCAAAATATTTTTGTCACTACAAAAGGAAACCTGTACCTGTTGAACAGGTGCTCCTCATTGCTGCCTCCCAACAGGCCCTGGCAATCATCAGTCTGTTTTCTGTCTCTATAGATTTACCAATTTTGGATATTTCATATAAATGGAATTATATAATATGTGACCTTTTATGTCTGGATTTGTTTACTTAGCATAACGTTTTCAAGGGTTATCTATCTTGTAGCATAAAGTAGTACTTCACTCCTTTTTATGGCTGAATAATATTTCCATTGTATGAGTATAATACATTTTTGTTTATTCATTTATCAGTTAATAGACATTTGAGTTGCTTCCAGCTTTAAGCTATTGTGAACAGAACTGCTACAAACGTTTGTGCACAAGTTTTTGTTTGAGCATCTGTTTTCAATTATTTTGGGTTTATAACTAGGAATGGAATTGCTGGGTCATATGATAATTTTGAGGCTTTTTGAAGAAGGAACACTTGTTATTTTTCATTTTTTTGATTATAGCCATTTTAATGGGTAGGAAGTGGTTTTGATTTGCATTTCCCTAATGACTAATGATGTTTAGCATCTTTTCATGTGCTTTTTGGCCATTTGTGTATCTTCTTTGGAGAAGTATCTATTGAAGTTGTTTGCCCATTTTTTATTTGGGTTGTCTTTTTATTGTTAAATTGTAAGAGTTGTCTATATATTCTAGACAATAACGTACCCATCAGATATATGATTTGAATGTATTTTCTCCCATTTCTGTAGGTTGTCTTTTCATTTTCTTGATAGTGTCCTTTGAAGCACAAGTTTTTAATTTTGGTGACCTCCAATTTATCTATTTTTTCTTTTGTCACTTGTGCTTTGAGTGTCATATCTAAGAATCCATTGCCAAATCCAAAGTCATGAAGATTTATCCCTATGTTTTCTTCTAAGTGTTTCATATTTTTAGCTCTTACATTTATGTCTTTGACCCATTTTAAGTTAATTTTATATATGGTATGGGTAGGTGTCTAACTTCATTCTTTCATGGATCTCCAGTTGTTCCAGAACCATTTGTTGAAGAAACTATTTTTTCCCTATTGAATGATCTTGGCAACCTTGTCAAAAAATGAACTGATCATAGTTGCATGGGTTTATTTCTGCACTCTCAATTCTATTCCATCAATCTATATATTGAGAGTAGAAAATGACTTTTATCTGAGGAATGCAAGTCCTTTTAATTGTCAGGCCCAGAGATATATTAAAATAAGGCAGTAGTCACGTCCTACTCCTCTCCCTTGAGCTATGTGTTCATCTCTTGAAACTGCTTGTTATTACCACAACTATAAATCAACCTCATGATGTCACACCAGACAATAGGGCCCATACCCTGCAGCTTAGTAACATATAGCCAGCCAATCACTAATCAGTGTTATTTCTGTAAACCAATGAGAATTCCTGACAAACAACTTTGTATCAGCCAACTCCATGTTCTCCTTTTTTACCCTTAAAAAGCCACTCTTAACTGTTGCTAAGTTAACAGGGCAACTCGAATCTATGTTCCCAGGTTGCAATCCTCAAGCTTGGTCTAAATAAATTCTCTACTTAAATTAATTTTGCCTCAGTGTCTTCCCTTTAGGTCAACGATATCTATCCTTATGCTAATACCACACTGTTTTGATTACTTGTAGCTTTGTAATAAATTTTCAAATTGGGAAATGCAAGTCCTCCAACTTTGTTTTTCTTTTTCGAGATTGTTTTGGCCATTCAGAGTACCATGCAATTTCATATTAATATTAGGATCAGCATTTTCATTTCTGCAAAAAAGGCCATTGGGATTTTGATATGAATTGCACTGAATCTGTAGATTGCTTCGGGGAGTATTGCCATCTTAGCAATATCGAGTCTTCCAATCCATGAACACAGATGTCTTTTCATTTATTAAGTCTTATTTAATTTCTTTCAACAATGTTTTGTAGTTTTCAGTATTCAAGTCTTGTATATTCTTGGTTAAATTCATTCCTAAGTATTTTATTCTTTTTGATGCCATTGTAAATGTAATTGCATTCTTAATTTCCTTTTCAGATTGCTAGTATATAGAAATACAATTGATTTTTGTGTGTTGATCTGTATCCCACAACTTTGCAGAATTTGTTTATAGCTTTTTTTGGTGGATTCTTTAAGATTTCGTATATATAAGATCATGTTATCTCTGAATAGGGATAATTTTACTTCTTCCTTTCCAATTTGGAAGCCTTTTATTTCTTTTCCTTGCCTAATTGCCTTGGCTGGAACTTCCAAGACAATGTTATAAAGAATTAATGAAAGCAGGCATCATTATCTTGTTCCTCATCTTAGGGGGAAGCTTTTAATTTTTCACTATTGAAAATTATATTAGCTGTAGATTTTCCATAAGTGCTCTTTAGCATGTTGAGGACATTCCCTTCTATTTCTAGTTTGTTGACTTTTTATTGTGAGAGGTTGTTGGATTTTGTCAAATACTTTTTTCTGCATCAATTGAGATTATCATGTGCTTTATTTACTTCATTCTATTAATACAGTATATTACATTGATGGATTTACTTGTGTTTTTAAGCATATCTCTTAGTATAGTTTCATAGTGGCACTTGGCTGTTACAGTATACATAAGTGACTTATAAGAGCCAACCATGTATTAATTTCCTGTTGCTGCTACAACAAATCATCATGAATTTAGTGGCATAAAACAACATAAATTTATTCTGTTATAGTTCTGGAGATCAGATGTCTGAAACCAAGGTATCAGCAGGGCTGCATTTCTTCTGGAGGCTTCAGGGAAGAATTTGTTTCTTTGTCTAGCTTCTAAAGGCTTCATACATTCTTTAGCTTGTAGTCCCTTCCTCCATCTTCAAAGCCAGAAGAGTAGCATCTTCTCTTCTCTCTGACATCTACTTCATCCTGATATCTTCTCTTTCTCTTATGTTCTCTTCCCTCCCTCTTATAAAGACCATAGTGATTACATTGGGTCCACAGGGGATAATCTAGGATAATCTCCCCATTTAAAGATCCTTAACTTAATCACATCTGCACAGCCTCTTTTATCATGTAAAATAACATATTCACAGGTTCTGGGGATTAGGACCAGGACATCTTTAGGGGGCTACCATTCACCCTACCACAACTGGTATCAGCATTATGCCTTCTCCACTTTTAAATATCATTGTCTTCGATATCACATGATGTTACAGCTTTTGTTTTAGTCATCAAATATGGTGTACAGAACACATGAGAAAAAGGGTAGTCTACTGTACATACCCACATATCTACCATTTGCATTGTTCCATCTTCCTTCTTGAAACTCTGAGGTCCCTTCTTTTTCCATTTTCTTTCTGCTTGAAGTATTTTCTTTAGCCAGTCTTTAAGGGTATACCTGCTAATAATTAGTTTTCCTGTGCTTGAGAATGTTTTCTTATTTTCCTTTCATTCCTGAAGGATAGTTTCACTGTATGTAGAATTTTTTGTTTAAAATTCTTTTCTTTCAGTACTTTAAAAATATTGTGTCACTGCTTTCTGGCCTCCATGGTTTCAGATAAGAAATCCATCATCATTCCAATGGGTTTTCCCTCCAGGTAATTCATTATCTGGCCATTTTCAAGATTTTTTTCTTTATCTTTAGTTTTCAGAAGTTTAATTATAATGTGTCTTGGTATGGATTTCTTTGGGTTTATTTTTGGAGGAGTTCTATTGTAGATCCTTGGATCTACCAATTTGTGTCTTTTACCAGATTTGGGAAACTTTCAGCCATTATTTCTTCAAATACTCTTTCAGCCCACTCTCTTTCTCCTCTATATCTGGGATGGCAGTCACCTGTTGAGGTTTAGAAAGCAGGTCTTGGCTTACTTTTTTCTGTAGGCTGTGGCTCCAAAGGCAGTTTAATTTTCAAAGTCTTTGTGGTATGATTTTGGTTTGCTGAGTTTATCTGGTGCCACTGGGGTTCCCATTGATTTTTGCAGGTGCTGCCTTAGGGTGGCAGAAAGAGCTTCCTCAGCTGGGACACTGAGGGAAGGGTGTGGTGGGATCCCTGGACAGGGCCCCCCTTTAACTCTCTACACATACCACTGGATTGTCTTGGAGGGAGCATGGGATTCTAGAGCCCAGGGACACAGAGGAGCTTCTGGAACCAGGTGTTTGCTATAACTAGGTCCCTTGCCCTCCTGGCCTAGTGTCTCTGGGCAGGAGGGGAGAGTCTCCGGTACATGGGGACAAAGAGGATTCCCACATTTGACCACGGGGTGTAACTGCATTTCTCCTGCTGGCTTCACCTGCCTGCTTCTACATCTCTTGGTGGGGAAGGTAATCCTCAAACCTGGAGGGAAAGAGTGCCTCCCCTGGCCACTCCTGATCAGCTCCCCTTGCCAGCCAGAGGGGTTGGGCTCACCCCATGTTGCTAGAAGGACTCCTGGTCATCTTTCTCCTACCACTTTTCAGAATTCTTCTTTGGCTGTCTCCTGTTCCATTTCCAGGGTTTATAGCTGTGCTTATCGGGGATAAGGAGGCCAAACCAGGTCTACGACATCTTGTCCAACTGGAGTGATATTTTTATTTGATCATTTCCTCATCTTCCTTGACTTTGGTCTTTCCTGCTGGAATTCCTATTAAATGGATTTTGGACTCTGTTTTCTTATTTTACTTTTAAAAATGTTTATTCATATTTTCCAACTCTGTCTTTTTGCTACAGAAGATTTCCATATCTTTTCATTCACTACTTTAGTTTTTATTTTTTATTCTATTTTTTAGCCTTGCTACTTATTACTTCAATTTTAAGATTTCAAACTTTTAATCCCTTCCTCCTTCTGATTGCTCCTTTTTTTTTTTTTCCTTCAAATGACTCTAAGAATTCAAGTAAGAGGTACAATGTTTAAATTGTTTTTTTTCCCTGACTTAGAGTCCGTGATTTCTTTAATTTACTGTTGTTGTTTTGGTTCATTTTGTCCTTCTATTTTCATGCTGTTTTTGTTCCTAAAGGCTGACTGTCCCCCTTCGTGAATGAAGGACAACGCTGTTTGGCATGGATGGTGCACGAGGAATCCTCTGCCACGTGTGAGACATTGTGGGAAGGCCTGACGTTGCACTTGGCAGACAACAGGCTCATGATTCCCACCACTGCCTGAATACGCTGGACTTGACCCTGGTCACGAGCACTTTATTTTACTCCTGAGTCACACTGAACCCAGGTATGTTGGTGTTAGCCTGCTGCAGAGGTTAGGAGATGTCCCAGTTCTCTCCTCTCCATGCTCCCCAACGTCCACACTGTGAGCCTCAGAGCTTCAGCTAGCTATGGGTGCTTCAGCCAGCTCCTTTGGACCTCAGGAAGGTATGGTGCCAACAGCCCAGTGAATGTTAGTGTGGTGCTCTCCCTGAGGATTGTGCAAGTTGATCCACTGGGTGTGCAAAGAAAATCTTAGAACTTTCATTACATGAATTTTATCTAAAATATGAAAGACATTATGGCTTACTATTAATATTAATAACTTTAATACATGGATTGTAATCCATTTGTTTGCCTGTTTGATTGTCTTGGGATGGATTGCATTTATATATGTCTTCTTGGTTAAGAAGATTTATGGATAATATTAACACATACCATTAAAAAATCTAATCTTTGCCAAATGGTTAAGTGATTAAAAATTCTGGCATAGAAAATGTGAATCAAAGATAACTTAAAATGCCAACACTAGTAAACAAGTAGAGAATTGCAAAGCTGATATTTCTAACCTTTATTCACCACATTATATGATACAAATATTGATGATTTCATCAGATCTGATGAGAATGTGGCCCCTAAATTAAAAACCATCATGAAGACTATTTGGAAGATAAAATTTCACTTATGATCACTCATGAAATCTCACCCAAATATAAATTGTGTTATTTACAGAAATATTTGCCCATGAGTATAGTATATTTGTATAATTTATAAATAAATAAATTTACATAAATTGTAAATGTGTGTGTGTTTTTAAAAAAAACAATTAGAGTATATGACTCAAAACAGTTTGGAAACCACTGCTGCAGACAGTCCTCTAACCAACGATCCTGATTATCACTCCACAGACAGACTCAAGCTGAGACACCTTCTGGGGCTCTCCTGGGAAGAACTGCACTTATTGCTGCTAGAGCCATCTCTCTTGTGTGTTTTGAGTTGCAATGACCCAGTCACATCTGTATTCTATTGTCCATAAATTTTTTATCATTTGTGTTCCATCGATGACACTCTTCCATATTTTTAAGTGCTGCCACAGATTTATTCTTTTTTGCCAAATGTTACTGACATGTCTAGGGGATCCCGTGGGGACAGGGGGCAATGCATATGCATAGGCCAACATTCCAAATCTAAAGCCAAAAGATTGCCACTGAACTTGGAGAACCAGAAATTCCCTATTGACTGGTCTCCTCTGTAAATAATATTTTTATTTTCTGTTGGCATTTTCTAAAACAAAAATAAAAACAAATAAAGAACAGCCTGACTCAGGAATAGACTCAGGGAATAGAACAGCCTGACTCAGGGAATAGAACATGCAAGCTTAGATTTAGGAAGGCAGCAGAGAACTCCTAGGGCCCAGATGTGACTTTGGCATGTCATCCAAGGGTAAGGTGAGACTGGTGAAGAGAAGAACAAGTTGTTAATATCATTGGGTGGTATTATTTTAAGGAAAAATAGGAAGGACTATTTCCTTCCACTTAGAAAAATCTCTCCCACCAGCAAGTGGCTAATATCAGAATTAGAGCCAAGCAACCTCCACCCACTCCTACCCCAACCATAATAAGAGTCACCTTCTGGTGCCCTTGACTGCTACAATTCTTGGAGGCTCCCGTGTTTGCTTTTAATGAGGGAGGCTGTTTCTTTACAACAAGGCCCTCCTATTGCTTGGCTTTATGATGTGCACACTCCCTCCTAAACATGTCATGTAGCACATTCCAAATGAAAATGAATTTAAATTAATTGGGTTTGAGATTCCTTTTTAGAGAATTTCATGAGGCCCTTTGAAATAACAGAAGTGTCACGAACACAGGTTGGAATGCAGACGTTGGGTACAAAGAGTATGCTAAAGGAAGATACAGTTGTCAAAAAGGTATTTCTCCCTCTGCAGTGACAGGTGGCTCTGACAGCTCTGGTTTGTCAGCAGGCAGACACATGAGGAAGAGGGGATCAGAAATGAAAGATGCCGGTGGAAATAATTCCTTCTGTGGCTGTGAAGTGATCGTGACATTGCTGTATCATAATGCAATGTTGAAGACAGGATCAAAATGAAATCTTTCAACCTGCAGAAGAAATTTCTACCTGATAACACCCTCCCTCCAGCCCTTTCTATATTTGCTGATGTCCCTTGCAAATGAATGGTGCAGGGCAAGACTGCAGAGATGATCTGCCCACATCTGTGGATTTCTAGAGACAAGAGGCTGCATCAGACAGGGTGTGGTTTTCAGGCTTGTGTCTCTGAAAATGGCCCCAGGAAGGCTAGAGCACCTGGGAGGGGTGTAGTAGTTATAATGTCCAGTATCCAACACCAGGGGGGTACCCATCTTTCCACTCAGGAGGCTCCTTGATATGATGGTCCATTTGTAAGGCTCTTCCTCATCTTCTGAGGGTTGCAGATTATAGGAAGGGTGTACACTTTCTTAGGAAAGAAGATATTCAAGAAATACCCTTTTCTGGCTAGTGTTGTTACTATCCCAAATTAACAGAGACTAAAGGCTCTCGCTGAGAAAATAGCTAGCCACAGAGCCCTAAATAAGGCTACCTAAACACTAGGATGCTTCTTTCATCAATCAGCCGTAATGATGGAGAAACAACTTCTTTCTGGGTCCGAGTGGTGGTGGCTCTGGCCAAAAGCCTGAGGGGGACTTTGGGACATCAAGCTTAGAATGTGGGTGCGTGCAGGAGCCAAAGGGCTGCAGCGAGAAAGACGGGTTCCTGGATGGGTCCCAAATGCCTGCTCCCTATGAGATCAACCATGGCTCTGTTTTCCAAGGTTTTTCTGAACCTTTGGGAAAACAACTGTATTTAAATCAATAGCCCATACCCAATACTTTTGGCAATAAGTTTCCTAAGGTTCACCATCTAGACTGGGTCTTCCTTTTATGCCTTCAAGTTTAAGGTCTACCCTCTTAGTCTACTGCTGTGGAGTTTGGAGAAAAGGTTTATATTTACTCTAGCACCCCATATTTTTGGAAAACCTGATGAGTCTCCAGGCTTGCTTCCCATTGGTAACTATGGGCCACCAGTTCTAGCCTTAGGTAGCAAGCCATCATTTTATCTGTCCATCGGAAAAAAATACAGGTACCCAAAACCCTATATAAAATAAACGACATTTTTTAAAAAACATAAACCCTCAAAGACAAGAGACTGTGAAAGGAGCAGCAGTAACAGAATTCTGAAAGCTGGATTGCAGATGTGCAAGTGACAATTGACTTTCCATAAAGAAAGATGACTCTAAAGGCCACAGTGGAGAGAGCTGACAAGCAAAGCAGTTGCCAACCTCAAACTCTCAAAATGTTCTGAAATCACTGGTCTTGGAACCTCATGAGTGGGAATGAAATGGGGCTAAAATCAGGAGGAATGTGGTTCTCTAGATCTCTTCTCTGCTCCAAAAAGATAAGCAACTGCCCCCTCGCCACCCTGCCAGAAGACTGGAGGGGGGAGAAGAGAGGGTCTCTGCCTGGGACGATCAGGCCCATGCATGGGCAAGTTTAACATAAGGGAAGAAGGGTGATTATGTGCAAGCGTATTTAGACTGCATGTTGAGACTGCCAGCTCCTACACTTTCAGCTCCTACAAACCCAGCAGCTAGACCTGACTTTCCAGGAAGGAGATCAGAAAAAATCCTCTGGGCAATCTGACCAGTCCAGGAGGTCAGATCTAAAGATAATGAAATTGAAGATTCCCAAAGACACAGATCAGCCAGCACTCCAGCACTCCCCATACGATATACACAATGAGGAAGCCCAGCCATTTTCACAGAGCTGCCAATCAGGCTTTAGTTTCCCAATCTTAAACATGAGCAGACAACCAAGGATCACCAGAAAGTTGAAGAAGCCCTTTAACTGAAAACAGAGAGACAAAAACAAGTGGGGGAAAATGGCAAGTTGGAGGAAATAAAGGTAATGCAAGAATAAGGAAACTTAAAAGAAACGTTAGCATAATCTGATAGCTAGTAAAAGATATTGTCTCTGTGAAACAAAAGAAGAGGAGCCTATAAAAATTAGCATTTAGAGCTGAGTACATAGTGCATGACTGTAATCCCAGCTACTCAGGAGGCTGAGGCAGAAGGATTGCTTGAGTCCAGGAGTTTGAGGAGAAATAGTGAGACTCATCTCTTTAAAAATATTAGCATTCAGAGAGCAAAAATGTAATATGGAAAATTAAAAATAAAATAACAAAAGTGAAAAACTCAATAGAAGAACTGAAAGATAAAGTTGAAATACCACCAAGAAAGTAGAACAAAAAGGAAAGAGATGTAAAGTCAAAAAGAAATCATGATACATTTTAGGAATATCTCAGAGATCCAAAAGTTAAGAATAGGGATTCCCAAAACAAAGAACAGAGAAAATGGAAGGAAGGCAATCATCAATGACAAAATTAAGGAAATATCCCTGAGTTGAAGGGCATCTTTCCAGATTACAATGACCAACTGAGTGCCCAGCAAAAGATAGAGCCACATCGTGATCACCAAAATCATCATCATCATTATCAATAAAAGTGAGTAGATATCTGTAATGGTTTTAATCTGTTGAAAAATAGGCAGAGTAGCAGTGTAATCCTTGAGAAAAAGAAATTCCCATGAAAGTCTCAAGTTCCTCTGGCTTTCTATCTGGAGACACTTTCCTTACCATGGAGCAGAGAGGTGGGTCCTAGGTAGAGCAGTATCTCACAGAGCTAAGGAGACAGATAGAGGAGTTGGAAGCTGCTGAATGTCTGGGAGGGATGTGTGCATAGAGCAAGGGCTTGTGATGCCCAGCAGGGAGCACATGCTGCAGATGGAAAGTTGAAAGAGGTACCAGAGTTCTCAGAGTATTGGGACACATTAGAATTTAGATCTAGTCAGGGTGAAGAGTCCTTGTTGAATCCCTGGAATATCCAAATGAGACCCACTCCCCCGAAAGTCCACATTTTAGCCATAATGATCACATACATTATAAGAAAGAAAAAGTGGACGTTAATATTACACAAAAATCCTTAACAAAATATTAGCAAACCGAATCCAGCACTATATAAAAACAGCAAAACATTTGACCAAGTAAAATTTATCCTGAGAATGCAGAACTGAAACCAGCACCTCATAGAGATATCTGCACTTCCAAGTTCATCCCAGCAATACTCACAATAGCCAAGATATGGAAGCAGCCTAAGTGTCCATTGACAAATAAATAGATAAAGAAAAAGGGTATATACATAAGATGGAATATTATTCATCCTTAAAAAGGAAGACCTGCCATTTGAGACAACATGGATGAACCTAGAGGACATTATGTTAAGTGAAATAAGCCAGATACAGAAGGAAAAATACTACATGATACCACTTATGTGATGAATCTAAAACAGTTGAACTCACAGAAGCAGAGAGTAAAATGGTGGTTTCCAGGGCCTGGGGAAAGGGGAAAAGAGAAGTTACTAGTTAAAAGGTACAAAATTTCAGTTATACATGATGAATAAGTCCTAGAGATCTACTGTATATATAGCATCATGCCTATATTAAACAATGCTGTATTATATAATTAAAAATTTACTGATAGGGAAGATCTAATGTTAAGTGTTCTCATCACAAAATAATAATAATAAATAAAGAGGGCAAATTTTGAAGGACATAGATATGTTTATAACATATATCGTGGTGATGACTTTATAGATATATAGCTATTTCCAAACTCATTAAGTTTGTATACATTAAATATGTATAGAATTTTGTACTTCATTATGCCTTGATAAAGTGGATTTTAAAAAAGGAATAAGAATAAAGAGAAAATATGATCATTTCAATATATATAGAAAAACTATTTGACAAAATTCAATAATTATTAATGATTAAAAAATACTCTCAGGAACCAAGAATAGGAGGAAATTGTGTCAATCTGATGAAAAGTATCTACCAAAAAAAAATTGTACAGCTAACATCATACTTGATGATGAAGTACTGAACACTTTTTCCCTAAGATTGGTATCAAGTCAAGGTTACTCTATCTCACTCCTTCTATTCAACATTGCATTGGAGGTTCTAGGCATTGTAATAAGGCAAGATATAGAAGTGATGCCACAAAGATTGTGAACAAAGAAGGAAATCTGTAATTATTCACAGACAATGTTATTGTTTACATAGAAAATGTTAAGGAATCCACTTACCAAAAAAACCTATGCAATCTAATTTATGAACTTGACAAGATACAGAATATAAAGTCAATACACAAAATGTAAATGAATACCTACATGATAGCAACAAACAATTGGAAAATGAAATCACAACATAGTATATTCAGCATAATCTAAACTTTCACATATGATAGCTAGATACGTAATAGATAATAACTAGATATATAGATGATAGATAATAGATTAGATAGACAAGTGAACTACAGAATGGGGGGGAAGACCACAGAAATGTGTATGAACTTTCCCACCACGAACAGAACAATATCTGTTTCATCCTAGTTTTTGTTGTTAAAACAAATGACATCTCTGTCTACCCGGTTGTTCAAGCCAGAAACCTGGAAGTCATTCCTAACCCTACCTCTCCCTCAAGCATCTCATCCAAACAATCACCAAGTTCTGTTAATTCTTTCTTCAAAGACAGCTTTAATCTGCCCACTCCTCTCCCTCTGAGTTGCAATCACCCTAGTCCAAGCTTAACCGTTTCTCACTAGGACTGCCTCCTAAACGCTTCCTCCAAATTCAACACAATTCCAACAGAGCAATCAGAGTGATCTTTTTAAAAAGCAAACTGGACAATGCCTCCTCCTGCTTAACACCCCCCAAAGGCTCCCAATTGCCTCCGAAGCAGCTGGAGATTTACGTGAGGCAGAGAGGAAGGGGGGAATCCCCAGCTTCCCCATTCCCCCCCCAGTATTCTGCGAGTCTTCGCACTGGCTGAAACCTTCCAGAGGCTGGTGACAAGGGCTTGTGGAAAACACAACCTGCAGCCGTTGGCCTCCCCTGCCCCTGCTCCCCCAAAGGACAAAATATCAGGGCAGGCAAGGAATGGATCTGAAGGTCGGCAGGCCCAGGAGCCACTTTAGCTTCAGAGGTCAGGGAGGCCTCTCTTAGGAGGAGACATTACACTGAGCCTGGAAGGATGGGAAAGAGCAGGAAGAATGGGGAGCAAGGCTCTGGGCGGAGAGAACTACAGGCAGACAGACACTCACAGGCAGGACAGGACCCACACCCTGTCTGAGGGACTGAAGGAGGGGCAGTGTGGCCGGGGTGCGCTGAGTGAAGCCGGAGAGAAGGGTGTGGCCTCAGGGGCGGTGGTGTGGAGCCTGGGCTGGAGAGTAAGGCACCCTCTGATGGACACCCGCCTGGGGAAGGGTCCTTCTGTCTGCTGTGTGGAGAGTGGAGGAGCCTGGGTGAGATGAGGAGAGAGGGAGACGCGAGGGAGGCTGTTGCAGCCATCCAGGCCAGGAGGTGCAGTGGAGATGAGAATGGGGACAGTGCAGGTATGTGTCCTCTCCCCCTTGGCCTAATGAGGGTTCCCTGGGCGTCCTCCCATTCTCAGGAGAGCTTCTCTCTTGGGCCTTGAGCCTTGATCATTGAGGGTCTTTCCTCCATCCTGAAAACTGCTGGGCTGGAGCTGGGGCAGTTGTAGTCCTAAGATCTGTTGATTTATTGCTCCATGCTCAGACCTTCCTGATCACCTGGGCCTCTTCCTCCAGAAATTGGGGCAAAATTAACCAAGGGCCAGAAGCCACTCATATTGGTTGTGTATAAAGTCAGTGAACTGAGAGGAGAATTAGACAGGGTACCCAGTGAGGGCTGGGCCTCTCCCAACTTGGCCCTTAATTCACTCATTTCCTTAAATTCTCTCATAAACTTCCTGTTTTCCAAACCCTTTCTTCTCTCTGAAGAACTGGTTAGGGGTAATGGGCTCCCTTCCAGCCCCACTCCATGTGTGTGACTTGCATACCAAGGGCAAGATGACTGACAGCAATCCTTCTACCTCTTGAGTCTGTGGGTGGAGCGCAGTCTTAGCAACCCAGCTTCCAGCAGGAAACCTTTCATCCACTCAGCACTCACAGCCCCCAAAATATCATGAACAATCTACTCACCAGCCCCACTGACCCATTTCTTGAGCGCATCCTACATCTGCTCTGTTTCCAGCTCCAGGCTCCTTCTCTGGGTCTGCAGAGCATTCACTGAGTTTCGAGGGAAGTGACTTCCACAGTCAGGAAGATTCTGCAAGCCCATCACAGAGCAATTGGGACAAAGCTGGCTTTTACAGCTGGGAAATCAAGCCAATTTGGAGCTCACAGATGGCTTAAGTCTGAGAGCCATGTCAACTCAGTTGCCTAGCATGAACATTTCTGGGAATGCTTTTTGTACCCATCCCTGTTCTAAGGACTACCGAGAATAGAAATTGATCTCAAGATAGGGTCTCACTTTTATACTTAGGAGAACAAGCCCTTTATTCATTCTCTTCAGTCTAGAAAGACATCCTACTCTCCTGCCCCAGTGGAATCCCACCTCTCGGTGGCTCTAACAGCAGTAACAATTCAAAGGAACATCAGGGATTGCCAAGGTCCTGGCCATCTTGAACTGGTGCATGGAAAGGCAAATTTTTGTCAGCCAAAAATTAGAATGCTGCCCTAATCTGATATAATTCCCCCATGTGATTCTCCTTACAGCATTCCCAAGAAATGACTGGCCATGCACCCTCGGCTTCCCCACATGCAGTACCAGGTTTGCAGCTGGCCAGGGTTACTCCTTCTGTGGCTGAGCAGCTCTGTCAAAAATACTGTGCTTTCTGAGAAACCTCCAGTAATGGGGGAAAAAAAGTTCTGTCTTATACTGAGCAAAAACCAGCCTCCCAGGATTGTGATTGTTCTGTCTTCCCAGTTGATTCAGAACAAATCATTCCCTGTCTGGCATGAAGTCCTGAAGGGAAGGCTGCTCTCATGTGCCTTCTCAATGTTTTCTGGGCTCAGCCACCTGTTTCCTCCAACTCCCCCCATAAGACTTGGTTTTGCATTCCCTCATCATCCCCCCATAGGAGGCTCCCTATGGACACACTCCCTATGATGGGGTCCGAGCCCAGAAGCAAAAACAGTGCTCTAGGTGGGAGATGGGTTCTCACCTGAATTTACTGAGGTTAGCAACCCTTCTCTAGGGTACTCTGCTTCTGTGCCTTAACCCTCTCTGTACCTCACTTTCTTGATCCATCAAAGGGGTATAAAAATAGTACTTACCTCTTAGGATTGCTTGAGGGTTAAAGCAGATAATCCACACAAAGTACTTAACATACTTAACACACTGACTAAATATGGTTAATCAATGTAGCCTGGGTCCCCTCTGGAGCCTGAGCTAGACTTGCAGGCAGGTTATTTGGGGCAGATAAAGCAGAAGATGAGGATAGGGGATGGAAGGCTCATGTACTGGTCCTGAGAGGAGTGAAGCAGGAAGGAGGGAAAGATAATGCATGAGATGGTCTTGAGTTGGTCACCACTGCTGGCAACAGGGTCCTGCTGGAATCCTCCAAAAAGCAGTTTATCTTGGAACTGTCCACCTGAGGAATGAAGAAGGAGCATTTATCATTGCCCCTTGGCCAAGAATGACCTTCTTTTGTGTTAACCTGTTCATACTTTTTGATTGCACATGGAAGTGCCAGCACATTCCCAAAATATCCCGCACTGAGGGATCCAAGGAGCCCTCCAAAGCAAGAGAGACGGGATGCAGCAGAAACAAGGTGTCATCAGTTTATGCTTGCATAAACGTGGTCGTCCCAGTGAAAGGTGGGCTACAAAGATGTAAGGTAGGGTACAAGAGGTGTTATTTTTGTTCTTGTTATTATCATTATTGTCATCAAACTTGTACAAGCCCAAGGTCACCTTCACTACTTGCCAGCCCCATGCTAGCCCTGGTCATTCTGTTGGCACAGTACCATGTCTCCCCAGTAGCCTTAGAGCTGCACATAGTGACCTGTCATTTGCATTTCTACCAACTTCGTACAAATTGCACACTCAGCAGAGCATTCTGATCCCTCTCTCCTGTGGACTTTCTTCATTATGCTAAGGTATCCATGCTTACTGACTGAATCTGAATTTCCTAGTCTGTAAAATGGGTGGCTCGGGGTGGGAGGAGGATGTTATAACAGAACTTCTCTTCAGGGTGAACAAAGGGCTTTCCAGTGGTGCCTGCATGGAGGAACTGAGGAGTAGTCTGCCCCACAAGAATATGGGACTCCCTCCATTTGCTGGTGGCCCTCAGAGGACAAAGAAGTGGTCTTTGATAATCTTTTTGGAGCACAGAGAGAATGAACAAGAAACATCAGCTCTGTAGCTGCAGAAGTGGACCCTGGGGGAGAGAGTAGCACTCTCGGGAAGGGTGTTGGGCACACTGATCACGGATGACATGCCCCAGAGGCACTCACGCTGTCCTCAGTGCCAGGTGGGGAATGCGGGAATGAGTGAGAAGACACACTGTGCCCTCGGCTTCCTACTTCAAGTCCCCCTGGCTAAATCCTGGCCCAAAATGAGAAAGGGGAAATCTAAAGTTGTAATTTAGACTGGAAGTTACCAGAAAGCTCACGATTGCCCCACATATACTTGAAAGATGAGAAAAGGAGATTTGGCAATGCACAACTGAAGGCAGAGACTGTGTATGCACTGCATAGTTCAGACAGTTTGGTCAACTGTTTACATTTGTGGAACTGAGGGCCAGAGGGTCACCGTGGTGGGGCCAATGCACAGCTTGCCTCCACCTCCATCTCAGACTTACTCTCCCACAAAGCAATCCATGAAATGGGAGTGTTTGGGGTAGTCTTCCTGCCCAAATTAGAACATTATCATCCTCATTCCTTCTCTGGAAATGGTGCTGAATAAGAATCAGACCGAGCCGCTGTCTCCAACTTTTCTGTAATTTCACCCAGAAAGGCGACTGGCCGGGGCGGGGTAATTATCCCTGGCCTTCCCATCTGTGCTGGAGATGAAGTCTGGAACTCAGCCACCGGTGCTCCGATCTGTGCTTCAGGCAAAAGAGCTCCTGACAAGCAAACTGACACTTCCATTGCTCTCATGCCAGCAAGAGGCACAACTTTAATTAAATGGGGTTACTTAAAACTGCAGCAGAAGAGCTGGTGCTCAGACAGCCTCTCCTCCCATGACGTCACCTTGCTTGTGGGCGTCCTTCCTCCTTTCCTCAGGACTAATCTTCCCTTGGCAGCTGCCTTTCTCTGACTTCAGACCACTTAAATTTCTTTAACTTCTGTCTTCAAAGCCCTTTGCAAAAATAAATCTGAGGCCAGAGCTGGTGGGGGGTGTAGAGAGAAAAGAGCCTCCTCTCTGTGGGTCACCTCTTTGGAAAGAGTGAATTCTTTCTGGACCCTCTCCTACCCAGCCCCTACCTCTGTCTGGATGTGCATATTTAATAAGAGTAGAATACGTGGACACCCAATTGAGCATTGTACACTGTCTAAGAGATATCCAACTTGATCATGTTCTATAGGCATGGATAAGATCTATGGGGAAAATAAGTCACGTCTCTCAGTAGCCACATTGCAGTGGTGGCCATAGGGACTTGGAGAGTCCTTCAAGAGCAGAGTTGAGGGGCAAGCTTGGTTTCTCAGGATTTTGGGGACTTCAGCTCCAGGCTGCTTTCTCAGGACAATACTGGAAGCAGAAAAGGACAGGAGGCTGGAAGGAAGACATGGTCACATTTCTATATAGATTTGGCCAAGTTCTAGCTGGCTGACCTCCTGGACATGATTGCCAGGTGACTCCTTCTGCGTGACTATTTGCTTCCTGCTAGAGGCAAGGCTGGGGTTTTATTTACTTCGTTATTTAGTTGTCTTAAAAGGTGAGTCTTTCTTTGCTTGGAGGTGGGGATATTCTTTACCTTTAAGTGGGATATTGTAATTCTGCTCTGGCTTCTTGAAGTTGATCTTTTGGAGGCTGCCATATTTAAAGGAATGAGAAAGAAAAACCAAATAAATAATCTCACTGTGCTTGATAGCTAGGTGTCAGAGATGGATAGGAGAAGATAAGGGCCTATTCCTGGTGACTTATTCTTGGTATGAAATTTATCAGGGCAGCGAGGAAAGCCTCAGAAAGAATGTTTAATCAGAGGAAGTGGTAAACGATGAGCGGAGTCACTATGTCCACCTTCTGCAGTGTGATCTTAAGGAATGGGGAAAACTGTGCCTTTGTCTGCCCCTCTTAGCAGTTTTTAATTTTTAAATGCATTAAAATTCTTTTTGAATAAGTGAAGAGTTCTGAAGGTTTTTTTTTTTAATAACTCTGACTTGACTAAAAGTTGGATTGAGCACGTCATTTTTTTTTCTGGAAATTTTCCCCAGCCTTTGAAGTACTCCCAGCTATATTCTCCCTTCAGAGAGAAAATGGTTGTTTTGAAAGTTGCCTTTTAAGCAGCAACGCTGTTTTTTCTCTGCTGAGAGCTGCTCTTGTGCACTTCAAAAGCCGAGCATGTCAGCCTTCTCCACCCTGTTTCTCCCCTTTGAAGTAAGTGTGGGAGCAGCCGCTGTCTTAATCACACTCTCTCAAATTTCCATGGCACTTTAGAGTGTTCAAAGCTCTTTCACAGCCATTATCTTATTTGATCCTCACAACAACCTCTGAGGTAGGCAGGGCAGGTATCTTTATCCCCATTCTACAGATTAGAAACCTCAGGCTCAGAGAGGTGGAGATTTGCACCAAGGCGACAGGACCCCCAAACTAGGACACTGGAGCAGTACTAAGACTTTGATGGTTACTTCAAGGCTCTTTCTATCAAATCGCACCTCCTTTCTCCATTGGCATTTGGGGGACCAGGGACTGAAAAGTTGGGGAAATTGGCGTTCTTGAAGTTGGCTCTGTCTGGTATACAAGATGTGTGTGCTCTCTAGACACTCTGCATGCAGATCTGGAAACTGAGCTAGGAACAGACCCACAACAAGACTTTCTCTGCTACAATGGAGCAAGATAAAGTCCAAAATAAAGCTGAGCATTGGCAGAGCTTCTCCCCTGCTCCATAAATTCCAGCATTGACGGAGCTTGTTCATGCTCCATAAATTCTGGCAGCTGCTGGTTTCTTCTCCCTCACCTCTGGACTCAGCTCAGGCTGGGCCCTGGGGACAGGGACATCAGGTGCTCTGGCTCATAGGCCTGTGGCTCTGAGGCTGCTGGTCCAGCTAGTCCAGGTGACATTGTCTTTGAACAGTGATTTAACTTCAGCCTATTTTAAACCCACTCTAGTACATTATCTTTGTCCGCAGAGTAATCCCTATGTCTAGGGAAAAATTCAGCTCAGAATTCAAGCTTCTACAATAAGCTGTTGTCTCTGCTACCTGTACATTCAATAACTAAAACTTATGCAAATTTCTTCCAATAAAGACAGTTCATGCTTAAGACACTTTAATTATTCATTTCATCAACTGGTTCATCCAACAAGCACCTTATACGTGGTAGCTTCCCTGAGACCTTGGCGAGAAATGAGTGAGTACAATGTGAAAAGAGACAAAGATGCTTCAGGCTAGTGGAGTGGGAGTGCCAGGATGGGAATCAGCCCAGGTGCTGAGGTCGGCTCCGTCTAGAACTGAGACAGAGAAAGATTCCTGGGGAAGGAAAGGCCTGATTTGATAAACTGTGAGTTGGTCTAGGCCAGGCTCAGCTGGTGTGGGGAAAGTCAAGAGGAGGGAGCAGTGAGAGAGAGGACATTCTTGAAGGAAGAAGCAGCACGGAGAAATGCCAGAAGGTGGGGAGAGGGTTCACTGGGTGACCGAAAGTATCTCAGTGTGACTGGACCACAGAGTTTGGGGAAGAAGAAGAGAGGGGTAATAAATGAGGCCAGCGTGTGAGGGCTTGGTCATAAAGGAATAAATTAAAAATCTTGGACTTTTCCCTGAAGGCAATGTGCAGCCTTTAATAAGTGTTTTTAAGCAGCAGAATGCCATGCTCAGATTCACATTTTAGAAATGTGAATTTCTAAATGTGATTCATATTTTGGAAATCCAGTATAAATAGACAGAGACCCAGCCTTTCCCACAGGCCTGCTCAAGACATGGGTGATTTGAGGTAGACAGTTGGAACAACATGCAAATTCCCCATTTTCCTGGATCCCCTAAACTCTGTCCTCTTATTTAGAAAGGTCATCAGAAACCAAAATGCTTGGTCTGGGCTGTTTTAGTTTCCCACAGATATGCCATTGCAGAGCTAGGATTTGATGATATTTCATTTATATAAGAATCATTCATTTGGAAAAATGCTTTGTGTTTTTGTCAAATTAAAATTAAAGACACTGTCTATGAAGTACCCAATATCTTTTACTGAGAAGCCTTTCAGAAGGAGACTTCCCTTTATCCAGCATCAAGAAAAATGTTCACCATGGCTTTTACATATAGTAAAATGGGAGTCACGTGACTACCTTTCTGTGCTATCGAGAAGGTCGACTGTGACCACAAATGTGAAGATCCTGGGATCCTCTTGGATATTGGATACACATTTACTTACTTCTCATGCACTTCTAATGCATATAACCTTTAATTATAGGAAGTAGTGGGCTTGAAACCAGGTGGATCTGAGCTCAAATCCTGGCTGAACTGTTTTCTAGGGCTGGGTCCATGGGCAAGGTATTTAATGTCTATGAACCTCTGCTTTCTTATCACTGAATCATGGAAACTAACACTTTCCCCATTGAGTTACTCAGAGAAGTGAATGAAATAATACATGGAAAATGCTTGCCATATAGTAGGCACCACATAAATATTGATGCCATCTTCCTTCTGCAAACAAACTTGTAGGTTTCATTTCATCCGAGTGTGAGGACTATATAAATCATCTCATTTCTCTTTCCTTCTTCACTGTCAGGAAACTAAGAGCTAACTCAGAGCTCAACTACAGGCTTCAGCCAACATCTATTCTTGTGTGCCTTTTTTCATATTTCTTTTTTTAATTTTTTTATTTCAGCATATTACAGGGGTATAAATGTTTAGGTTATGTATATTGCCCTTGTCCCCCACACCCAGTCAGAGTTTCAAGAGTGTCCATCCCCCAGATGGTGTGCACTGCACCCATTAGGTGTGAGTATACCCATCCCCTCCACCCCCTCCCATCTGCCCAACACCTGATGGATGTTATTACTATATGTGCACTTAAGTGTTAATCAGTTAATACCAATTTGATGGTGAGTGCATGTGGTGCTTGTTTTTCCATTCTTGTGATACTTCACTTAGTAGAATGGGCTCCAGCTCCATCCAGGATGATACAAGAGGTGCTGTATCCCTATTGTTTTTTGTGGCTGAGTAGTGCTCCATGGTATACATATACCACATTTTATTAATCCACTCATGTATTGATGGGTACTTGGGTTTTTTCCACATTTTTTCAGATTTATATTTGTTTTCATTTTGCATCATTCTACTTTGAGTGTGTTTATGTTTTATAACCACCTCAAATGTTCTCTTGAAGCTGGCAGATTATAAGTCTATAATAGTTTTACTAAGTAAATTTATTTGGTTACTAACAGCCTGTTGGTGAGGTCTAGCTCCAGGATTTGAGCCTTCTAAGGAGAACTGACCTTTGCCCTGGTCTTTGACCATAAACTTAAAATTCAGCTTTGTCCATAAAGGCAACAGTGGAGCTGAGAGAAATGGTGGATGGTCCCCTATAGAAATAGACAGCCTCCTCCTACTGTAACCGATCCTACTGTTGGGTAGCAGGTCTCTGGAGCACTGTGTTGAGTAGATACTAAAAGCAACAGTGCACACTAGCTCAGCAGAAAGAGAATATAGGATTATTAAAATGCAAATGTTCTGAGATAATGCTGGTTTTAGCTTGACTGGGGTTCATACAATGTCACCAGGACCTGGACTGTCTCTGTCTCAGCTCTGCTCTCTTTCATGTATTGAGTTTAGGCTTAGATTCAAGTTCCAGCAAGATATTGGTAGTAGCTCCAATCTACAAGTTTTCAGGGTCAGCCTTGAGATTCTTTCTGTCCTTTAGGAAGGTCTCCGTGCATCTCATTCGCTCTGATTGGATTTTGTTATATTGCCTCTTTGTTTCTTCCTCCTTGTGACCAGTGTGGTGTGAGGTTCTGGTTAGCTTACGCCATTAAAGGCGCACCTCCGGAGCTAGGAGTGTGTTATTTTACTTCATTCGCATGACTGAGAATGAGAAAAGGGTGGTTTCAAAAAATTAATGGTATTGTTTCTTCTGGAAGATGGTGAAAGGATGCTGTGGGACAAAATAAATCAGTAAAAGAATGCTGGGGCCATCTGAGGATCAGTTATTTCCCTACTGTATCCCTCAACAACAGCAGACGGTGGCTCCAGCCTCCAGCTTCTGTTGGCCCTTCCGACACCATCTGTGCCTCAGCCATTGCCTCGAGTTCTTCACCCTCGTTGTTTCTAGACACATAATTAGAGTTAGATTACACATGTTCCAGAGGACAGTTGCAAAGTCTGTCCCAGAGGGAAACAGTTTATACTCTAAAATAATGGCTAGATTTTGCTAGTTTACATAAGCAGAGACCTGGAAAATAGTCTGGGGATGATTTATAAGGCGACAGACCAAGGAGTATTGTCTGCAACAGTGAATGCAGCTGAATTAATCTATATGGTTGCTGGTTAGTTGATTGAAACCTGAGCTTAGTAATGCTGAGATATTCAAACCTCTTTGGCATAATCTAGAGAAAAGATTCAAAATGCTTAGGGAAATAAAAATGTTGAGGTAGATACATCTTGGACAACTTTCACACTTACTCAGCCCCACCGTGCAAGGGTCCAGGTTGCACTTCCTTAATTATGAGATTGAGAACAGCATCCGCCAGGAGTTACCAGGATCCTTGAATGGCTCTGCTGTGGCCGTCTGTAGAATGGGAGGGGCGGCCACTGAGGAGGTTTCATGGTGTCAATGGCATTGATGGAATTATGAATCAGCAGAAATCACGTGACAATACTGAGCTGCCAGAGACAAGGAGGGCATAACTACCGTAATAAGCAGCAAAGATGAAGTGATCATCAAAATATTTTAACCTGCAGAAATCTTTCACAGTGCCTGGGTGATCACAATGTCCCTAGGAATGAAATAATCTATTAAAATGCTACTTAATTTATGTAACAGGAAAAACTAGAATCCAGTGGTTTGGAAACTTGGATAGAGGTGCCAAAATGAAGAATCCTGGTCTCCCACCCAGTTTTAAGGTCAAAGCCAGTTCATAGGCCCAGAGCTCTTGATTGCAGGGAAGACTGGGTTCTCTTGAGATAGGTCCCTGCAACAGTACCTGCATGTATTTCTTTGCAACTTCTCCAAAGGAATCTGAAGCTATTTACTAGAATGATCCTACATAGGAGAATGAGAATAGCCAGAACCTGCAGAAATTATTAGACACTGACTCTGATTTAATGTTAATCCTTAAGAATTCAAAATGCCACAGTAGTCCACTGGCAGAGTGAAGGCTTATGAAGGTTTGGTGATAAATTAGGTCCAGAGCTGTCTCATAGTAATCCCAGTGGGTCTATAGATCCTCATTGTGTTTATTTTCAAAGTTCTTTCATTTATAATTAGAATAGACTTACTCAGAAACTAGTACACATACCACATTGGCTCTCTGATCTAAAAATTAAGGACTTTCATGATAAGAGAGGCCAAGCAGAAGCCTCTGGAACTTGTTCTCCCTAGTAGGATAGTAAGCTAAAAGCAAAACCATATACCAAGGGAAACCACAGAAATTAAAGACTCAAAAGGTGCTTGGGTGGTGATTCTGCCCATATCCCACTTAATTGGGTCTGTTTGGTTTATACAGAAGGTGAGTGGCTGTTAGAGAATGATTATGGAATATTGTAAACTTAATTAGTTGCTGACACCAATAATAGCTGTTGTCCCAGAAGTGGAATGTCTTGGAACAAATCAACACAACCCCTGGAACCTGTTGCACAGCTATTTGTATAGCAAATGCTTTTAGTACTGTAGTGGTTTACAAGAACCACAAGAAGCTGTTCTTTTTCACCTGGAAGGGGCCACTTTCATTGTTGCTCTCAGGCTATGCCAACTCTCCTATCCTTTGAAGAGACATTAATCATCTTGATACCACAGAATATTATACTGGTCACTGCAGGCCCTGAAAGTACAAAGTACCTTAGAAGTGTTAGTGTTAATAAGATACATTAGTGCCAGAGGATAGGAAATAAATCCCACGAAAATTCAGGAGCTTACAACCTCAGTGATATGTCTAGGGCTCCCACGATCTAGATCGTATGGGATGTGCCCTTCAATGCGAAAGAGAAGTTCCTGCACTTGCACCATCCACCACTAAGAAAATGAAACAACAGTTAAGGGGCTTCTTTGGATTTGGGAAATAACATGTATCACATTTTAGTATGAGGTTCAGATCTATTAAATAAGCAAACTGAAAATTTTGAGTGGGTCCTAGAGAAAGAGAAAGCTCTGTGGGAAGTCCAGGCTTCAGGGCAAGCTGCTCTGCCACTTGGTCTCTATGACCTAGCAGGTCCAACATCACACAAGGTTTCTGAAGGTTCATGTGTCCTCTGACAAGAATCACAGTGGAGAGCCTTGGGATTTTGGAGAAAAGCTCCTCTCTGATGAGGATATCTATTCTCCTTTTGAGAAATAGCTTCTTGCTTGTTATTTGGCCCTGAACATCTTATTAGTGCCTGAATGTCTGACCATGGACTCCAAGTGGCATGTGATCTGAGCTGTTTATCATGAATTTAGTATTAATGGACCCTCCAAGTCATAAGGTTAGGCATGCATAGAAGCAATACATTATCTAGTGAAAATATAAATGCTATAAATGATCAAGCTCAGGCAGGTCTTGCAGGCCCAAGTAAGCTGTAGTCAAAAGTGATTCAGATTCTGACAGCATACAGACCGGCTGCTCTGTCTCCTCTCTCTCCATCCACATCCACAGCATCATGGAAAATTACCTATAAACAATTAGTCCTCCTCGCCCAAAAAATTGGGGCCTAATGTATAGATAGTGTTGCATGATATTCTGGCACCCACAGAAGTAGACTGCCACAATTTTACCGCCTGGATAGTTTATATTACTGTTCTGTTAAATATTCTGAGTCTTACCTCCACAGTGTCCCTTCTTTTTTGGAAGTAAGCAGTCCACACGCTTCATTTTTTTCTCTTCACCATCCTCAGCAGGTTGACTTACATTTCACAGTGGCAAGATGGCTGTTGCACTTCCAGACATCATTCATGGTCAACACAAGAAGAAATGATAAAGGAAATGCCAACTGTCTTCCCATTAATTAACAAAACAGCCTTCCAGAAAACTTCTGCTTAAGTCTCATTGGTCATAGCTGTGTAGTCTGACCGTCTCTGCTGTGGCAGAGTATGGAAAAGTACTTAACTCTTCATATTCTGTAGTGAAGAGTGACAAGAGATAAGGGAGTTGGAGACGGCAGTTGGGTCCACCAACCAGCAGTGACTTCCACAAGCGTTTAACTATTGGTTAACTGCTCTTAGTAGGATAGAAACTTCAGTTAATACCAATTTGATGGTGAGTACATGTGGTGCTTGTTTTTCCATTCTTGTCTTGGATGGGGCAAAGGCAATATATGTAACATAAACATTTGTACCCCTGTAAAATGCTGGAATAAAAAAGATAAAATTAAAGAAAAGAATAGAAACTTCATGAGACTCCTGCTGGGAATGCTACATCACCTTCACACAGTAGATTCTGGCCATCTTTTTCTGCTCCAATAGACAGATACAAATTCAAATCATCTAAAAACTGTCAGGAAAGGTCTAGGACACAGATTTTTTTTATGCCATTGGTAGTTTTGTGAGAAAGAAGGGCATTCCTTGCAGTCTGATTCTTGCATTAAAGTCTTTGAAAGAGAGTTAAATAGGCTTGGGTCAATAATGAGGTTGTACAACTTGGGCCAGGTTTGATTTCTGTCTGTGGTATAAACAGTTGATGAAAGATCAATATGTGCTTCCAGGTCTTAGGTTATCTTTACTCACATTTCCAATTAGGGGAAACAGACCTCGCAGAAAAATTTTAGATTGAAGTGCCTAGGCTCGCAGTTTATCTAAAACAAAGTTGGCATCAACTTTCAATGAGCTGATGAATCTAAACTTTGGAGGAGACAGAGATTATTACCTTCTTTAGGTCATAAGATATGCTTGTGGGCCATACCTTCCCAATTATGTGGGTAGTGTTTTTCAAGAACTAGATCCCATAACCCAGGGCAGGTTTAAGGAAATCCTAGAAACAGAATTGATCTCAAAAGTCTTCTTTGGCTTCAGGCTGTTAAGTAAGTGTTATGTCACCATTGAGAGAATTCTGTATTCCACTGGGCATGGAGTGCATGTCACATTTCCACAGATATAGAAACTGCATTGCACCCAGATGTCCTACATGAGCACTCTTTTGGAGGCCTTTCCATCAGCCACCTTTTCTGTGTACATGTGTAGTAATATTTTAGTAAAATGTTTTTACAATTGAAATATAGCACACATATAGAACATAGCACAAATCATAAATGCCAAGTTTGGTGAATTTTAATTATCTGAACATATGCACATAATCTGCACCTGGATTAGGAAACATCACATTGCTAGCTCCCCAGAAGCCATGCTCTTTGTTCTCCCCACTTCCTGTGAAAACTCCCCTCCAAGGGTGTCCACTATCTTGACTTTTAACAGCATAGACATGATTCACTTGCTTTTGGGATTTATATAACTAGAATCACAAAGCATGTAGTTCTCTGTGCCTGGCTTCTTTCACTCAGTATTACAATGCTGGGACTCAACCATGGCCACACACGTGGTTATGGTTCATTCATTCTCACTGATGTGTAATGTTTCATTGTATCCATGCACCTCTATTACTTTATTTATTCTTCTGTGAATGGTCATTTGGGTAGTTTCAAGTTTCAGGCTATCATGCACAATGTTGCTGTGAATAGTCTTATATGTGCTTTTTGATGAAATTATGGACATATTTCTGTAGGATGAAACTGATGTGTCTTGGGGTATGTGTATGTACAGCTTCAGCAGATGCAAGCCACTTCTTTCCCAGAATCAAGACACTGTTAACCCTGGGGGCTCAGAGCCTGGCCTTCCTCTGAAGGCAGTAGGGTCTCTGGCTTTTACAGGGGGAAAAAGAGCTACTGATAAAAAGTATAATGAATCCTATTCATTATCTCACAAGCTCCTCTTAAGATTCCGTGTTGTTGATTTTCCTAGATTTTTGTTATTTTTAGATATTTCCTGGAAATTATCATTTCATCAGCCTCTTGAGTGCTCATATTTGGGACAGTCACATGCCTACCAATGTACTGGGCACTTCTAGGTGCTTAACCTATTTTACTCAGTGAAACTTCATGCAAAGCTCTGAGGAAGGTTGGCTTCTTTTATAGATGTTAAAACCCACAATCAGAAAAAGGAGTTGTGGAGCAAGCACCGAGACCCAAGCCAGTCTGCTGCTCTCTTTCTGTCCTTCAATTTGCTTCCCAACTTATTCTGATACCTGGCTCAACAAATTTGGAATTTACTAAAAACAGAAAGATGCACTGTGTAATGCTTCTCCCAACCTTGTGTTCTCTGTTACCAGAGACAGTGTGAGAAGGCCTGGTGACACTGTTGGTAGAAAGTTAAAGCTTTGAAACTGTTTGAAAATCTACAAAGTGACATCAGGGAAGAAGAAGAGGAGGCTCTACAAAGCCCAGGATGTGGATGGGGTTTTGCTGAAGAGTTGAGACCACACCTATACAGTTCCCTGTCCCAGGTCTTGGATCAGGGCATTGTCCTGAGCACACAGAGGATGGGTTTCTCAGCTCATCCACCTATTCTTTCAATAAATATATTGAATTACTTTCATGCCAAGCACTGTGCTAGGCCCTCAGGATACAGAGATGTGAGCTTGGCTTCCCTCAAGGAGCTCACAGTGTAGTGGATAAGGCAGGTGTTTAAGCAAATAATTGCACAAAAAGGCTAAGGTGCCGTAACAGAAATGTGGAACCGACAGGGCACAAAGAAGTGGCCAGTTCTCCAGGGGAGAGGGGCTGAGAATGTGATTAAGAGGGATCCAAAGAGGATAGAATTAAAAATAAGTAGTGGGTGGTGTGGAAGCTCAGTGTGAAGGCAAGGATGGGGCTAGAGTGTAGACAGCAAGCAGACAGGGAGGAGGCAGGAGCCATAGCAGGGCTTCAGCAGATTCCTGGAGAGGGTTCTGACTTGTTCCCAGTCAGCATTACCTCTGGGAGGTAACAGAGGCCGGTGAGAGGCTGAGCTGGTGGGGCAGTAGGCCCTGTCCTGTGGTCAGATGGGCATTTGGCCATGATGCAGTAGAGCTGCCAGTCATCCCAAAGGATCTTGGGAAATCTGCAAGACTGTTGGCCATGGACAGCTGCCTAGGGCCCTGGGATGACTTTCCCAACACTTGTTCAGGTTGGAATATGGAACCTTATGAGAATTTGTCCTGCAAAGTAAAGCACTCCCTGGAGACCAGTTCTTCCTGTGCTGTGTCTAAGAGGACGCACATTGTCAGTGAAGTGAGCTTTCACACTTCCAGGGAGGAAATTTCATACTATCAGTAAACTCAAAAGGGGTTTAGTCCTCCCAGGAGAGGCTGCTGCTGGTAAAGCACTGAAAGGACTTCCTGAGTGAAGCCTCCCTCTTGCCAAGTGTGCTAAGGGAATGCTACAGTTTGAATGTGTCCCCAACATTCATGTGATGGAAACTTGATCTCCAGTGTGGTGATGTTTGGAGGTGGGGCCTATTGGGAGGTGCCTGTGTCATGGGGCACTGCTCTCATGAATGGATTATTGCTATTATTGTAGGATTGGGGTCCTTATAAAAGGACAAGTTTGTCTCAATGTCTCTTTCTCTCTCTCTCTCTCTCTCTTGTTCTCTCGCTCTCTTGCTCTCTCACTCTCCCTCTTGCGCTCTCACCTTCTGCCATAGGATGATGCAGCAAAAAGGTTCTTGCAAGATGCTGGCAACTTGATCTTGGACTTCTCAGCCTTCATAACCATGAGATAAATTTCTACTCATTATAAATTAACCAGTCTGTGGTATTCTGTTATAGCAGCATAAAACAGACTAGGGTGTGTTAATTCCATCCAATGGAAATAGAGAATGATATCTTTCTTGACTAAGATCTTACAATATGAATGGAAAAGAGAGAGCACAAATCTCTACCCCTGCATCTAGGGAAATGGTCTGTCTCCCATCCCCAGGCTTTTGCAATGCCTGAGAAATCTACTCTGTAAGTGAAGGCAGAAGAATTTGGGGCACAGATTAAAAGTGTTAGAGGAATTCCTTCTGAGCAGGATCAAGACTAGTGGCCCCGGGGGTCCCTGTGTTCTGGGTCTCAGAGATGCAAACTTCCCTTCTAAAAGACGTGCTTATTGCCAGGAAGCCTTGTTCTCCACTCTCCCCCATCACAGTTTTGTTGGGAATGGTGTACTCAGGAGGAAGGAGGCTATGCAGCCTTGGGCTAGGGGAGGTGGTGGAGACTCTCTTACATGGACACCCATGTCTTCCTTTTCTGCTTGTAGCAGACCCTGACTCTTTCCAGGACTGGACACGTGGTCCCAACTGAACAAACTGCATATCCTATCCTGACAATTGTAAGATTCTGGGAAAAGGAAAAGGAAAAGTCAGCATGTGTCATCTGAGAAGGTCTCCTAGTTTCTGCTGCTGCTGAGATGCATATAGCAGCTCTGTCCCTGAGACTTCAAGTTTCAAGGACAGCTTTTCACTCTGTGATTCTGTGAGCGACCTCAGGATCCTTTGGATTAATTATACACACAGACTTCCCCCTCCTTCGGGTTTTGTTTTGTTCCCCACCCCCACCACTTAAGTCAGTCGGAATTGGTTTCTGTTGTTGCATCAGAATCCCAGCCGATATAGAAATTGGTTCCAGAAATTAGTTGTAGGCAGCAGGCCCTCAGGGTATGTGGAATTGGTCATGGCCCAAACGGAATGCGTAAGTATGCAGAGAAGGAGCAGCTAATCCAGCTACCTGCTGTGCTCACCTGAGATGACAGGAGCTCAGTGAGGGTGCAGTGCTGGGGACCAAGCGCCGCTGCCATAGACCACAAAAGGGATGCGAAGTGGCGATGACGGGTCCTCCTGAGAGCATCTGTCAGTGTAAGCAGGTGCCTGAGCTAAGCTCAAACATCAAAAATCTCTCCTTAAAGTAAATAATTTCTCATTGCTTGTGGCTTTTGGGTTGATTATTGCTAGCAAATTTCAGGGATTGAATCCAGTGGCTTATGAATGGCAACACTAGTGAACTTATAACCTCATCAACCAGGGATGTGGGTGGTGGGGCGTGTGATTCTGGGATGGAGACATCTGTGAGCACTGTAGGCCTCTTAAAACCCTCTGAAACCCTCCCCATCCTCTCCTGCCTGCAGAGGTGGCGCTGACTCTCTGCCTCCATCCTACTGCTGTTCCCTGAATAGGTGAGATTTAGACTCAACATGGCCTGGAGTGTGAAATGAATAATCAGGGTACAGAGGTGAAAGTTATGCCTGGAAATAATTGCAGGTCCACCATCTTGGGAAACTTAGGGGGCATAGATTTTGAGAGTGCTTAACTAATGAGGATGGAATATAGTCTTAAATGAGGCATAATGTATTGTTACAGGTGCACCATCAGAAACCGTACCTGCTGTGTACCTGCTTGGACAGCCAGCTGGATTCCAACAGCTTGGTTCTTTCATCAGTGAAAATATCTACTAAGGGATGATCCAAGCTGAGTGAAACCAAAAGGCCAGAAAGCTCTGCAAAAATGTGGAGAGAGAAAGTCTAAGACATACTTTCTCACTGTTCCTGTCGTATCCCCAACAGGGCCCAAAAGAGTCTTGCATCTTCCTTGCCTTGAAGAATGGGTGGTAAGAGAAACACCAACATTTTTTTTTAATTCTCTTCTGATAGTCCTTTCTGGGCCAAGAATATTGTGGATGAGACTCAGTCAAAATGGGCCACTCGCGTCCTTGGGGATGGAAGAATCCTAGGGTGACGTAGCCCAGGTCACAGCTAGAAGCAAAGCTGTTTGGGCTCACAAAATAGGCATTTTGTAAGTGTGGTAGTCAGGACTTGGTGAATGGTCTTTCCTGCAGTGATCACGAGCTGTGACTAATTAATCATACCCCCACCACCAGCTCAACATCTCTATCCCTCTGGCCACGTTATGCTGCGGTAACAAGCACTTCTGACAATTCTGGTAATCTCAGTGACTTAAAATAACAAGGATTCAAATCTCATCCACTTAATACTATCTCTGACTGAGGGTCAGTTGGGGTAGGGGCTGGTGGGAGGGGTAGGGTCATCACAGTCATTTACGGCCCAGGTCGAAGAGGCAGCCACCACCTCAAATGATACCAGTCACAGTCCAGAGGGAAAAAGAGACCTGGAGGGACTCACACCAGCAATTCGATACTCGGTATCTAAGGAGGGACACATGTGATTTCTCATCCGTTAGAACTAGTTATGTGGTCCCACTCAACCAATAAGAGGCCATGAAACGTGGTCCTACTGTGCTTAAAGGTGGACAACTGAAAATATTTTGGAAACAAAACTAATTCCTAACTACCCCACTATCTTCTTGAATATCACACAGCACCTACAACTCCATGAGGAAGTTCTCTGTGGCTTTTTAAATAACAATTGGGCTATCTAGCACTTGACTTTCAGGTGGTTCCAATAGCATAGGGCAGTACCACCAAGAAGTGAATGCCGTGAGTTATTTCCCCACTCAGAGATGGCCTGAAACACCACTGGGGAAGGGAAATCATCCTAGTAGGCCAAATTTGCCTGGAAGGACAAATGAGTGGAAGAAAGAATGAGCATCATTTCTGAGCAGTGACTGCTAGATTGGGCGTGTGGTCACAAGGAGCAAGACCAGAAGGTTGTGACATAGGGATGAGTGACTTATTGAAGACTCCATTTGGAGATACATATATATATATATACACACACACACACACACACATATAAAGGGTTGTCTGGAAAGTATCCAGCCATTGTTAACATAATATATCACAATACATGACATATATATATACATATATATATATATATATAGAGAGAGAGAGAGAGAGAGAGAGAGAGAAAGAGACAGAGACAGACAGAAATAATAGTACAGTAAAATTCTCTCTGAGGAGTACCATTCCATGGGTCTTGACAAATGCATGGCACTGTATTTACCACTGTGATCATGATACAGGAGAATTCCATCACCCCAAATTCCCCCACGCTGCCCCTGTGTCCTGCCAGATGCTTTGTTGTCCAGAGGCAGGACGCTCCCACTAGAGAACATAGTGGTTCTGCGGCAGACCTGGGCCTGTGGTGGGGATCCTTCCTGTGCTCATGCTGCGGTCAGTCTGAATGGACGTTACCCCGACAAAGCCTGCCAACCAAGAAACCGAAGACCTAAGAAACTATGAAGGCAGCTCATGTATAATTCTCTCCTTTTAGGGGCTGGCGGGAAGGGTTTGGCAATAGAAAAAACATATGGGAGTCGGCTCCGTGTGTCTGGGGAACGGAGAAAGGAAAAAGGAACTATGTTCCCAGAGATGGCTGAGCCCTGTCCGCCTCGGGCAGGAGGGCAGTCTGCAGGCTGCTGGGCTTGGGCCCCGCTCTGCTCACTGTAGTGTGGAGGGCCTGGCCTCCCCTCCAGGCTGTGAGTCTGCAGGATCTCTAACCTCCAGTGCCTCAAGGGCACCGCCGGCCTGAGCTATGCCCAGAGCTGGAGCTGCTGGAGCCCACAGACCTTCCCCACACTGCCCAGAGGAGGCACCGGCACCTCAGCACTCTCACAGCCCGTTGTGCCATTGTGCGGTACTCAGGGGTGGGAGACAAAGAAACATCAGAATGAGCGGGGTCCCAAGATGAACGATTAGCCTCACGTTTGCCAGCCTCGGGCCACCACCGGACCTGGCTCAAATAACGAATGAAGAGCCTCATTCCAGTGGCGTCTGAAACTACAGAAATGATAGAGGAGAGATGAGAGAGGAACGGAATGAAAGCTGCTGTGGGCAGCTATATGTGTGAGCACCCGCGTGTGTAGGGGACTGAGGGTTGTTGGGAGGAAGGAGGAGGAGCAACGGTAGGAACTGGGATGATGGTGCAGAAGCCGTTGTCTCATAATAGCCTCTGGAAGGAGAAAAGAGGCTACAAGCCCTGAGAGAGAGGGTTATCTTATCGGGTAATTCTAAGAGCAGGACATAAATGGCTGATGAATGATTTGGTAACAGTGGTTTATGGATACCTGCCTTTCTACCATCAGGGCACACCCATGGTCTGGGTACCAGCAGCAAAAAATAAAAATTGTCTTGTCCTCTGGACACACCTCCTTAGCAAAAGGAGGATAAAGATGATTCCCACTCATGTGCTTCTTCATTTCTTTATTCATTTGTTAGTTCATCCTTGCCTCTGCTGGGCCCTCCTCAGTGCCAGGCCTTCACTATACTTAGATGACCATGGATAGGCCGTGCCTCCCAGAACCAGTCTCTTTGTGCTGTCACAGCAGGGTCCAGCCCCCAGGGAAGGGACTGATGGGAATAAGACCCCACAGCCAGGCCAGAACTCACAGCCTATGGCGGGGAAGGGGCCTCCTAGTCTTTTGGCTGGTTGGGCTGGGATGAGCTCAGAACCAGGTAGCTGGGGAAAGCAGCCTCAGGACCAGTGCTGGAGGGTCAGGCCTCTAGCTTCCTGCCCAGGGATGGAAGCCATTAGAGACCCTTAAGGAAAGACCAGAGATTTCTAGACCTGTGGCTCAACCCCTGATGGGCAAGTTCTGGGTTGCTTGCTCTTGGCAGTGAGGTGAGTGTGTCCTGAGCCTGCTAAGGACACTGGCATGACTTAGCAGGCTTTAGGGAGAAAAGTTTCCTTGGTGGTGGTCAGGCCATGCACATACCCTGAAGCTACTCCAGCGCCAGGGAGGAGACCCTGGCACAGTGCACTGGAGCCTGGGACAGCCTGCTGGAAGGTCATGACATTGTGGCGTGCACTGTCAGCCTGCTCCTGAGTGGCATCCACCCAGGGCGAGAAGCAGAAATGGCCTGTCCAAGTCAATTGGAGATTGATTTACTCGACATGTCTGTGTTATATGTCCATTGGATTTCCACAGATGGCTGATCTTCAGTTGATATTGCACTAGACACAAGAAGAGTGACGAGATGGGCTGCCTGCTGGAATCCTGGCTGCTGCAGCCCTGCCTTGTAGCTGGACTGCTTAACCCTTGCAGGTAGGCACAGACCTGCCAGCCTCAGGGGCCATGTTCAGCTCCAGGCAGGAGCTCTGTAAGGAGCCCAGGGTTTGTAATCTGTTGGCTCAGATTCTACAGATTTGGATGTGGTTCCATCTCAAGTGTCCTGGATTACAGAACACAGAACTGAAGTGCTCACCTTTTCTGGGATCAGTCTCTCCCTTTATCTTAATGTGACCCTGTGGAAATTTGCTTTATCCTCGGTGGTAAAGGCCCTTCTGTGGGCTCCAGCTCCTCCTGACTTGTGGTAGGCCCTGGTTGACCTCAAGCCTCCCAAAGATTTGTCCTGCTCCTGAGCTGTGTCTTGGGCCCTGACATCTCTCAGATTTTGTCTTGTCCTCAGTCTTTATTCCCTGCTTCCTTATGATCTCCACCTGCCGGTTCCATCCCATCCCTGGACCCAGCCACCAATACCCCTTAATGCTGTGCACACCTGCCAAGATCCCTTGCTACTTCAGACTTGAACTCCATGCCTAACCTCATGGTAAATGTCTGTCCAGACTACATCTGGGGAGGCTGTGACCACTGGATACGTGCTTATCTTCCCTGCCTTCATGGCCTTGGCTCCCAGCTGCTAGTGGGTGGGTTCAGTGCTACCTTCTTGCCTCTTCCCACTGTCCTACGTGCCAGGAAAGTTGATATGATCTCCTCCCACCAACTGCTACCTGCACTGACCCCATGATCTACTGGGCATGGACTGTGCCCTGTGTCTGTGTCCTCTAAAGTGTAAGGCTGTACCCCTGGAAGGTCACCTGGATTCTGACTTTACAGGCCAGCCAGGGATAGGATGCCACTTGCCTCTCTGGAGATCACCAAAGGAATCATATTTTATGCTAAGAGACCTAAGCATGTGCCTCTGGGTGGCAAGGGCTGTTTTGATGGTGCCCACCAGAAGGGTGCAGACCAGCCAGTAGGAAGGGCTAGAGCAAAGAGCTCTAGAGAATTGACTCCATTTTGTAATTAATTACCTGATGCCATGTTACAAACATTTATAGAGAACCTACCATTTTAAAAACAAATAAGACAATCCTGAAGGGGTGTGATGGTATCCTGGGTATCAGGTAAAGTCTGTTCCAGCCACATGGCTTGATGGTATCCGTAAGAGCTATGGCCAGGGGTTCTGTTTGGGCTGGAATGTGAAAGAGGAAGTTGTACCACTTAAGGTAGCCCAGAGGAGGTGGCAGTGGCTCCTCGTGAGATTCCCAAAGGGAAGCAGAACCTTGGGGTGAGAATGAGTGCACTGGTCCCACTATTTCTCCCCAGGAGGTCGGTAGTGGTAGAGTGGTTATCAGCATGGGCTTTGAGTGCAGAGAGATACGGGTTGTAGTCTTGCCTCCATCACTTACTAGGTCTACGATCTTGTGCAATTTACTTAATCTCTCTATTCCTTAGTTTTCTCACTTGAGTAAAATCTTCAATACCTGATTATTATAGCAATTAATTGAGATAATGTATGCAAAAACACTTAGCACAGTGCCTGGAGCATAGTAAATTCTCAATAAATGGTATCTATTAAATTTAATCTATTTCCAAGCTCAGATGACTGGGCTTTGTTTTTCATTTAGGAAGTGAGTGATTTCCTTTTCCCATCCAGCTTGGTCAACTTTCAGCTGCCTGATGCTTGGACCTGAGCTCCTTCCTAAGGCCTCAGGACTGGTCAGTTTCTGGGTCCTGGCCAACCCACTGTTTGGCCCTTTCCTTCATCCACTGGGCCCTGGTTCTGGAAGGTGCCACAAACCAAGTGATCCACACAGTGTGCAAAACCCCTTTTTGTGCTCTCTGTTCCCTGGAAATGTCTTGGTAATGCATTTAATCCTACCCCAGCAGTCATGTAGACTAAAGGGCTTTGTAAACTTTCTGTCAAGGAAAACAATAATATAATGTGTGTGTGTGTGTGTCGAGGTGGGTAGGGAGATTGGAGAAAATACAGTCCTGGGTAGACAGTGGCAAGATTACATTGACACCACCTCCTTCCCCATTCTCAACCCAGAGTTCAGCTTTGCACCTACAGCTTTACCCTCTTTATACATCCAAGGTGGGCCATATGCAATCTATCCCACTCAATACTAATTGTATGGCACTTAAACCATCATTTTCACACCTTCTCTTCTTTTATCCAAATTAAGCATTTAATTGACTAATAAGAGTGTTTGTAAGATAATTAAAGTGCAGGAGATCAGTGCAAGGCCAGGGATGACTGGAGGAGGGACTCAGAACCTAGCAACGGGGGGTTAGTGACCCCCTTCCCGCCATCAGTGTCCACCACCAAGATTCAAGCTAGAGTTCCTTCCACCTGCCAGCGTCAGTTACGCTCAGCACACAAGCTCAGCTCAGATTTCCTCCAGGCTGAATAATTAGGGGTCATCTGGGGATCACTCTCCTCTTCTTCCTTTTTCCTTTTCTTCTCACATCTTTCTCCTTCCCCTTGCAGAAATAAACCAACGAGAAGGTTTTCATGTTATGTCTCATTGTTTTCTCATGCTTCACATTCATTTATTAGACAATTTTCACCAGGCGCAGGCTCTGTTTCAAAGATATTGGTTATGTCAAGGTGAATAATTGAGCTTAGGGTTATGTAAATTTTGACCCTATTGGCATAGGGAAGAATACAGTGTGTGCTGAAGAAATGCCTTCGGTCGATTTAATTAATGTCCCTCTGCTTTGAACTAGAGAGAAATGATAACCATTTCCCATATGATAATGAAAAAGAAAGCCCACCTGTTAAGCCAGTTTACTATGATGGGAGGTGGGTACTTGGCATGTGCCAGAACCTGTGCAGGAGAGTTCCACACTGCTCCTCTCCTACCACCTTCCCATCTCTTCCCTGCCTTCCCCTTCACCCAGACATTCAGTCATTCAACATGTGTTTGCCAAGAACCAGCTCTGTGTGATGCATGAAGCCAGGCACTGGAGACACAAGACATACAGTAGACAAACACATGCCCTCGGAGACTCACCACCTGGGCAGAGGGTGGATGTATGAAAGACAGGCCATCTGACCCTGCCAGGGGCAGAATGGTGTGGGGTGCTTCCTGCATTCTGGGTTTTCTCTGCCCTTCACAGCAGGGTCTGTGAACCACTGTGGACTTGTCCTTTTCTAACACTGTCTGTTTTCTCATTATAGCACCTTAGATAACACACAGGGGACATTAGTCTTGAGTTCTCATTCCACAAAGCATCTCACTAACCTCTGTGGTACAATAATAAATGGTCTTTGTCCCCATTTCTTGGCACAGAGCTCCTAAAACCCTTGGAATAATGGAAAAACCTTGGAAAAACCCTTGGAGCAATGTTTTTTTGTATGCTAATGAGATGACTGGTGGCTGAGCTCCTTGAAAACTTTAGGATGGGGGCTGGTTACCAGAAAGACCAACGCATGATTAGAGGGTTAAAACTTTCAACCCACCTCCCTGATCTCCAGTGAGGGGAGACGGGCTGCAGATTGAGTTAATCACCAATGGCCAATGCTTTGGAGAGCTTCCTGGTTGGAGAACACATCAAAATCCTGGGAGGGTGATGTGCCTAGGGAGAGTGTATGGAAGCTTTGTGCCCTCTCCTATATACCTAGGCCTCTGCATCTCTTCCATTTAACTACTCCAGAATTGTATCCTTTATAAAAAAACTCACAATAGTAAGTAAAGTGCCTTCCTGCGTTTTGTGAACTATCCTATAAAATTATTAATCCCACATAGGGGGTTTTGGAAATCTTTAGAATTTATAGCCAGAAGTACAAGTGGTAACCTGGGACTTGTAACTGGCATCTGAAGTGGGGACAGTCTTGTGGGACTGAGCTGTTACCCTGTGGGGACTGTGTTGACTCTGGGAAGTTAGTGTCAAAATTGAATTGAATTGTAGGACACTCATCTGGTATCCAGAGAGTTGGAGAACTGGTTGGTGTAAGAACCCCTCCCCACACATTTGGTGTTAGATGTGCTGTGAATAAAAACAGTTCAACCGTGTACTTTTCTTTTGTAGCAAAAATGAAGACAGGAAAAGGCTCTGCCTGGTAGGTTTTGTGCTTGGTTGAGAAAGAGGTAGATGATTCTGAAATTGGGAGGGAGCTGTCACTCAGGACAAGGGTGGTCCTTCTGTACAATATCATAGCTGAGAGAATCTCTCTTGTGCCTCTTGCAGCCCCCAGGCCAGACTCTATGGCTCTAGAATACTTCCTCCACTGCTGGCTTCATGGGCACTTCTCCACTCAGAGCCTGGGCTGTCCTTGAAGATCCCCTGCTTACCCCCTGAGTGCTTTCTTTCTTTCCTTTGCCCTTCAGAAGCCACCTAAGGACCCTGGTAATATTTAGTTTCCAAGCAGAACTGGGATAGGAAATCTGGTGCTCTTCCTTTCCCACAGATCCACAGCTGTTCCCGCTCAGTGGGTGGAGAGCCAGCCCTGCCACTTAAGGAGAGGAGAGAATTTAGGTGCCACTGATTTCTGCCAGCAGGAAGACAGGATGTCTACAACCCATTGAAGGACATGCCCAGATCCTTCCTGGCCACGTGGTGAGCAAAAATCTGTCACTGAAGTCTGCTGCCTTGGCAGTCTATAGGCTGCAAGTTCATGGAGAAACCAAGAGCCAGGAAATTGGAGTTAGAAAGCAGTGTGACTGCAGGCAGACTTGAAGAGTCTGGCACTGTGACGAACTCAGAGGCAGAATGGTCCAGCAACTAGACAAAGTCTCAGTACACCCCCTCAGCACCCAAGAGGACCCAGCAAGACCCCAGAGAGTCATGAAGAATATCGTGGGAGCTCCAGGGCTCCTCCTTCACAACACACCGAAGACTTTCCACTTGATATACTTTCTTGGAAGAGTCCCTTCCCTTCAAGCTGCCACTGCATGTTGGGGACGCTTGATTCCACATTCCTTCAGCTTTGCTGAAGGATGCTAGCTTGTCACTGTGGTAACTAGCCAGCCAATGATGTTAGTTCACAGACTCATAGAGTTGTGGAGATAAACAGAACCTGTAAAAGAGTTCTTTCTTATATTGACAGAAATTTTGCCTCCCTAGATTTTCTGAATTCTGAAGTTCCGGAGAATCAGGATTCTCCTTTATGAGTCTTCCAAGTATTTGAAGGTATTTGAAAGACACAACATCTTACTTTATTCTGGAAAATTACCCCTTATTTCTCCAGCAACTATTTATAAACCCTCTCAATCCTTCTATTTTCATTATATGTTTATAACTTGTTATTCAAAGTGTGGCCCATGGACCTAAAGCATTAGCATCACCTGGGAGCTTGCTAGAAATGTAGCATCTCAGGCCCCATCCTAGGCCTCCTGAATTAAAATCCAGACTTTAACAGGATCCCTTATACACACATTAAAGCTTGAGAAGTACTGTTTCATAGCATCTTCATAGCAATTACACACACACACACACGTTTATATGTAACCTCAATGCTAAACAATAGAATGATTAATTAAATTATTACATATCAAGGAACTATATAGAAACTATATAGATAACCAGGAAAGTGCTAATAATAAACTAAATGATAGTTAATAACTAACATTTAAAGGGAGCACAGACTACACTGTAGACTCTGTTTAAAGTGTAATAATGCTTCCCTTCTTGAATCACAAATAGCATTGTTATTCCTACTTTAAAAGTAATGAAAGAGGCCCAGAGAGGTAACCCACTTATGATCATACAGCTAGAGCCCAGGCAGTTTAGTTCCAGAGCCCATGTGCCTAACCACTGCTCAAGTCAAGTGATAAAACCACAGTCACAGAATTCTGTATATCCTATGGCTGCAACTATGAGGATATATATTAAACATTCTTTTATGCTGTCATATTCTGTTATTGTAATAAAAATAATAAAAAACAGCATGCACCAAACTGAGTACAGTTTTATCCAGCCCCAGCAGTATTTCTTTCATCTCTCTTACATTTTCTTTCAATTTAAACAATGTTTACAATATAAAAATAATATACACTCATGGTAAAAAAAAATTCATATACATGAAAGGACATAAAATGGAAAGTAAAGAACTCCCTCCCTCCCTAATACTCCTCCTCCACTTTGAGATAACCACAGTTAGCAGTTTCTTGCATATCTCTCCAAAAATGTGTTCTGCATTTAAAATAATGAGCATGTGCACACATACACACACGCACACAGAGGGGCATACATAATATTATACACACACATTCTACTCTTAACTTGGATACATTTGTTAAAGCAGCTTTGTGATTGGTTCCTGTTTTATTTATGATAAATTGGAACACCCAGATTTTTCTCACATGAAGTGTTATTAAGTTTTCATCTCTCCATCTTGTACAGTTTTTTTTTCTCATCTAAATGTAGGATATTTTATGTCTTCTTATTGAATTTCATGTAGCTGGTTGTGTTCTAGAATTCCAGTAAAAAAAAATAAATCTTTTTTTTTTTTTACTACTGATTCTAAAGCATAGAGGCTTTCTCCTTCACAAGTCTAATAAACATGCTCTGATTTTCCAGGCCTGGAGAGAATAAAACTGCTGGGATGGGGGTGGCTTATGAGGGTCACTATAACAGTGAAGCAAAAGAACATACCAAAATGTTAGCAATGACTATTTCTGGATGGCAAGGGTTTCATTTTCACTTTTTGCTTTTTACTATTTTCCAAATGTTCAACAATGACCAAGGGTTAATTTCATCATTTAAAAAAGAAATAAAAACTGGAGTTTTGTAGGTTGGATATAGTTTCCACCTCTTCACTACCTTCCTGAAAGAGATTACACATCCATTCCCTGTGCTGCAAGACTGTAGCATGTCCAGCGGAGTAAGCAGTGCACACATGCCAGATTCCCTGGCGTTGGGTTGGGCCAGGTGACTTCCCCTGGCCAGTACAATGTGAGCTGGTGAGAGATGAGCAAAGTCTGAAACCTGCTGGTGTGGTTTGGCTTGGTCAGTTGTGCTTTTGCAGCCCACCATTCACCAGAGGAAGAACATGCCCTCGGTGGCTGTTGGTCCCAGAATTGGGACCTTGGCACAGATGAGAAGTTGGCCTTTAGCCTGAGGAAGAGAATCCCATTCCCCCATCAGCCCACAGAATGCTGAGTGAGAAAAAGAAATGTGATCTGGAAAGGTTTTTTGGTTTGTTTTTATACAGCATCGTTACAGTGATAACTAGGTAGAAGGGAAAGTGAGCTGCTCCCAAGCCGACTGGTGCGTGCTGACCGTGGTTACCTGCCTCCTGCACCTGCTGCAGAGCCCTCTCCCTGCTATGTGCCACTCCTGCTATGCCTGCTCATTCCTGCCCTTAAGCTGGAGTAGGAAGGGCTCTCACCTTCAGCCTAATTGTGAGGTGTTACAGACTGAATTGTGTCCCCCTAAAATTTGTATGATGGCGTGCTAAGTTCCCGTACTTCAGAACGTGACCTTATTTGGAAACAGGATTGCTGTGGATATAATTAGTTAAGATAAGGTCATAATGGAGTATGGTGGGCCCCTACTCCAACATGACGGGTATCAATCTAAAAAGGGGAAATTGGGACACAGAGACAAACTGGGAGAACACCATGTGAACGTGAAGGCAGAGATCAGGGTGCTTCTACAAGCCAGGAAAAACCAGATTGCCAGCAAACCTCTAGAAGCTAGGGGAGAGACGTGTAAGAGATTCTTGCTCAGCCTCAGAAGAAAGCAACTCTGCAGACACTTTGCCCTCAGCCTTCTAGCCTCCAGAACTGGAGACAGGAATAAAATCTATTGTTTAAGCCACCCAGTGTGTGTGGTACTTTGTTTCAGCAGCCCCAGGAAACTAAGGCATGGGGCCACGAGCAGCCCAGCCTCTCTGTTCCTTTCAGTGCCCCTGGAAGTACCACTCTCACTACAACTCCTTCCCTCCTGAAGCTAGGTCCTGCTTCTCTTGAGGTTGAGGGAACAGTGAGATGTTCCCTTTCCTCTCCTCCTCCTTCAGAATGAGTCCTTTCCCCATATAGGATGCCAGGCCCACTCCAGCCTATGCCTGCCATTCAAGGAACTCAATCCTGGCACCTGAGATCTATTCCCACAAAGCCCTTCATTGTGCTTTTGGTGACTGAGTTTCCGCAATATGAATCCTAAGTACCTCTTTGCAGGTCCCATGTAGATCCACTGATGATCACGCCAGTAAAGACAAAGCTATGCACTGTGCTGCTGCCTTCCGTGTTGCCATAAGCCCCCACCTTACCCATTACAGATGACTGTCCAGCCGGGAACTGGGCTGCCTTCCAGCCCACAGTGCTGTGTCTTACCACACGGGCAGTCTGGAAAGACTAACCCCGTGCAGATGCCCCAATAGCACAAAAATACAGATACCTAGGGGTACCTTTAATCTGCCAGGCTAATAATTTTACCAAAATGTGAAATAAATGAAGTTCAAATTAGAATATTAGAAAGTTAAAGCTGAAAAGAACCTAGAGATTATCAAGCTCAAAACTTCATTTTATTGGTAGGAAACCTGACGCTCAAAAGAGGAAAATTACTTGGCCAAAGTGAGTTCTTGGCAAAACCAAGACCAGAATACAGGTTTTCCACTTCAGTTTTCATAAGACCACATTATCAAGATTTTTCTTGGAATCTATGATGGCTCTAATTAATCACTGTCTTATTTTCTAATTGTTCCCTGATCATTGGTTTAGTAATCTATTTCACTTTATCATTTTATTATAGAGACAAACATGCATATCATTATACATTTTCACATTGTATATATAATGGAAAGTGATACCCTAGTTATACCATTTCACCCCAAATACCAAAGTTCCTCTCCCCTGAGTTAACCCCTTTTTCTGATGGGTACCACTAAATAACATGCTCATCCTCTTTTATGTTCAAACTTCAGACGCCATTAATTTTAGTTTTAAAAATTATTACCGTGATTAATGCTATAATCTAATTTCTGTTTTTGATTCTCAACTTTAGACATTATCTACTCCTTACAATGTGTGGAGAGGAAATGAACATTAATCTCTCCCTGCACCTTAAACATGGTCAAGTTTGTAACATCGATTTTTATTCTGTAACTATAGTTTGGTTTTCTTAGCACAAACTCGTAATACCAAAAATGAGTAAATAACACTTTAAATATTATAAACATGTAAATATTATTCATTGTAGATCCCAGTATTTTTTTTTTACTTTCAAAAATATATATTCCCCTTTGTCACTAAGGAAGACTGCTTAGAAAATAAAGTCCAACTGCTTTTATTTCTCTCACACTCTTCTTGACTCATCTTCCCACATTCATTACCATTCCTCATTTCTAATTTGTTTTTAATGACAGAACTAGGTTTTGAAGGGCAGCTTTTCATTTTTCACAAATGCCCTGAGATTCTTTTCATATTTGACTAATAGATCTTTAAGTGTCTTATTCATACCATTGATTAAATGAAATCTCCTTTTTTCTTCGAAACGTTCTTTCTTTATGGAAGTTCCCTATGCTACTATTTTTATGTGAATGTCTGTGTTCTAGGATTGCGGTACAGCAGTTAACAACTTTTGAGAGCCCATATTTTCTTCTTTCTTCTGTTTCCCTGTTGGGTATCTGGAAATATAATCTTGAGCATTTCTGTTTCAGAAAATATATGTGAATGGAATTTAAGCTTTCTGAATTGTTTTTATTTCACCTTCACACTTGATTATTCATTTAGATTAGCATAAATTCTTGGTTCAAATCATTGTCTTTCCAAATGTTGTAGGCATTTCTCCTTTGTCTTCTATAATCCATTGTTGCATATGAGAAGTCTAGTTCCAATGTTTTTAATTTTTATTTTAAGGCAATCTCTTTTTCTCTGTATAAAATGTTGTAGGATTTTCTTTCATTCTTTGGAGTTCAGAAATTTCTCGAAGAGTTCTCTCAGTGCAAGCTTTTGTGCATTAATCCCTGTTGGCATTTGGTATGACTTTTCAGTCAAATGAGTCCCTTCTTCCTTTAGCTCCAGAGCATTTTTTCCAACATTTCCTTGATAATTTACCACTATCCATTTTCTTTTTTCAGTTTTCCTCTTTTAAATCTCTGCTATATGGATATTGGATCTGCTGTGTCTGTCTTGTAGCTCCCTAACTTTCAATTATATTTTTAATTTTGTGCTGTTTTGAGACATTAACATAACTTTATTTGCCAGAACACAAACTTTGTTTTCATCTGTGCTCCTATTATTCAGAATTCAATTTATTTATTTTATTTTTGCATTCACATTTGATTGCTAAGAACACTTTTTGTTTTCTGATTATACTTTTTAAAATTATCCAGTTCTTCTAGGGATACAATTTTTTCTTGAATTGTTGTTGTATGCACTAGTAAGAATTCATTTTAGGCACACAGTACTCTGAACACTTTTTTTTTCTTTTTGGCCATGATTATATCTTGGCAAGTACTATTTGTCAATGTTGGTAGGGTTACTTCAATTCTTCTTAATAGCTTACATTGTATTTCACTCTTTATTTTACATATGTGTGGTCTTTAAATAAGTTCCCTAATGATGGGTATCTGGACTTTAAAAGAGAATTTATATGATACAAACGACTGCAATGAATCTCCTTGTATAAATATCTTTGTACATGTAAATTAGTATTTCAACAGAATATATTTCTAGATGTAAACAGTGCTGGTTGAAGTGTATACATACTGCTTATTCTGATATATATTGTCATATCCTCATCCATTAAGTTTGTATGTATTTATGTTCCCACAAAGACTAAAGAGAATTCTGTTTTTTTCCCTCCCCACCAAAGTAAGGTATCAGACTTGACCCACCTGAGCAGTGAAAATGATATCTCAGTGTAGTCTAATTTGCATTTTTCTTATTATAAGTGATAGCAATTGAATTTTTATATGCTCAAGTCTTTTGCAATTCCATTTCTGTTAACTAGCCACTTAAACCTGGACCATATTTCTACTAAGCTTTCGATATTTGTAAAGTTTTATTGGAATTTTTATGTGTTAATGAAATTAGTCCTTTGCTATCATGTGTGTTAAAAATATTTATTTTGACACTATTTATGAAGTTTTTGCCCTCCTAAATTTTCAATAAACTTTTCAAATCTAGAACAGTTTTAGATTTAAAGAAAACATGTGAAGATAGTACAGAGTTCCTAAACATCCACCCCAGTTTCTCTAATTATTAACATCTTACATTAGTATGGTTCAATTGTAACAATCCATGAACCAATATTGATACATTATTATTTACCAAAGTCCATACTTTATTTAAATTCTCTTAGTTTTTACCTAATGTCTTTTTCTGTTCCAGGGTCATGTTACATTACATGTAGTCGTCATGACTGCTCAGACTCCTCTTGACTGTGACAGTTTCTTTGGCTTTCCTTGTTTCTGATGACCTTGAAAGTTTGAGAAATAATGGTCAGGTATTTTGTAGACTGTCCTTCAATCGGGGTTTGACTGATGTTTTTTTCATGATTAGACTGGGAATAAGATCACAGAGGAAAAGCACCATTTTCATCACATCATGTAGAGTGAACACACTATAAATATGAGTTATCACTGTTGGTGTTAAACTTGACTACTGGCTGAGGTTTCTCCACTGTAAAGTTACTGTCTTTATTCCCTGTTCCATACTTTACTCTTTGAAGGAAAGTCACTGTGTGCAGCCTACACCTAAGGAGTGGGGACTTATGCTCCTCTTACATGAAGCAGAGTATCTTCATTAATTATTGGGAATTCTTCGGCATGGCTCCTTTGTCTGGTTTCTCCCCCCACTTATGTATTTGTTTGTTTATTCAGTGATGTATTTATGCCAGCATGGACTCATGAATCTTTATTTTGGCTTATAATTTGCTACCACTCTATCTTGTTGCTTAAATTGTTCCAGCTTTGCCCATTGGTAATGCTGTCAGTTGGCTTCTGTGTCCTTTTGTCATGTTCCCATTACTATGGGTTTGTTTTTTAAGCACTTCTTTACTTTCACCAAAAGATGCTCCAGGCTCATTTTGTACATTTCTTGCCCCAGTACCAGAATCAACCGTTTCTCCAAAGAAAGAATGGTATTAAAAGCCAAAGTCTAAGTTCTAGGTGGGCTCATTGCTATTGGAGCATCATTGCTTCTATGCCTTTTCAGCTGACAGAGCAAGGGGAATACATGTGTGTATACTAACTCACGAATATATACATATCTACAACTATTTCTCTATGTGACTATTTGCATCTATATTAAGCTAAACACGAACATGAGTTCATATTTATGTCTTCAACTACAACCCAGCACCACATGGATCATTCTAGCCTCCTCCATTGCTGATCTATAAAATACCACTTTAGCAGTGAGAAACCCAGCTCCCACCATCTTTCATCCATTTACTCAATTGTTCAATTCCAGTATATAATGTTTCCAGAATTGTTGACCTATACCCCCATGGGAAACAACATTACCAACTAGAGCATAGTGCTTAAGGTCAAGTCCTTTTGTTTTCAGTCTTACAGATTCTATTCATTTCCAGAGTTACTTAGATCAGTACCTTTTGATCTATCACCTTCAATGAGGTTGTTCCATGCATTTGAAATATAGTTAGTTATATTGTCACATTCTAATTTCCATCCTGGGACCCCCAAACTCCTAAGTGATTTTTGAAAATGTGCATACATTAAGGTTTACTCTTTGTACTGTACAGTTCTATGGATTTTGACAAATATATAGTGTCATGTAGTCGCCATCACAATATCATATAAAATAGTCTTATTTCCTCAAAAAGTCCTGTGCCTCACCTATTCAACTCTCTCTTCCCAACCCCTAACAGGCACTGATCTATTTACCATCTCTGTAGTTTTGCCCTTTGCAGAATGTCATACAAATGGAATAATACAGGATATAGCCTTTTCAGATTGGCTCCTTTTACTTAGCAATATGCATTTAAGATTCATCCATGTCTTTGTGTGGCTCACTTCCTTTTATCATTGAATGGTGTTCTGTTGAATGGATGTATCACAGTTTGTTTATCCATTCACTTATCAAAGGACATCTTGGTTGCATCTAGTATTGGGTAATTATGAATAAAACTGCTAGAAATATTCGTGTGCAAGTTTTTGTGTGCAAATTAGTAAGTTTTCAAATCAAGTAGGTAAATACCTAGGAGTATAATTGTTGGGCCATATAATAAGAGTAGTTTGTATTTATAAAAAACTGCCAACTCTTTTCCAAAGTGGTTGAATCATTTTGCATACCCACCAGCAATAAATAAGAGTTACTATTCCTCCACATCTTTATCAGCAATTAGTATTGTCAGTTCTTTTGGTGTTTATTCATTCTAATAGGTATGTTGTAGTATTTCCTTGTTTTAATTTGCATTTCCCTAATAACAAATGATAATGAGCATCTTTTCAATGGCTTATTTGCCATCTGTATATCTTTTTAAATAAGGTATCTATTTAGATCTTTGGCCCATTTTTAAATTGGATTGAATATTTTCTTATTGTTAAGTTTTAAGAGTTCTTTGTATATCTTGGATACTTGCCCTTTATCAGATATGGTGATAAAGTATCTTGGATACTTGCCCTTTATCGGATATTGTGTTTGCAAATATTTGCTCCCAGTCTGTGACTTGTCTTTTCATTCTCTTAACAGTATCTTTAGCAGAGCAGAAGTTCTTAATTTAGAAAAAGTTAACATCAATGTTTTCTTTATGGATCATGCTTTCGATGTTGTATCAAAAAACTCATCATAGGCCAGGCACAGTGGCTCACGCCTGTAATCGCAGTGCTTAGGGAGGCCGAGGCAGGAAGATCACTTGAGGCCAAGAGTTCAAAACCACTCTGGGCAACACAGTGAAACCCTATCTCTACCAAAAAAAATTTTTGTTTCAAGTAGCCTAGCATGGTGGTGCATGCCTATAGTCCTAGCTACTCAGAAGGCTGAGGCAGGAGGATTGCTTGAGCCTAGGTGTTCAAGGCTGCAAGGAGCTACGATCATGTCACTGCACTCCAGCCTGTGCAACAGAGCATGACCCTGTCTCTAAATAAATGAATAAATATTTAAAAAATTAAAGAAAAATTTTCACAAAGCCCAAGGTCATGTAGAATTTAATCTGTATTTTCTTTTGTAAGTTTTATACTTTTGCATTTTACATTTATGTCTATGATCCATTTTGAGTTAATTTTTTGTGAACAGTGTAAGGTCTGTGTCTATTTTGTTTCTTTTCTTTTTTTCCATAGGGAAGTCTAATTTTTCCAACTCCCAATTGTTGTGAACATTATCTTTTTAAAAACTAAATTACCTTTGTACTTTTGTCAAAGAACAGTTGACTATATCTGTATCCTAATTTTTTCGTGTGTTTTCAGAATTATCAATTTTCTGTTTAAAACTTCTGGCTTTGTGTTGTGTATATAAAGGCCTTAAATTCTCCAGATTATTTTAAAAATTCTGTCATGTCTTTGCTTGGTACTTTTGTGTCCGTGCTTAGTATTTTCTATAGACAAATTTTTTATCCAAATTTAACTTACCTAAATGCAAAGCGTGAAGAAAAGACTCAACTAAATTTTCTTCTGAGGGCTTTTTAGTTGTCTGAACACCGTGTAGAATAATCTATACTTTTTACACTGATGCAAACTGCCATCTTTCTCATATACAAAATTTTGAATGAATATTGGATCTATTTCTCCATTTCTTCTTCTGTTCCACTGATAGGTTTTCCAGTCATGTGTCAATAGCACTCAATTTAATTACTATAAATGATGATATAATCTAATATTTGTAAGATTCATATCTCATTATTTTTATTTTTCATAATTTTATTAGATATTCTTATATGGTTATCTTTTCTTTTTGGACAAGATTGAGAACATTCAGGGTGGTATGGCTATAGACTATTTTTCTATATCAACATATGTGATTTAAAAATATGTAAAAAATGGAAAAATCTATTTCAACTTATCTATTTCAAAAAATAACCTATTCATTTTATAGAGATCAAATTAAATTTATCTATTAAATTAAGAATAATTGGCTTCCTTATAATATCAATGTTTTCCTATCCAATAGTACAGTAGACTTACAATTATTAAAAATGTATTTTGTGTCTCTCAATAGTACTCTAAAGTTACTTTCATAACAATGTTATTCAATAATCACATTAAATGCAAATGGTCTAACCACCCTAATCACAAAGTTGAATTGGCAGATTGGCCCAACTACTTGCTACCTGTAAGAAATGCAATTTAAATATGAAGATACAAATGGGTTAAAAATAAAATAATGGAAAATGATACAGCATGCTAACATTAACAAAAGCAAATAATATTACCCAAGGTCATTTAATGATGATAAAGATAACAATACATCAAAATAACATAGCAACTCTAAAATACACAAGCAAAAACTGATAGAACTGTAAATATATAAATCCACAATTGTCACTGGAAATTTCACTGGAAATTCCTCTCTTAATAGTTGATAGAACAAATATGAAATTAATAAAGACATGGAAGACTTGCACACAACACTATCAACCAACTTGACTTGTTTGATATTCATAGAACGCTCACTCAACAAAAGTATAATGCATCTTTTTTCAAGTGCACATGGAATATTTATCAAAACAGATCATATTATGAGTTATAAAATAAATATCAATAAATATAAAATGATTCAAAGCATAGAAAGTTTATTTTTTGTTCAAAATGGAATTATATTATACCAGAAATCAATATAAAAACAATACCTAGACAATTTCTGAATATTTCACACACTTTTAAATAACCCATGAGTCAAAGAAAAAAATCAAAATGGAAATTAAAATATTTGAAACAAAAAAATGAAAACATCGTATATCAAAATTATAGAAAAGGAAAGAGAAGAAAAGAATAGAAAGGAAGAAAATCCCAAATCAATTATCTCAGCTTAAACTTTCAGAAACTAGAAAAAGAAGAGAAAAATTAAACCCAAGTAAGTAGAAGAAACAGTAAAGATCAGAGTGGAAAGCAATGAAATAGAATTTAGAAAAACAGAGAAAATCAATGAAAACAAAAGTTTTTTTGAGAAGATTAAAAAATTACTAGACCTTTAACTGGACATATTATGAAAAAAAGAGAAGACACTAATATCAATATCAGAAATGAGACATAATATCAATATAGATTCTATACCTATTAAAAATTACTTACAAAATATTGTAGAGAATTTTATGCCAATAAATTTTTTAAAAATTAGATAAAATGGTAAAATTCCTTGAAATGTACAAATTCTACCAAGCTTCCTCAAAAAGAAAGATACCCTGAGTAGCTTTTAATATCATTAAAGAAATTAAATTTTTAAAACCTTTCCCACAAAGAATTCCAGGCCTACTTCACATCAGTGGGGAATTCCCCCTAAACATTTAGGGAAGAAAAATACCAACTCTGCACACACTCTTCCTGAAAATTTAAGAGGAAGGAATACTTCCTAACTTGTTCTAGATGGCCAGCCTTCTACTACTGTAATGCCAAAACCAAAGACAGTTCTGGGGAATGGTCACAGTTGAAGCTCTGACTCGAGGTGGGAGGGGTGCAAGGGCAATATATGTAACCTTAACATTTGTACCCCCATAATATGCTGAAATAAAAAAAAAAGAAAAAAAAAGAAGACAAGAACAGATTAATGTCCCTCTGAATATAGATGCAAAAGTTCTTAATGAAATTTAACACCTGACTCTACTGACTCTAGTATTTAAAAAGGATAATGCATCCCAGTTGGATTTATGCCAGGAATCTAATGCTGGTTTAACATTAGAAAGTTGATTGATACAATTTATCATATTACAACCCCAAACAAGAAAAAAAAATGATCATCTCAATAGGTGCAAAAAAAGCATTTGACAAAATTCAACATCTATTCATAATAAAAATGCTCATGAAACTAGAAATAGAATTGAACTCACTCAGTCTGATACAGGGAGTCTAGAAAAATCCCACAGATAGCACCATACTTAATTATGAAAGACCTAAAGCTTTCCCTCCAAGAAACAAGACAAAAATTGGGCAAAGGATAAGAATAGACATTTCTCCAAAGAAAAAATAAAGATGGCTAACAATTATATGAAAAGTTTCTAGGTGTCACTAATCATCAGGGAAATGTAAATCAATTCCACAATGAGATATCACCTCATACCTGTTACAAAGGGTATTATCAAAAAGACAAGAGATAGCAAGTGGTGGAGAGAAAGGCATGCTTGAACACTGTTGGTGGGAATGTAGATTGGTGCAGTCATTATGGAAACCAATACGCAGGTTCTTAAATAAATTAAAAATAGAACTGCCATGTGACGTAGCAACTTCTACTCTGAATATATATCTAAAAGAAATGAAATCACCACCTTGTGAAGACATGGGCACTCCCATGTTCATTGCAGCATTATTAACAGTAGCCAAGATAGGAAAACAACCCAAATGTCCATCAACAGATGAATGAATAAAGAACTTTTGGTGTGTGTGTGTGTATATCAAATATATATATGTATGTGTGTATATCTATCTATCTCTATAGAGAGAGATATAATGGGATATTATTCAGCCATAAAAAAGGAGATCCTGCCATTTGCTGCAATAACTTTGATGAACCTAGAGGACAATAAGCTAAGTGAAATAAGCCAGACACAGAAAGGAAAATACTGCATGATTTCACTAATATGTGGAATCTATAAAAACAAAAACAGAACAAAACAAAAAACTTGGGTACATAGAAACAAAAAGTAGAAAGGTGGTTACGGGGGAGGGGCGGGAGGGAAATGGGGCGACGGAGGTCAAAGGGTACAAAGTTTCACTATTTACATAAGATAAATAAGCCTAGTGATCTAACCTACAGCACGAGTACTGTAGTTAATAATATTGTATCATATTATGAAAACTTAATAAGAGAGTAGGTTCTAGGTACTTTTATCTACAAAAAGGGAAACTATGTGAGATGATAGATGTTTTAATTTGCTTGACTATAGTAATTTTCACTATGTGTATGTATATAAAAACATGCTGTATGCCTGTAACATATACAATTTTTTTAAAAAGTTCAGGACTTTTTATAATACTGTCTATCTAGACCTGTCCTTACCACAAGAATATGGAATTTAAAAACTTTAAAAAAGAATTCTCAAAATTCAATAATTAAACAAAACCCAACCCAATAAAAAATTGGAAAAAAAGATTTGAACAGATGCTTCACCAAAAAGACACACAAAATGGCAAATAAGCACATGAAAAGATGCTTGACATCATTACTCATTATGAAAATGCAAATTAGAAGCACAATTGGATACCACTGCACATGCACAGCCATTAGAACAGCTAATTTTTAAAAA
>VBSM01001681.1:2377586-2432345 GCA_008086735.1 Cheirogaleus medius
AGAAAAATAAAAAATACAATCAAGTGCAAGAATGTGAAATAACTGAAAATGTTCATGCATTGCTGCTAGGAAAGAAAAATGGTACAACCACTTAGGAAAAGAGTTTGTCAGTTTTTATAAAGTTAAACATGAACTTACTATATTGCACAAGAATCTACCTCAAACTAATTACTCAAAAGAAATGAAAACATATGTTCACACAAAGACCTGTACAGGAATGTTGACAGCACATTCATTCATTTATTCATGATAGACAAAAACTGGAAGCCATCCAAATGTCCATCAACTGGTGAGTGGATAAAGAAACTGTTTCACATGCATACAATGTGATACTACCCAGGAATAAAATGAAATAAGCTCCTGATACATGCAATTACATGGATTAATCTAAAAAGCATTGTGCTAAGAAAGTAGCCAGACACAAATTGCTATGTTCCTTATGGTTCCATTTATATGACATTCTTGAAAAGGCAAAACTATAGAGACCAAAGTCTGCTCAGTGCTTGCCAGGGCTGAGAATAGGAAGAAGATATTGATGACAAAGGAGCACATGGGAACTTTGAGGGTGGATAAAAAGTATTCTATTAAATATACTGATTCTGTTAGTGGTTATATGACTATACAGTATTGTTCATCAAAACTTATTGGACTGTACACTCTCTCAATGGAAAGTGACTATGCCATAAAGAGAACTTTATGTAAATTATACTTGTTGAGGGGTAATTCTCTGTGGATGTTTTTGTATTCCTGAATGTCTTGTGGGCCAGGTAATGATTGCCCTTTGTTTTGGACTATCTTTTCAGGAATGATTGCATAGTGAATAGGCTTGGTGGGCAGAAATAGTGTCACCCTCTGGAGCAAAGTGCAGGCATGATTACTGTCCAGTATAATAAAGATAATGTCTCCTTTTGGAGCAAAGGAAGAACTGGCTGTTGAGTAAGTTCAGGGCTCTGCTTCTGCAATGGGACACACTGTGTGCAGGTGTCATCTGGCCCTCATCATGTCACACTATGGGAATTGGGGCTCAGGGAACTGGTTCCCAGTGATGACATTCTGTTTACTGCTATTGCTGTAATAAATTGTCTTTTGTATCTGACCAGGAGTCTTGTGTCTTCTCCCAGCGTCTGTGAATCTCTTTATACTTTCATCAGTGGTAGGGTGACTTGTTAGCTTTCAAGAGGAGTAAAATCTCTGAACCTTCACAGTTTTAACACTTAGCAGTGAGGATGGATGCTGACTGAGATGTGACTTTCTGGAATAGGAAGTACGAGTATGTTGTGAACTGATTAATGGGATTTAAGGAAAGCAAACATATTGACCACAGTGTATGTTCCACCGGGCAATAAATTGTCCTTCCCTTTTTGCCAGCGAGAAGGAACGGGTGAGGTGGTTTCATGTCAAGCACTAGGAAATAAGTTCAATGACAGCTGCCTATAAAGGGCCTTGTATGTTACGAATTTCCTCTGGTGTGAAGATTTTTTTTTCACCAATCTGGTGGTCAGCTTCAAGTTCACCCCATTGTAACAAGTAATATAAAAATTACTCCTGGGAGCAGAGGTCTGAAATAGCTATCCCTATCAAGTAACAGTTACAAAACACACACCTACGTTTAGTATGAAAAGGAGAGAAATTTGGGACCACTATGTGCAGAAACAAGGAAGATGAATAGAATTGTGGCTGATTGACTTGAGAGACGGAGTGAGTGGGATGCAAAATGCATGTTAAGGAAGAATGGAACAGCTGGGTGATCTGATGGCTCAGCCCTCCTGCAGTCTATCATGCCCACTACAGATCCATTTAGAGATGACAAGAACAGGTTCGGAGATTTTTTTGGAAGGGGTGCTTGCTGCTATAAGGAAACTTTCCCTAAAACAGGCAAACTCCTTTGGGAAACCACAAATGAGGCATTGAAAAGGATTCAGGGTCTTACTGCCCTGGATTGGGTTTGCAATAATGATCAAAGTGATCCACTGCGGAATGAGAAACTGGCCCAGAGAAATTTAGATAAATGTTCGCTGTCAGCTCTGCCACCCTGGAAAATTCCTCTAGCCCTTATGTGGAAATCAAATGAGAATTTAGGAGATGTTATCTTAGTAATGGGAAATGATGCTTCAGATTAATGTGGACTCTTCAAAGAAGGTTACCACTGTGTGAACCAAAGCCCAAGCTAGCCAGAGGGTGCAAACCGCATGGTCCCAGTTGAGAATCAATGCGGCTGTGGTTGCCAAGTCAGGAGGAGTTCCCAAGGATGAAATAGATGTCATCAGCCATGAGCGCCTCACCATTCACCATAGTGTTGGGTTGGCTGAAAACAATACACACTCGTTTGGTAGAGTTGAGAGCAGCTGCCGCACTGCCCAAAATGGAAAGTGACTATGCCTGCTTCCCGGTGTGGAGCCACTCTCTCCAGTCCCATCTATTCCTCTATCCACCTCTGCCCTGACCTTAGCTACTTTAACAAGAAAGATGATTAGGGATGAGGCAGAGGTTTTCCCCTATCCCCAAGGAGTACTGAAGGCTGCATGCACACGTCTGAGTATGTATGCTAGGGAACATCAGGGAGGGGAGGAACTCAAACTTCTATGGCTGTGTTGAACACACACAAGTGCTCAAGTCACCATCCTACACACTACCTAGATTCAGCTGATGGGGTTTGGACAGGGTTCAGAGTGGGGCGAGGAAGTTGACATGACCTTGTGTGTGGAACTCTCTGCTTCAACAAAATGTACTTTTCTTATGGCTTCCACTACCAAATGTATAATTGATATTGATGTTTTATATGCATGTACTGAAAATGTGCTTAAAGTCCAGAGAGATTCTCCTGGTCAGAAGAGCTGCATGAAGAGAAGTTCTTGATGAATACTAATACTCCTCCAGGGGGACCTAAAGTCCCCTGTGATTTGCCACCAGTGGATGAGTCAGATTTTAGTGTGTCTCTACTCCCTGATGTCCAAGCCTTCACTATATGGAAGATGACGTCTTATTGGTGGCAAGTCAGAAGCCTGGCTCTCAATGCTTCTGACTATAGTGTAATCATACAACTACTAGCAGGGTTGGCTGACAAACCCTGACAAAACTCAAACCCTGCTCTCCAGGTAAAGTTTCTTGGGACTTTGTGAGTGGATTCACAATGCTCAGGTACACCTATTTTGAAAAGCTTCTATTAGCTTGCACTTTTTGAAAGTGAACACCTGATTCATGAATTCCTTGCTACTCTCTGGACTGACATTCTCATTTTGTGGTGGGTTAACTCACACTCAGTGACTAACAAGTTTGAAAGCACTCAACAAGTCTCACTTGTAAAATGAAAAGAATATATTTAAGCACTCAGCCAGGTTGGCTCCAACAGTAACTGGAATTTAGATTAAAAAAAATTGGCAGCTATCTCTTTGGGAGAAATTTTATCTCTCATCTCAACACTTTGGAAAATACCTGAAAGTACCTATTAAAGCAGTACATACAGATATCCTATGATGTAGCAATTTCACTTGTAGCTATGTACTAATAAAAATGCATACATATGTATATTAAAAGACATGTACACCAAAAGATATGTGTGAGAATATTCATAGTACAGTTATTTATAACAATCAAAACATGGAAATAGGCCAAATGTGCAATAATAGAATAAATAAATTGTGGTATATTCATACAAAGAAATATTATATGGCTGTCAAAACGAATGAATTACTATTATAAGAACATAAATGAATTTCACAAATATGATTTAAGCAGAACAAATCAAGCACTGAATAACACATGCTATATTATTCCATTTATATAAAGTTCCAAAGAATGCAAAACAGTCTGGGGGCATCGTGACTGTAAGGGAGATTGCTGCCAGGGCCTTTCTGATTTTCTGATCTGGGAGGTGGTTACATGGGTGAGTTTGCTTCATGAAAATTCACCAAGCTGTTGAATCATAGTTTAGACAATTTTGCTGTATATATTATGCTTGAATTAAAATAGCTATTAAATAATCAGGGCCATTGAAAGTAAAATGCCGAAAAAGCTACCATAAATATACAAACAAGAAAACTACACAGTAATCATAGTTATTAATAAAGAAGCAAGAATCTTATGTAAAATTGCAACATATCAGATCCACTGGTAAATTGGAAGCAAAACATGCCATGATGAAGTAGAGTTTATTTCAGAAATTTGAGTCTGATTTAATACAGTATCATTACTATAAATGCTAAAATGCATTGGAAAAAATACAACTTCCATTCTAAATGACAATCCTTAGTAAAACAGAAACTCTCTTATTTCAATATCTATATAACAGCAGCAACCACTGTGTTTCACTTCACTGTGAAACAATAAAGGTATTTCTACTTAAATAAGAAAAAAGATAAATACATTTGCAAATACTATTACTGAATATTTTACTAGAAGTTCTAGATGATGTAATAAGGCAGATAAACTAAATTTAAAAAATTGGTGGCTTGGAATTAATATTCTCTTTTATTGTAGACTATATTATGTTTCTGAATAAAAAACAAAAATAAAATAGTAAAATCCATTAAAGAACTATTTGATAATAATAATGCTCAGTATGTTGAACAATTATAAAAATATATTAAAAACAAGTAGAAAGTATAATGAAAAAGAAGAGTTCCCTGACTAAAACAAAATATAAATTATATGACTTTTTAGCAAGAAATATACAGCAGCTGTAACAAAAGTATAAAACATTGCTGAGGACTCTAAGAGATCACTGGATGAAATAGAAATGTTGTTTTTGTAAATTAGAAGACATCTAGTAAAGATGTCCATTCTTACCCATATTAATTTAATACTTAGAGCTATATCAATAAATGAACTGATATTTTGGAATTTTACAAAATTACCTCATAATTTACCTGGAAAAATATATAGATGAAATATAATTATGAAAATCATAAAAGTAAAGATAAAGACAAATGACTCATGTTATACAACATTAAAATGTGCAATAAAGCTGTGCCAATTAAGATAGTGCTGTCCTGGAATAAGAGTGGGGAGACGAATGCAGCATTTTAGATGTCTACAAACAGATACATATGTATATATTTTATTCCATACGTAGGGGAATCTGGTTTAAAGGCAGCAAAAGAAGTGGGAAATAGATAGCTATCCCAATCCTTCTCAACCATAGGTAACCGTTCTGTTATGTTCCATGCATATATTTTGGTTATGTACGTTCTTATAAAATGGATATTGTCATATCATATAACCATCCTTCTCTTGCTTTTCCCACTCAACCCTGTGATCTTTAGATCCATGCCGGTGGCTCTGTGAAAATCCAGTAGTCCGTTATTTGGAACACAGCACTCCATGGAGTGTATCCGCCACTTTTTGGCTAACGACTTCCCCAGCTGTGAGCACCCAGATTGTCTTAATTTCTTACCATTAGACAACTTCTGGTAGAATCTTGTGACATCAGTTATCTGGAACAGGAGGTTTAAATTCACTTAGAATGGTTACCTTCTCCTTGACTAAAAAGTCACAAAAGTGTTATTGTCTAGGACTTGCACCTGCTCTTGGCCATGAGTTTTACCATTTTCAGCGTGAGATTTTTCCCATTGGTAGAGATGTGTCCCCTGTGTCTGGAGGTCAAAACATAGTTGGTGGGGATGGCCTTCCTGTGAAGTCTATGCCTTCTGATGGTGGCATCTCCCTTATCTTCATGGCTGGACTTTGTGGCTGCATCCCATCTGTGATTAGCATCTTCACATTCACCCTCACACAGTGGCAAGGAAGGTGGGTTGTAGAAACCAATGTGTGTTTCAGGATTAGTTCAATCAGTATTGGAATCCCAGCTCTGCCGCACACTCTCTGTACAGCCTTAACCAACCCATCCAGCTTTCCTAAACTTCAGTTTTTACATTTGTGAAATGGTAAAAATAATATCTAGTGCATTAGGGCATGGTGAGGCTTAAATGAGATAGCATATGGAAAGTCTACTTGCTGTTCTTTAAATATAGCAGGTCAAGTGGCTTCTTCCTGAAACTCTTCCATCATGGTTCACTCCCTTACCTTCTTCAAATATTTGCTCAAATCCCACCTTCTCAATGAGTTCTTTACCGATCAAACTCCAAACCACTCTTTTCCTGCTCTCCAACCTTTATTCTTTCCATAGCACTTTTCATCTTCAAAGATATTAGATAACGTATGTATTTTGCTTATTATTAGTTTTCTGCTCCCCTTGTTAGGTCCTAGTGAGGGCCTAGATCTGTGGTTTGTTTACTGCTGGATCTTAAGTCCCCGGAAATAGTGTCTGTTTCAAGGTGGTGTGGAGTCCCTACCAAGTAAACATTTTTTGAATGAATGGCTCTGCTTAGCTGTGCCAAAATCAGAATAGTCCCTGGAGCCTACTTAAGATGCCTCTATGTTGCCAGAACGGCTGCTGGAGACGGCCAGAGTCTTTGGGGAAGGCACACACTGGTCTGAGTTCTCAGCAGAAGTCCTTGTTCCTAGCCTTATCGAGGAGGCAGCAGTCCAGCCTGAGTCACCTCTGTGTGAAGTAGACACGTAATACAGGTTCACTGGCTGCATTTAAAGATGGCATTTATTAACTTTGAACACACATATGATCATGCTTTAGGCATCGAGAGCTCCATACCAAATGGGAAATATTCTGGTTGTCCATCAGCCTGATAGCTTGGAAAAGAGTTAGTTCAACTTTAAACTTCATTCTAGAAACTGATCCTTCTGGTAGTGGAAAATGGAAATGGAGTGCCCACCAGAAAAGGCTACTCAGGGGTCCATATGAGCAAACTGGGAGCACAAATCCCATTTTTCAGACAAGTGAAATGACGTTGCACCCTGCCCTGATGTTGAAGGAAGCCTGGTGTGGCTGGGGCTCGCTGGCAAATTAAAGGTCAGCCGCACTCAGAATCCCACTGCGAGCGAGAGACTCCAGGTGGTGAGACTGGGTGCTGGTGTCAGTGTGGAACAGTCACTAGAGAGCCAAATTGTTCAAAACTAGCATGAAGCATGTATGTGGAGGGACAGAGGCTGGAGCCCCACAGACTCACCTCCACTTTTCTCTTCTCTCTTGTGCCATTGTCTCCTCTCTTCCTTCCTTTGCCTTGGATCCTCTGCTCTAGATCAGTGGTCCTCACACTTTTATGATCATCAGAGTCACCTGCAAGCTTCACTGATGGTGGGGCCCCTTCCCAAGAGTTTCTGACCCCAAGTGTCTGGGCTGGGGCCTGAGAATTCACATTCTAATAAGTTTCCAGGTGCTGCAGGTCCTGGCCCTGGGCCCACACTCTGAGAAGCACTGTGCTACTCCTTGTTCATCCTCCCTACCATGCAGCCTCTCACTGCATTTCTCTACCTACCTATGTTTGTCTGTCTCCTTCTCTCTCATTGTCTTTGTCATTGTCTCTTCTCTGTCCTCTCTAATCTCTCTTTCATCTGCTCTGAGGTCCCTGATTTCTCTTTGTGTAACTTGGAATCAGGAGCAGGCTAGAGAAGGAAGCCCCTGGTCCCATTGCCCAGCATCCTGTATCCCAGGCTGAAATTCTCCTCCTCCAGTGCTCTTCAGAAGCCCTTTGTGCTAAGTCTCCCCTCCAGTAACTGGGATGCCCTTACAGACATGGTGGGAACGAAAGCCCCAGGGCCTTCCACATGACAGGCCTGTGCCTCTGCTCCTCTCTCCCACTGAGAATGCCTGGGAATCTTCAAAGATCACAGGGGATGGGGGAGAGATGATAGAAAGTGAATCCATTAAGAGGCGTAAAAGCTGACAGTTTCAAAAATAATGATCTGGGTTTCCTCTTACTTAAAACTACCCAGCTGCCCTGCTGCTTTCATTGCTGCTGCAACTGACACTCAGCTATGTTTGGAATTAAAAATACATAAGCGTTTTCTGAAAAAGCTGCTAATTTGAAGGTCATTAGCAGCCAAAAACATATTTCTTTTATTTATAAAAAAGGCATGTAATAAAGCTATTAATATTTACCATCCTCCCAGCTCTCCTGTGCTCACTCCCTCCGGCTGAGCTGCCTGCCTCGCCTGGGCCCCCGCCATGTGCCCTCCTGCCAGCCTCCACTTTCCTACACCTGCCCTCTGCCTGACATCTGCCTGGTGGCCTGTAGCACCCAGAGGAGCCCGCGACTCACAGTGGACTGGGATGGATGGAAATGGCCATTAGAGTTGGTGAAATAGCCCTGTCTTCCAGAGAAAGGGCACTTGCGGCCGTTAAGCGCTGATGGGTTCAGAGGCACTTGCCTCGGTAATGAGGATATTTGGGATAATTTCCCCTGTGGGCTGCAGCTTGTGTCCTCGACCCCCTTGGTGTATGTCACTGCAGCCAGGCAGGTCTGCCTCTCCCCCCTCTGGGGCCCGACTGGCCTCACCACCTCCTCGCTGTGCAGCTGTGATGGGCTCCAGTCAGTGCTAACACGGGGCCATCTGTCCCTGCACGCCAGGAGGGGGCCTTCCACACCTTGCTGGCCCCACGGGCCCAGGTGGATTTGACTGCGCAAGGCTGTCAACCGCCGCACCCCCGGACCTTTCTTCACCTGCGCACTACACCACACTGCTCTTCCGCATCTCTGTTCCCTGGTGGCCCCCTCTGCCGGCCCCTCTGACCTCAGCTCCCTCTCCTCAACTGTTTGCTTTATGAGGGAAATTACCGGAAGCCCAGCCTGTCAGCAGCTTTCCTGCACATCGGACTTATACGAGGGAGAAGGGGGTGGGGAGAAAAGCAAAGGAGGAAGGCAATGAGGCTGGGGGCTGTGGTTGCCATAGAAGTCTAGAAATTGGGCTGACAGCTGAAAAGCATTTCCCAGAGCAAAGGGGAGGGAGCGAGAGGGGCATCAGGGGCGATATCAAATATAGTTAGGGGACAGGCAGTATGGAGACAGGGCCTGTCCAGGGGCACAGATTCTGCCGGAGGCAGCAGGACTGAGATAAGAATGCAACCAGAGAGGCCTAGGGTTGGGGAAGCAGCTACTCCAGGTCTTCAGAAACGCACGAGTGCACACGGGAACCGTCCGGACCCTTCCACCCACTCCCCAGAAGTGGAATCGCCAACCTGCTGGTCTGGGCGAGGCGGAAGCCTGCGTGGCGAGGCGACCTTGGGATCGCGTCCGAAGACATGATGCGTGGCAGGAGGAAAGGCAGCGGTGTGCTCTGGCTTCACTTAGCTTCTTTTCTCTGAGATTTATTCCTTCATTATGAAAAAGTCATTTTGGGCTTACTTAACCAATTTCATCTCACCGCTCTTATTTCTTCTAATTACATGTGTGCAGCAGCCGATTAGGCTTGCTTCTCATCGCGGGCTGGAGAAAGGACGCCTTCCCTGTGGTGTGCGGAGTGCAATAAATCTTGCCCCAGCCCTCGGGAAAACCCTGGGCTGGAGGCTGCGGAGGCAGGCTGATGTCCTGAGAGCCGGGGCGAGGGCTGGGCTGCATCTGGGTCATCGAGGCTCTTCCATCAAGGCCACCAAACAGCAGAGGTCTCGGTGAGGGAGGGGCGCTGGCAGCTGGGGGCCACACTCCTCAACCAGCCGCCCCCTGGAGCAACCCTGGCCCTCCCTGTGTGTGGTGGACAGCTCTGGGCTGTCTGGAAATGGCCGCCTTGTCTCCTTCCAGATCCCTAACCCAGAAGGCCCCAACCTTCTTCCACCAGCATCTCACACTCCCCTAGTACTCCTGCCTCTATTGCAGCACTTCTCACATCGTTTTAAATTTACCAGTTTGCTCCACTTTGAGACGTGAGCTCCGGTAGAGCCAAGATGTGCCTGGCACTCATAGGAATTCAGTAAAGATCTGTGAGTGATTCAATGAACGAACGAAAAAATATACAAATAAACATTGTTTTTCTCTTGGAGACTTTGTGGAGTCTTTTGCTGCCACCACCCTGTCCCAAGTCACCTGCTTATATGTTTCTACCTTTCCTTTTGATTCCCCATGTGTCCCCCAGAGAAGGTCTTGCCATTTGCCAGGGAGTCGGAGTTCTCGGTGGCTGACTGTTCCTTTTCCTGATGCTCTGGTCCAGGGCCACTGACTTTTTTTTCTTTTTCTTTTTCCCTATATGACTTGTAGGAAGCCACTGACATTGTAACACTGACCAGTAGCTATCTACTTTTCACCATGCACAGTTGTATTCTGGGGGGCTTGCTTTGTTTCTACCTGTCTGTGGTATTAAGCCCTGTCGTAGTACAGTATGATTATCTTGAAACCAGCTCTCAAGAATGACTGTAAGACAGCACTGGTGCGGATTGCCTGACAAGACTAAGTCGACAGTTGCAAGATCGGGATTTAGCGGGTAAAGCCTTTACAAATATTTTGGATTCCTGAGCTTTGCTGCAACCTCTCTGACTCTAGCCGCTGCCCCTCTAGTCCACCTTAAGCAGGTCATGTCCAGGTTGGCCTGACTCCAGAACAGGAACTCTTAACCACTAAGTTAGACCAGGACTCAGTAAACTGTGACCCATGTACCATATGCAACTCGCTACCTGTTTTTGTCAATAAAGTTTTATTGGAACACAGCCACATCCTTTCATTTAAATATTGTCTATGACTGTTTTCACACTACAGCAGCAGAGTTGAAGAGTTGTCACAGAGACCAGATGGTCCACAAAGCCTATCAGGCCCTTTAGAGAAAAATTTTTCCATCCCCTGGGTTAAATCTGTTGCACTAGAGCCTGGAAAAGATGCTCAGTTTTCTTGCTTTCTGACTAGCCACAGGACTCAGAACCACAAACAGTTAACTAAATCTCAACACCATATGACAGTTTGCAAATAAGACCAAAGGAATGATGTTCACTCAAATGAAATCAGCTGTACGATAATGCCCCCTGGGCCAGACAAGTTAATGCTTGGCAAACTGCCCTCTCTGTGAAACATCTCAGCAGGAGCTGAGCCCCATGGTGGGAAAAAACAATAAAAAAAATTGTTAATTGTTAAATTGGATGTCAGAGAGAATATCTTTCAAAGTTGCAGTAGGCACTTCGTATTTGGAAAATATCAGACTGTGAGTAAGGTTAGAGGTCACCGATAGGCAGAGGAGCCCTACCCCAGCTGGGCCAGGTGGACGCAAGACTTGGTGCCATCTGCTCTATCCTGTAGGGAGGCTCACCACGAGGTGTCCTGCTCAGCTGCTGCATTTTCATGTAGCAAGAGCACAAGGGAAACCATATGAGCAGGATGTACACAGGGCCCAAAAGAGCTGTGGTAGACATGGCCCAGCCTTGAGCCTGGGGTGAAGTAACTTCGAGAAGCATCAATTTAATCAATGAGTATAGTTGGTCCTTTGGTTTCTTCAGTTGGAGGTGATTGATGGTAAAGGTGCATGGATTCAATTATTAGCTCATTTATTCAACAGATTTACTGTGTGATGACTGTGCCCCAGGCCTGCAAATTCAGCCATGAATAAGACATGCTCCCTGGGCTGGTAGAGCTCCTAGGAACACAACTGCATGAACAGACCATTACAGTACGGAGGGCTGCACACCATGATGGTGAGAAGCACAGGGCGTGGAGGGGCCACAGAGGAGAAGCAGCTAACCCAAGTGGGAGGACTCTGGGACACCTTCAGGCAGAGATAAGGCTCAAGGGTGGCCAGGAAACAGCCAGGCAAGAAGAGGGGGCAGGGCAGGGCTAGAGCAGTGGTTGTCAGGGGCCATGAGAGCCCTGGCAGGTGCCAGAGGGGTGGTACTTGGGAAATGGAAAAAAAGTGAGAAGGACTCACAGGTTTCCAAACTTCCATTTTTCAGTTTCCCCCACAATATTTTGCCATATCCACATATATTTGGTTACCACTATTTTCCTATCATTTGGTTACCACTATTTTCCTAAAATATCATTTGGTACTATCATTTGGTTACCACTATTTTCCTAAAACCAAGAGCCAGTTTTACTTGCATAAACTTCTGTTAAATGGAAACTTCATAATTTCTGTGAAATGATGTGTACATTTTTGTGCTAGATATAGTTTTCTCTAGTGTACATTAAAATAAATGTATAGCTATTACAATTTTGGATACATGTGTCCTAAAACCCTCTCACCCACTGATGGTACATTCAGCACACTTTTGGAAATCCTGCAGTTGACCCCTGAAGATGCTATTTCAGTCACAACAAAAATCTCTGAACAGTTATTTAGCTGAAGAAAACTCTTCATGTGGACTAATAGGCCCAGAAATTGGGCTTTAATCAAAGGAAGTGACTTGGTTTAGTACCAGGAAGGCAAGGCCACTGGCCTGTGTGAGGAAGCAAGCAATGTGTCTGTGCAACATATGGATGTCAAGGTCCAGAATCCAACCTCTCGTCCAATATGAAGAGCAGCCTGGGAATCCACTTGCTCCCAGTAGCAAGGCGAAGCTCGATTGCAATCTCTGCAAACATGCAAGGCGAAGGGCAGAAATGATTAAGATGACAGATACACGCAGCTGTGAAGTTCACAAAACCTCCAAATCCATGGAGGTTAAGGACTGACCTTTATCAGAAGGCAAGAAAGAAGACTTTTTACCACAAACCACAGGCAGTGATTCATTTTCTATTTTTAAATCGTGTTCCCAAATCCCTAGAAGAAAAATAAACTAATACCAGCCACCGTTTATTGAGCACTCCCCAAGAGCCAGGAGCCAGACTGTGTGACTTGTACGTGGGTCCCCATTTCATCTGTGCAATAACTTTTGGGGGTGGATGATATTACCCCCATTTTATAGACACAAAGCCTCAGAGCATAAATAAGTCACCTGAGTTGTGTGACAGGTGAGGGTGGCCAGTAGGAATCCCAGAAGACGTCTATTTCGGGTGGCAACATGGCTTGGTGACTCAGAGAACACACTTTAGGCAAATAACCTAGGTTCAAATCCTAGCTCTTCAGTGTGATCTAGAACAAGCTACTTGAATTTTTCTGAACCTTATTAGTTAATTCATTTTCAAAATGGGTATAATAACACCAGTTGTATAAGTAATTGGTTTGCCTGGCTCCTAGTAAGCACTCAGAAAGAACCCTGTAATTGCTAGTATCATTTATATTATTGAATTTGTGATTATTATTTTTGAGAACTTCTCAAGTGCCCATAATTTCAACCCCCACCCCAGGAGCACCTCCAGTAATTAGCTGATAGAAATACGCCCTTTAAATTCTAAATGTAGAACAATTCCAGCTGTCACCCTTCTACTCAAACCTGGCACAGGCATCCTAATCAGCCTCTCCTTCTCTGAGGATCTCTTGGCTATGTTCAGAGATCCCTGAGCTGTCTGTGATCAAACAGGGGAAGCCCAGGGGAAGCCCAAACTCCACTGGCCTTCAGAGTTGGGGTGCTCAGCCTCCTGGGTCCAGACCTTGCCTAGCACATTCTAAGGGAGGGAGGCAATTACTTCGGCACAGGGGATGGGGTGGTCTCCAAGGTCAGCACAGAACCACAGTGATCCAGCAACAAGGTAGGTTAACTGCTCAGAGTTGGAAATGATCTGTTCTATCTATGCAACTTAGACATGGGACACTTTCTGAGAGTCCCTCATTACCTAGAGAGATGGGCATGGGCCTCCCTTCCACAACTGGAAATTTGGTCTCTATCCCATGGGTGGAGGGGAGCCACTGAGGGATTCTGAGCAGGAGAAGAGCCTGTGATGCCTTTCACATTCCCATCTCACTTCGCTCTCACTGCCTCCTCCCCCATCAGAAATGGGTGTGCTTGCCTTACCGCTCTAGCATTGCCACCGAAAGGCCCGTGAGTCCAGTCACGGCTCTTCAAAACAAGAGATTAGATTGCGAGGAATCTGGAAAGTGAGCTCGAGTTCTGCTAGGAGCTCCTGTCCTTCCTCCCTTCATTCATCCTCCAAGATGGATTAGAATTGCTGTGCTTTGAGACACAGCATGCCCCCACCTGAACTCCCTGCCTTCTTATGTCCTGGCCACTTCAGTTATCCTCTTCCCTTTTTTCTCTCTCTGTGGGCTCTTTTTCATTAGCTTTTAAACATGCTCAAGTCTTTCCCACTAAAAAAATAACAAAATAACACCAACCAAAAGGAGCCTCCTCCAGCTGCATCTTTATTTTTCTTCTCCCCTTCAAAGTCAATGTTCTTGAAAGACTGTGATGTCCTCTTTCCACAATCCAGCCAGTGTCTTCTGCCAACACCTCTCTGCTGAAACTGCCCTTCCCACGGTCACTCATGCCTTCCTGTGAATAAACTCATGGCAGTTTTCAATCCTTACCTGATATTAACCCTCCTTGGCAGCATCGGGCGTTGGGACTGCCGTTCCCTCCCTGGAATATCTCTCATTGACCCCAGGTACACCATACACTCTTAATTTTCCCTCTCCCCTATATGGCTCTATCCAGACTCCTCTGGGAGCCTCCCTTTGCCTGGCATCTGTGAAATACGGCTGTTTCTCTGGGTTCCAAGGGGGCTTACTTCTCTGTCCACGCTCACATTCTCATGCCGTAAATTATTCTATTCCTGTGGCTTTAAGTTACCATCTAGAAAAAGGACAGCTCCCAAATCTATGTCATCAGCCCAAATCTTCTTACTGGGTTATGGAGCCTTCTATCCAATGGCCCACAGGAACTCAAATTCATATTGCTCCCCAATTCTTCCTCCTTTTGTGTTCCCCATCTCAGTGAATGATATCAAAATCCACCCAGTTGCTCATACCAGAAACTTGGGGTGTCATACTAGACTCCTCCCTCCCTCAGTCCTGACAGCCAATCTGCACCCCCCATCTGTTGCTCTCACCTCCTTCCTATGACTTGAATGTCCCCACCCCCATTACTACTTCTGCCCCTTCACCCAATATCATATTTTGCCTAAATTATCACACCAGCCTCCTGATTGGTCTCCCTGAATTGAGTCTAGTTCTTGCCATTCCATTTTTCCGTTTTGTGGCCAGAGTGATTTGTGTAACACATGATTCCCTTGCTTCGACCTGCTCTTTCCACACTTGCACTTAGAATCACACCCAGATCCCTCATCATGCTCTAGCCCCCACTTGCTACCCTTCCAGCCAATCATGGGGTGCACACTATCCCCCAGCCTTGATGAGCAGCATGGGAGTCCACAAACACACCAGCTACTCTCTGGGTTCTGACCCTTGGCCCCTGCTTCTCCTTCTACCGGCAATTCCACTACTAACGCCTGCACCCAACTTGATAACTCCTTTCCCTCCTCAGGCCCCCGTTCAGCAGACTCCCTTGGGGATGCCTTCTTTAACTACCTGGGACCGTGGCAGTGCTCTTTTCTGTGCTCCCATAGTTTATTTCCCTGTTTAAGTCATTTACAAAGTTGAGTTCTGCTGTAAAAATTGTAGTTGGGATTTACTTGTCCTCATATTCTCTGTCACAAATCCATTTGCAGAGCTACAGCAGTTGTTCATGTAGATGCAAATATGAATTTAAATAAGACCAGAGGAAGAAATCAAAGCCTCGCGGGGGTAAAGAGAACCTCTCTCTTTTAGAAGAACAGAATAGCATGGGCTCAAGATCTCTGTAGCTTTGAAGTAGCTAATTTGTCCATGTTTGTTTTGCTTTCTTATTTCACCTTTTTTTTTTCTTTCTAGTGAGAAGGAAGCAATAGGAATTCTTGGAGTAATGGTAGCTTTAGAAAGGACAAACAACTCTCGGAAGAAAGTCTTAGCACAGAGGGAGCTGTGAAAAACACCAAATCTGCTCTCACAGGGACTGGCCATCCTCTGCCTGTGCTCTTCACTGCCCTTCAGATTTTCCTCTGTTGTACCAGGGACAGTATCAAATTCATTTCTAAATCTCAGGGCCTTTTCACAGTGACTGACACTCCGCAGGAGGCTGCTCTACCCCAGGCTGGAGCTCTGGGGATTGTGACATTGTGTTAAAGATTCAAACAGAGTTGAAAAGAAGTGTTTTAAACTTCACAAAACTAAAATTAGAATAGGCTACGATTGATAGCAGTTAAAAGTAATTGAGAAAGATTGCAACTAAATATCTAGGGATTAATTTATTTTAAAGCATGCTGTTTAAGGTCATGGACTTCTGTGGGTGAGATAATAACATGTTAAACTTTCTCAATTCAAACTTATTTCAATCACCAAAACGTTTATTTAGTGCTTTCGATGTGTCTGGCAGTGTGTTGAGTGCTGGGTTCACAGATGTGACAGACAGGCCCTGTGTCCACCCTCACGTTGGGAATTACTGGCTCTGGCTGTGATGCTATGTGCCAAGTTGTGACTTCCACAGGCATGGGAATCCATCGGGGCCTGTGATAGCAAGGCCAACTCAGGATAGGTGCGGGAGTGGGAGGGCTCTCCTTTCTCTCAGATGTGTGATGGAGGCCCATCTACCACTGCCCAGGGTCTGTCCACCCCACCCATGCTTAACTGAGGTCTACAGATCGCACACCACCCCCAACACCAGGGCCTGTACTCTCTGAGGGGGCCTGAGAGTTTGTTCTGAGACTTCGTGTACCTGTTCTCCTTTGGAAATTGCTGGTCTCAAAAGACTCCCTGAACACAGTTGCTGTTTGACCTCAACCAACTTGAATGACCTTCCAGTGTGATCCAGATGCCCCCCTGCCCCTTGGACAGCTTTCTGTGACCTCAGGGACTCCTCTCCACCACTGTCCCCACCTTTAGTCCCACTGCTATCTTAGACAATGCAAAACCTCTGGCTACTTTTGAAGATGACCCTTATATGAACTCCGAGACTCAGTGAATGCAGAGCTCACCCTGACATGAATCTTAGGGCCTCTTTTCACTCTGAGTAACCTTTGAGGACACAGGAAGGTACCTGTTTGCTGCTGGTACCCGTCACACCATGCCTTCTTCCCCTCACTTCCCTTGTAGGGACCTAATCATGCCCTCTGCCAGCTGGTGCCAGAGCCACTAGTATTTCTAAAATGATAATGAAGTTCCCAGGCTAACCCACAAAGGCCTTATTAGAGCAAAATTGAACTGTTAGAGTCTTGCTTAAGATTCTCTCCCTCCTGCTCTATGTATCACTCTTCCTGCACCCCGGTACTCCTGGAGTCCTATTCCTCAGTCCTCACTGTTTCTCTCTTCTCTCAGCAAGTGCATGCTCAGGGGAAACTTTGAGCCCTCATTTAATTTCAATTATCCCAGATGACCTCAGCGAGAGCCCAGTGACCGGCTCTACACATAATGTTGGGGGAGGTGGAAGGTGGGGAGAAGCATATAATTTCAGTAGTGCACGAAACAATTTGACATCTGTGAGCTTCAGGAACACCCAGATGATGCCATAAACATGTGCTCTGTAGATTTATCTACTCTTCACCTCTCTACTGGTCATTTCTTTTGAATGCTGGAAAGGGGCAGGGAGAGGGCACAGGAAGGTGGTCATAATCTCTAGGGCTTCCCCACAAATCATCTCCATTCCCATAACCCCTGACCTAGGAGCATTAAGTAAACCTCTCCCAGCTGCCCCCATGGGATGTCCACCCACCTGAGTCCTGGCAAGTGTGCTGGCTCAGGGGTCCTCTCTCTGAGAGCCACGCCCTGGGCTGCATAGCACGGCTGCAGACTCTGTCTCTTCAGCCTGGCTCTCAGGACCACGGGCAGTGACCGCTATGCAAAGGATATTTTTAAGAAAGGGTCCAAATTATATTTAATCCCCTGCCTGATAATGAGGCAGCAAGTGTCACTAAAATCCAGAGGACTGGCGTTCTCACCTCCAGTGAGCTCCCCAGGGAGCTCCTCGGAGGGTGTGAGTAAAGCCCCTGGAGCCCAAAGTGCCACCAGCACAGACACCCCTGTGCAGGAGATCGCAGGACGCCCACCAGCCTCTCCCACCACTTCATGGACAAGAGTGTGAGGGTTCAGGCCCCTCTTTCTGGGCATCTCAAGAACCTCAATGACTGTCATTCTCTGAACCACGGAGTGATAGTCATTTTTTCTATATCTATTATCACTAATTCTCAGGAAGGTGGGTTAGTGCAGAGCAGTGGTTCTCAAAGTGTGGTTCCTGGACCAGCGACATCAGCACCGCCGGCAACTCATGAGAAGTGCAAGTTCTCAGGTTCCACTCCGCACCTGCCGAATCAGAAACCCAAAGGTGGGGCCTGTGATCTGTCCTAACAATCCCTCTTAGGGACGCCACTGCATGCTCATGCTTGAGGGAGGCAGAGGTTAGGAGCAGGGAGTCAGACTGCCTCAGTCACAATCCTGACTCTATCATTGTGTGTCTCTCAGTTTCCTCATCCGAAAACTGGGAACGATAGATTACCTGCTACCACTTCACAAGATAATGGTGAGGAAGAGGGTTCTTACCTGCACAGCACTTAGGAAAGTGTTGACATAGAGAACCTGCTCAGGAATGTTACTCTTCATCCAGGGTAGTTATTACTTTCCCATTAAACAGGTGAGGAAACTGAAGCCCAGAGAGGTTCGTGACTGGCCCAGTGCTACAGAATTAACGTGTGAGGTCTCACTCACTAGAGACACACCTCATTCCCCTTCACGTTTCACATGCTCTTGTGGTCCGCCTGGGTGTGGGGTGGGGCGGCTCATGAGGGCACCGTGGTGGGGGTGGTGGGGGGCGGTGTGCACTTGGGCAGGCCGGCCCCACGGAGGACTGTGCCTTGAGGCTGCCTGCCCTTGCTCTGCTGTTCCCTCATGCTTTCCTCTCGTGCACTTTGGGTTCTCTCTCTCTCCTTCTGGGACCTTATGGCAAAACCAAACTAAAGGGCTTGACAGGACCTTCACCTGCTCTGTCCACAGACAGAAGGTGGGTTGTCACTGGTGGAAACACAGTAAGGATTTCGGGTTAAAGATTCTGCCGGAGGAATTTGGTGACAAATTAAAACTCATTCCTGTGGAAAATTGAGAGTAGATTAGCCGAATTGCCTAGACTTGTAAGACACTTCATGGATTGAAGTCTTTGGGGTAATTAGTAAATTGTGCATGGAATTGGTAAGCAATTAATAAAAAAAAGTCTTCTCTTCTACCCGTGTGGCTGGATTGAAGCCTTTTGCAGACATGTGTGAACCTGCTGAAAGGAGTCCTGTCCATCCACTCATGTCCTCAAGGGGTTAAGCACAAGAGCTTTAAGGTGTGCTCCCCTGAAGTGGAGTTGCACCCCTAGGACTAGGAGCTTCTTTGAAGGAGCTTTCTGCTACAGTGAATCTTGGCCAGTGACTTTAGAAGGTAAGAATCTCCCCAAATCAAAATTATCAAGGACTAGAGGAAAAGGCCGATATCACCTTAAATATGTATTAAATGAGCTTCTTGGGAACCATAGCTCCTTTTATTGCCTGGCATCCTTCCACCCCAACTGCACATTTGTAGATACACCACAAGCAAGCCATCTAAATTTTACAGAATTGGCCTAGATGTGAACTTCTCAAATGCAGTGTGTAAACTAAAGCCAGGGCTAATCATGTATTCTGGGTGATTGTTTATGTTTGTTTGCCTGTGACTTCTTATGTCTCATATTTATTCAGTTTTCCTTTGGGTCACATCAGTGCCAGTGTGCCTAATATACTTTGCTTCTTGAGAGCCATGGGGTCAGTGATGTGTTCCCTCCCTCCCCCATTAGGGGAAGAAAGGACAGTTGTTAAGGATTCTCCCGAAAGTTGGGGACAACTTGCTGGAGTCCAGGGACACACACTCTGATGCCATTCTATGTAAACCCAGACATGCTTCTGCTCATTTTAATTAGACAGATAAAATTAGCAAGGAGATTAAGGTAAAAGGAGAAATTAAAAATATTTAAATGTTAGGTGGAATTTACAAAAGTGAATTGAACAATGAGGTACAATAAGGAATGTAAAGAGAAACACAGACACATTTGAAACATTCCTTGGATGCCACATGGCCTAAGCCAGTCCGCAGGTAAGGCAAGAATTCTCCCTTGCCACCTCTTGAATTGCAGATTCCAGGGATGTGGAAGAACATTCTCCAGAAACATTTTCCTTCTCCTTTTCATCAGATGTTATCAAGAATAACTGATCAGTCAGTATCATTCCAGAATGGCCCACACTGCATCCAATTCAAACCACCCACCTGTTTCCTGTCTGAATTTGCAAACTCCCGAGAGTTTTTCCCCCCTTTCATTTTATTTTTCTCCCTTTTCTCTTCCCATTGAGCCAACAGGCCAATTGGGCCAACCAGAAAGCCAAACCAACACCACATTCCTTCCCCTTTGGATTTCCCAGGGACAAAGACTTCCCAGTTCTTTCTTGTTTGCATCTGTTACGAACAAGCACAGTCATTTTATAACGCAGACATACATATGCGTGCTCTTGCACACGGAAACAGGTTTTTCTTTTTTTTTTTCTCCAATTTGTGGTTTCTTTTTCCTTTTTGCAGAAAATGCAAACAAAAGAAAAGCAAGGTTTTCAATTGAAGGTACATCTCTTCTTCAATATGAAGACATTAATTGAATTGGTTGGATCCCCATGCAGTGGTCAGCAAAGTCCTTTGGCAACTGACAGAACAACATCTGGAGACTCAGGAGCTGGGTTTTGTTTGAAGAAACTTCCCTACAGGAGTCATGAGCAACGGGAAATGGGTGTAGGAGAAGGGAGGGGCTCTCGGGGAGGAGTACAAAAGGAGAAAAGAAAAGAATGTCATTGGTGAGGAAGAAAATGGAACACTACTTCTGTTTCTTCCCGCCACCTCCTTCCCTTTCTTCCTGTGGATGGATGACTCCAGCCCACTGAGGGTGGGAGCTGAGTTCACTCTTGCTCCCCTGATGCATATTGTCTTGTCTTCACTTCTGTCGAACATCACCTTTTTATATTTTTATTATGATATATTTGGTCTCCCACAACATCTTAGACATGCTTCTGTCACTGAGAAATGGAGGTTGCCTATTTAGCAACAGGTCCGGTTGAGTCTTCACTGATGAAAATGCATTCCTCAGCTGAGAAGCCAATCTCTCCAGCACATTCCACAGTGGTCAACCTCTGGTTCCTCCTTGACCCCGGTCCTTTTTCTTCTTCTCGCCCCCACAAGAAAACGAGAGTTCTCATGCCATTGCCGTCGGTGACTGACTCATCTGGACTCTCATAGAATGAATACTGTTCAGGATCTTCTTCTGATGGCCTGCCAAGGTGATCCCTATTCTCAGGAGGTCTCTAGGAAAGAAGAAGACACAAAAGAAGTCCTTTAGTGTTAGGGCAGCTTTCCACAGATCAAAACTCACCACCAAAGCCATGCTCCTGATAATAGTTGGGTAGATAAATAAAAGTGCTTAAAGTCCAACTAGCCTAAGTTTAACCAAGTTTCTGGCAAACTTCCAATTAGATATTCCCTTGCTCAATCTCACTTTCTCCATGCAATGGCCCTCTTTTCTGATGTTCCCTCCAGCTTAGACAGTCCTGGCAGTGGTGTGCCTTGTTCTGGGGATGTGTCCTCACTTAGAGGCTCTGGAGCAGCCCCTTTATTGTGCCCACGACCCTCCAGTGACTGGAATTTTCCTCTGCAAGGAAAATTTCCAAGTGCATACTCCATGGGGCTTCAGTTATTCTGTGGAGCTTTCTGCCTAAATTAGTGATCACCCACTGAGATTGAAAAGATGTGGGGCTTGCCTGGTCTTCTGATGTTTTCCCCTGAGTTTCCATTTTCTGCCTCTGTTTGAATTTTAATGTCATGCATTTTTAAGAAGGGGTGATCTCAAAATAACTTTAAAATATCTGTCTAAGCAGGAATCCAAGGAATATGTCTGGGATAGGCTTTTGAATTAGATTACTTTTTGAGTTGTGAGCATTAATATAAGCAAGTTAATGGCTTACATCTGACCTTAGGAGACCCATGCATCTTCTCTTAGCTAATAACAGCAATATAAAACAGTGCTCGAGTGGATCCCATGTGTCATATACTATCTCACTTAAACCTACATGAAAGAATTTCATAAAAATTGACAGACCACTGCAAAGTCAATGATGATAATAATTTAACAGCAACCATGTCTTGTGTACATCCTTGGTAGGTGATGGGCCAAGCACTTTGTATGTGCTATTCCATTTATCTCCCACCACAAACCAATGACATGGGCACTATTACTATCTGTACATTTATAGCAAGGCAAGTATGGCTCAGAGAAGTTAAGTAACATGCTCAAGATCACATGACAGATAAGCAGTGTGGAGCTGGGGTTCCAATACAAGACCGCCTGGCTGTTAGCACCCCTGCAGGGCTGCTTTGAAGAACTCTCCTAAGGTCCTGACTACATTTCTCCCAAAGACCCCCTAGCACAGATGAGCACTTTGTACCCTGCACACCAGACCCTGCTGGGCCCTGGGCTGGCCCTCTGTCCACAGTACCTTGGCTCTCCTGCCTCACCCACTTAAGCCTGGTAGTCAGTCTCCCAAGGGCTGCAACTGGGTGAGATTATCAAAGTGCCTATGGCTTTTAGCAAATACTTATGGGACGCATGTTTGAATTTTGAATTCACAGATTGTCCCACAATCTATTTTATGAAGTTGCTCATTTTCTTTTTTCCATCTTTTATCTCTCAAGAAACAAACTGAATTGCTCCAATATTGTGTAGGCATGTTTTATTTTGAACTAAATCCCTTCATTTTCAGTTTGACTTTCCTTTTAGTCTCCCCCTTATCTTTCTCATGTGACTATTCCCAGACCAAGGGAATTCCATCAGAGTGGGGTGATCACATGACTGTGGCCTTCATATGCAGGTAGATTACAGTGGGAAAACAGGAAGAGCCTGTCTTCATGAACACCCACTTCTATGCCTAAATCCAGTCTCTCCGGTTATCTAGGGGCATCCATTTCAGCTGTGAAAGATGTGGAAGCTGGTCTTCCACCGGTGGGTGTATCTTATTTATTTAATCTATTTAGGCTGTTTGAAAATCATTCCTAATGGCTGTCTATTTTAAAGCATCACTAGGAAATGAACCCAGGTTTAAAAAATGTATTCTGATTTTCAGTGGATTAAAGGCTAGATGCAAACTCAAACCATCTCCCTGGAAAAAGTGGAGGATCTGTCATTTCTGAAAAGAATAAACCTCCGAGAAGTGGAGCTAGACTCCAGGAAGATTGACTGCAAAGTGGTCAGTGTGACAGGAAGCCGTCCCTCTGAGGTTCAACTGCTAGGGGTGGATACCACCCCTCTTTCCTGGAACTCAGTAACTGGCCTGCCCCAGGAGGGAATCCCAGCACCTAGAACTGTGCCTGATATATAATAGGTGATCAATAAGTGTTTGTCAGCTGCCTGATGGACTGAGGGATCCTCTACCACGGGAAATGTGTGTTACAGGCCAGTACACATTGTAGCCTAGGCAGCCCACGTGGTACCCTCTAGGGTGTGTGTGTGTGTGTGTGTGTGTTGGCAGAGGGTAGAGTTAATTTCTAGGTAGGATTATCTGAGTTTTTGTGAGTGCCGAAGGCAAAATTTGACCCTTGCCAACTTTAATCCAGTGGTCCTAAACTTCACGGCACATTAGAATCATCTGGGGAGCTTTAAAAAATCCTGATGCCCAGGTCTCACCACAATTACTCAGTAGGTGTGGGAGTGAGAACCAGGCATCAACATTTTTTAAAGATCCCCTGGTGATTCCACTGTGCAGCAAAGTATGGGAACTGCTGAGGCCCTGGGTGGACGGGTAGAAGGATATTGAACTGGCAGCAAGAAAAGCAGGCTTGTCCCCCGGCTTTGCCACTGGTGAGCACCAATTTCACATAATTTCAGAATCTGCTGAATGGAAGGGGTGGAACTAGATAAATATTTCCCAAACTACAGTTCCACAAAATCCTGCCCCTCAAAAATATGGTTCCACGGTATTTAATAATTTTAAGTGCGTTTCTCTATTTCAGGATTTGTCATGGCCTTTATAATGCTAATACGAGCAGTGAATCTCCAAGAGGGTGATAAAATGCACACTATTTCCCAAATTTATTTGACCATGGGACCTTTTTTCCAAGGAGAACCTATTAACATTTCCCACAACTGGTGCTACTCAGAACATTCTTGGAGAAATGATGGACTGCATGGATATTTAAGACCCCTTCTGGCTCTCATCTTATTTGAATAATTTTATTTTGTGTATTCCTCCAAACTCCTCTGGGAGCAGCAGACTGGTAAATAATTTGAGGGGGATGGAAATGTATGCTTATTGACAAGTGCTATCCAAGTACGAGGACAAGCGCCCCACACATCGGAGATGGTTGCTGAATCAGTGCGATGCTTTTCCTGCTACGTTATTTAAAGTGCCGGCTGGCTGTGTTCTTTCCATCTGGATGGTCTCTTTGATGGGTTGAGTTTAAAAACTTAAATAAGGGAGAGGCTCTCGGTGATTAGGCAAATGACATATGTCTATGACTTTGAAGAACTCTCATGTGGGGCCCAGTATGGATCTCTGCCTCCCCACCCACCCTCACATTCCCCTTTGTCTTTCCAAGGCACCCTCCCCCCACCAGGCTTGGTTCTATACAGAGGAGGGGCTCTGAGGATGAAGTCAGAAATAGGACTCACAGCATGTGCAGTGGTAGGAAAGGAGCCCTGACCCCTACCTGCGGGCTGGATGGAGGGGACTCTCATCACTTACTCTGATGTCATCTGGGTGACGAGCTGGAGGGACGTGAAGCCAGCGGTGAGGAAGCTGTCCCTGTACTGAACCATTTTGATGGCACTGAGCCAGTCGTCCACGGTGGTAAAGGCCGTGAAGTCGGGGATAGAGCGGTCTAGCAGAGGCTGGGAAGGCCTGGAGAGACAGAGGGGAGAGGTGACCTCTCAGCTGCAGAGACACATGGACAGAGCCCCTCTTTGGCTTCATGGAGACTTCGCTGATGGCAGCATCCCTCATGGTTTGAGGATCACGGTGGAGCCCCGGGCTGACCCTTCCTTCTTTACACAATACTAAATTGGCGTAACTTCTAAAGCCAGAGGGCCAGTCCCCCACCTCTGGGCATTGTCACAGGTCAGTCAACCCAGACAGGCAGACCGATATAGGATTTGGTCTGCAGGGAAGAGGAGGCTCCCAACTCCTTTGTAAAGTGAAATCCGAGAGCCTCACTGTCCAAAGATACAGTCCTTTAAAAAATATGGACAGTTTGCCATAGCCTCCCCCAATCTACTGGTAACATTTTATTTTCCTGGTTTCATCCTCAGCTACTTGAAAAAATGGAGCAGTGGATGGCACTGACCTTCTCTGGCACATTCTCAAAGCAGACTCCCAGGTACTCAAACCAGAAATCAAGGTGCATCTTGACATTTCCCTCATCCTCAAGACCCATATCCAATCCTTCACCAAGTCATAAACATTTTGCCTCCTACATTTCTCAAACTCATTTACTTTTTTCCACAACCATTACCTTTATTTAAGACACTATCTTCTCTATCAGGATAGTTGCAATATTCTCCTATCTGTTTTTCTTCATGCATGCTTGTTCCCCCAATATAAAATTCACACTGTAGCCAGATGCTGTTTTTAAAAATGCAGATTTGACCATAAAAATAGGCCGCCAGCTGTGCCCCTGACCATGAGACCACCCACATCTAGGGATTGCCCTGTTTCACCAGACTCACACGGCGGTGATGGTTGCCACAGTCTTGAGACTTGCCGGGTTCCGGATCATCTTGTCCAGGGTGTTGACAATCTCCGCAAAGCGGGGCCGGCTGTTTCGGTCCTTCTGCCAACAGTCCAGCATGAGCTGGTGTAGAGCAGCTGGGCAGTCCATGGGTGGAGGCAGCCGGTAGTCCTGCTCAATGGCATTGATGACCTGCAGTGACACACAAGGAAAATGTATGACTGGGTGACAGATGAGCCACCAGCCAGTTATTTGCAAATTAGTCACCAAGGACGCAGCCTCCCTGGCTTAGGCTGGCTCAGGTGCCCTTGTTCTGTGCTCACGCACCTCCCAGCATAATGGATTTTCTGTGCACTTGGCTGATCCCCCTAAACTGGGGACTCCTAGAAAGCAGGGACCACATCTTATTGCTCCTTTGTGCCCCTAGCACCTGGTGCAGGGCCCAACACACACTAAGTCTCTGTAAATGTTTGTTGAAGAATGAGCTGGTGAACAGCTTGAGTATCTCCTCTCTTTAGAAGACATAGGGCCCAATTCTGTCTTACTGGAAGCTGGTGGCACCAGGGGTGACGAAACAGTGCCACACGGGAAACCCAGTGAATCCACTATTTATAAAAGACATCCCCAAGCTTGTGATGGCCTCATTCTTTCATTCCCAAGGGAAGCGAAAGGAGGAAAGGGATCAGTACTGACAGAGAGGCCACTCCATGCCAGAGACCCTCTAGGTGTCTTCTAGGCATTATTTGCTTTAATCCTCATGAGGCAGCAACATGAATGGGGCTGAAGATCATCTGATTAAACAAACTGGTTCCATATGAAGACAACAGTCAAAAATGACAAGGTGGTCTGAAATGAATCTCCCCAATCAAGTTTTGGTAATTTTTAAAAATTCTGGGGGATAAATTCATGAGGATTTTAGGAGCTTTAAGAACTTTGGCCCAGCCTGAGCTAGAGCGAGACCCTGTCTCTACTAAAAATAGAAAGAAATTAATTGGACAACTAATATATATAGAAAAAATTAGCCGGGCATGGTGGTGCATGCCTGTAGTCCCAGCTACTCGGCAGGCTGAGGCAGTAGGATTGCTTGAGCTCAGGAGTTTGAGGTTGCTGTGAGCTAGGCTAACGCCATGGCACTCACTCTAGCCTGGGCAACAAAGTGAAACTCTGTCTCCAAAAAAAAAAGAACTTTGGCTTTCATATTTTTGTGTTTTCATCCTGTACTTCTTAATTGCTAATTCATTTTAACCAATTACATTTGCTCTGACCTTCTTGCATTGGAAAAAGTAATTATAAATGACTCAAGTGCTAAACATATGAATTGACTATGGTGCACCCATAATACAATGGAAGGCCTGAAATACAACTGCAGGCCTTAAAGTGATACTGCAAAAATGTATTTATGGAAATGGATATACATTATAATGTTAAGCAAAAGAGCAGGCTGCATAACTGCTGGTGTGGTATAATATTGCTTTTGTAAAAAACAAAAATCAAAACAAAATAAAACCCAACAATTATACACACGTATAGAAAAGACCCTGGAAGAATATACAGCATGGAGTTAATGGTGGTTGCCTCTGGGGAGGTAGAAACATGAACGTTCTTTATGCTTTTCTTTTTGCTTGTTTGTGTTTTTTATTTCCTATAATAATCATGCATTGATTTTTATATTAAAATAAATAGTTAAGGCATCTTAACAAAGTAAATAATTTGGAGATTAGGGATTTTCTGGTGTTTTTGCTTCTACTTAAAATATTCAGATTCTATTTTTTTCTTCATAAATTGGTCAAAAAGTGAATATTTTGAATTAGGTTACATTCTTACAATTACTATGTACAGTATGGGGGCATGAGATAATGTAATAGCCTGAAGTTATTAGAGACAATCAAGGTGCATTGTCTCTTCCCTTCAGCATGATGAAAAACAAGCATACAAACCATAACAATATTACCACTGTATTAAAAAATCCAGTGACTGGGAACATTCACTTTTGAACAGTGTGTAGCACTGACAAGTTTTCCTCCAAACTGTTGTCAATCAAACTCCCTGCTCTCCTCTGAGGGGGGCATTTTAACCCCCTTTTCCCCATGAGAAAAGGGAGGCAAAAGCAGTGAATGAACTTGCCCAAGGGCACACAGCTAGCAGAGGATAGGCTGGGAATAAGTCACAGGAGTGCTTGATTTTAAGTTTTGAATACCTTGAAAGCCACATATACCGTGTTTCCCCGAAAATAAGACCTACCCATAAAATAAGCCCTAGCAGGATTTCTAAGCATTTGCGCAATATAAGCCCTACCCTGAAAATAAGACCTAGTGATGGGCGTGGCTACGCAGCATATCTGCACAACCCATGCATTTCGTTGCGGAGCGGTAAAGAAGACGAGCAGCCCTTCTCATCTGCTCCATGAGAGCTCTATTGCTCTATATGAGAGAGTGGGGCCAATGGTTCTAAAGGAAATAGAGTCACAAGAAATTCAGGATGGAATTCGGGGTTTGGAGAGTTATGATGATGTTCCAGAAGAAGACGACATAACTATATTTGAATAAATGTAGATTGTTGTACCGTACTTAAAAAAAATAACACGTCCCCTGAAAATAAGCCCTAGAGTGTCTTCTTGAGGAAAAATAAATATAAGACTCTGTCTTATTTTTGGGGAAACATGGTACGAGGCCTCCATGGGGCTGCCCTGATCATCTCAGCCTGGAGAACAGCACCTGGAGCTGTTTGAGGTCTTCATGGCATAAAACAGGGACAAGGAGCGGAGCTAAGTAATCCATGAGAATGAGCAGCCAGGCATCATTCCCATCAGCCTGGCACACAAACCTATGCCCTTTTGAAGCTCCTTCAAGGCAACCAGACTGAGGGTTCCAGTCACAGAGCCTCCATTCATTGTGAGGACAAGTGGGATTACCCCATTGAATGGTCCCATGAGTCCTTTCTAGGTTGCCTAAGGGCAAGCTAGGTGGGGCCAGCAAGAGGGGCTAGTATCCAAATTCATCTTCTCGTGGGGCTAGGGGATCCTGAAATCTTCTAGTGCAAGACAACTAGTGTTATTAATGTACCCTCAAACTGATGTCGCCTCTGCCCAAATTGTTTGAAGCTAGAGTCCCAAGATAACTAATTTTGCCTCTGCACAGGCAACTCTTCTACCTGCTCTGGAACAGGAAAGAGACTTAGTAAATGCCACATCGCCATTTCTCACCTTTCAGGATAGAATATAGCTATGGGAACCCCCTCCCACTTTTATGTTTACAAAACGGAACTTTACTCCATTTACTGCTTCTTCTAGATAATTTTGTTGCTATTACTCAAGCTGATACTCTGGGAGCATTGATGCTCCTTGCACATAGAAAAAAAGAAAAAAAATGCTGTTACCCTCCACACCAAATTAAAGAATACTGAGGTCATTAACTGTAGATGGGCAGCATTTACCTACACAAATCTCTGATTGGAGTGCTCTGCCTCTGGAGATTTGTATCCTCTTCTTAAGGATCTGTGTGTTTTCTAAGTTTCCTGAGTACACATAACTTATAGTCAAATTAAAACATCATTATATAAAAATCATTTTTTTCGGTTTTCTCTCATGGAACTTCAACATCATTCTGTCATACCTGCCTGGCTAGTAGGTGTGGAGAACAGGGAGGAGGCATGGAGAAACACCTTCGATATGGCCATCTGATGGCTCTAAACACCAGTGACCAGGTTTGAACTGTATGGAAAGATATGGCCTAAGGCTGGGGGCATAGCGTGTCCTACTGAGGAGAGTTGAAAACTGGAGTGGATTCCTTTCCTTGGTCCATAGCAGGACGAGATAAACAAATGTTGAGAAGATTGGAGATTAGAAGGAGGTAAGATGACATTTCCAGAGAGAAGTAAGAGTAAAGGTGTGTGGGCGAGGGAACCAGTCTAGGCAACTCTTTCCGGGAGCTCACTGCTGTCTCACTTGGAATGGTCTGCAGCAGCTCTTTTGGCCATCCCGAAGGCCAGTATAAGTAAACATCCTGGGGCCTAACTAAAGGGGCAGGGACGAGGTGGGGTAAGGGGTCACCTTTGTTCACCTGTACCCAGAGATAGTAGGTGTGGGGGTTGGGTGGGGACCAGACACAGGTGGTCTAACGCCAGGTGCTCTTGGGCAACAGATGAAGTGACTGGGGCTCCTCTGGGAAATGAGCAGGGCCCCTCCCCTCGCCCTTGAATCCTCAATGGGGGCTCCTGGCTGGCCCCAGACCCGGATTTCCCATTAGGGAGTTGGGCTGTGGGTGGTGCCTCCTCAACCTTCCACTGAGGAGAGTGAAGTGGAGGAGCTCAGAGCAGTGGAGGAACCAGGGCAGAGCGGGTTAAGTTGAGCTCTGATGTTTCAATAAAACTGCAGCTCCTCTCCACAGACACTGCCACTCTCATTATCTCTGTCAATCACATCCAAGCAGCAGAACTTCCAAGTTGCTCTCTCTGGCTGACAAACTCTCTATTCATGTTCAAAGACCTTCCTGGGCTCTGGAAGCCTAATTACCAGCACTCCGACTTGCCTCTGCAATTCTCTTCCTTAAAGCCTTTCAATTGTCATCTGTAACATCCTTTACCGCCACCACCTCAGTGGTTTCTGATGAGTGAAGCTGCAGCCCAGCAGCCGGAGTCCCTCCTGGCTCTTTCCCAGGCCAGGTTGTAAGAAGCTTTCTGAATGGGCATGAAGTCACCTCCTGCCTCCCATAGGGAGCAGAATTGCACTAGGGGCTTTATTTTGGAGAAATACAGTAAAATCAGAACAAACTGTACTTTACAGATATTCTTGTTCCCTCTGAAACCCATCTCAAACGTCAACTTCCTCACTCAAATGTTCCCAAAGCCCCATGCATACCCCACCAGACTGTAAACCCCTCCAGAGCAGAACTAGCAAGTGCTGAGTCACAATTAGCATACCATGACTGTGTGTTGCATGAATAATTTGGGGATTCTGGAAGTCTAATTTCAGAAATTCTGTAACATTTGTTTTCAGCACAGGTAAATGCATTGACAGAAAATACCATGAATGTTAAAGCTTTCCTGCCAGACAGTTTTGTAATCCATTCTCTGTGAGCTGAATTGTTCTTAATCGGATTAAGGTCTTGGGCAAGAAAAGATGGATCTGCTTTTTCTGGCTATCATTCCTTACTCATCTAGTAGACAGTATGGACGGAACCAGGGTGCTGCTGATTTCATGAAAACAACCTCTGTACCAACTCCAACACCTACTATTTTGACAGGCCACAGGGGCAGAGGCAAGGGGTGGCTGCCCAGATAATAAACACTACCTTTGGTTTTCATGGGATCTGGTGAAGGATGCAGCCATTTCACCCACTCCAGGCTGGAGCCACTCTGCCATGGCAGCGGGGAATACTGTCACAGAAGTACCCCAGAAGTACTCCTCTTGCACAGTCTCACTGGGAAACTGCCACTGTTCTCAATCTTCTGAGCCATTGCCACGGTGATAAACCTCTGGCTGGATAGGGGGCTTATGGATTTCACAAGCTTATGAGTTCCTCAGGGTCCACCCAAGCATGGAGTTGTTTACAGTGTGGCTGTTTGTGCAGTGGACAAAGCTCTGGACTGGGGACAGCCCTTCCTCCTTGAGCCTATGAGTTGGGAAGAATGAGTTGGGAAAAGTGATGGGAAGAACAAGTGGAGAACACACATATGTAGGCTTTGTTAGCTGAAATCATCTCAGCTCCAAGGGGAGGATCTGTATTCAAAACACAAAAAGAGGAGTGGTCCCTAGGGAATGGCCCAGGGTCAAAGGCAGTGTTAACATCCAGGCAGAGCTTTCCACTGGAGCCTTAACAAAGGAATCATCCTAAAAAGGCTTCCCCATCCTTTAGTAATTATGGAGGAGAGAATCCCATTTGGAACACTGCCAGAAGGCCTCTACTTAAAGCGTCTCAGGTAAACCCTTCTCTTTCCTTTCCCACCCATGTTCCATGAAAGTAGCCTGGAGGGGGCTCACCTCTGCAGGTAGGCCCCCACTCCTGTGGCCCATCTGGAGCTGACCAGCTTTGGGAATCCTTCTCAGCTCCTCCTTTACTAACAGGTGACACGGGCTCACAGTGGAGTGAATTCTTGGGGAACAAGGGCTCTTTATAATTCACCTCTTTACAGCTGAGGACTGTGAGTTCCAGACAGAAACTGCAACTGCCTTGATGGAGCACACTGGTCAGAGGCAGAGCAGGCCAGGAACCCAGCCCCTGGCCCTCAGACCAGTGCTCCTTCCCTTCTGTCATGCATGAGGAAGAGGAACACAGATCCCAGGCTCTGGGAAGCAGGGTAAATTTTCCTGCTTAATTTTGGGCCTGACCTATTCTTGATCCATAGCCATTCAGAACCAGCATGTTGTATCTTGGGTTGGAGTCCGTGGCTTGGTGGCTTTGGGCACCTCCACAGGCTTTGTGGTCATTGGGACTGTCGTTTCTCCAGGATGGGCTCAAATATCCATGTTGAGGGTGTTCCTCTATCTCCTGCCCTGAACACCTCAAGTTCAGGTTATGCGTCCCTGAGCTGAAAACAGGAGGGCTTGGTATGCTACTGCCTGTGTGACTCATTGGAAGGGGGTTTGTGGCAACCAGGTGCTGTGGACACTCACATCTTGGTTGGACATATCCCAGTAGGGTCTCTCTCCAAATGACATGACTTCCCACATGACAATCCCGTAGCTCCAAACGTCACTGGCCGAAGTGAACTTGCGGTAGGCAATGGCCTCTGGAGCTGTCCATCTCACGGGGATCTTTCCACCCTGGAAGGAGGAGAAACATGGTCAGACAACCATTAGGTTGCTGGTTGAAGGCAGGCAAAAGAAAATTTGGTGTGCACAGCCTGACTCCCATATCTTTCCACATCTTGTGCGTTAGGACAGCCACGCCAGTCCCTGCTCCATGGAGCCATATGTTGCTGTGCCTACTCAGAGAAGCTCCAGGAGGTGAGCATGGCCCAAGCTTGTCTCACACCATACTGGGCACAGCACATGTGCCCTGAGTCACCACATATGATGCTCATTTTGTGGGGAGGTGAGGGGAGAGTGTGTGAGGAGAGTGTGCAACTGTAGAAAACACACCAGAATTATATGAGATTGGCTACATGAGATATAAGTTATGGCTGTCTTTGTTCCACGACAATGCAAAAGCTACAACCTTTCGGTCCAGAGGAAACACAATGACACAAAAAAGAAAGAAGAGTCATGAGGCAGACCTCCTGGAGGAGCCTCCCCCTACAAGATCATTTCCACTGTGATCCACCTCGGGGGGTGGTGGGGGACTCTGCAGCCTGCAGACAGTCCAGGGCTGCAGTGGGGTTTAATGGGCCCAGTGCAGTGTCCTCTCTATATGCTGGCTGTCCCGCCTGCTCTTCAGCGAAGGTGAAGATTCTGGAAGCTGGGGATTGCTTTCCTAAGGGGCCACCCTTAAGTTCTCCTTCTTGCCCTCCAACCCCACACGGGAAGTTTCTGACTTGGCTCTCTGCTTAGCTCTGCTTGTCTGCCAGACCTTGACCGGCACTGTTTACCTAAGGGATTGATATCCATCCATTCGTTCATTCATCCTGCCAACGAATAAGCAATAACTACAGCCTTGTGATAGGTCCTATTTGAGGAGCTGATGTCCCAGACATGAGCCACCTAGTGTCCCTGCCCTCAAGCTGCACAGGATGGGGGTAGGGCAGAGCAGACAAGAAAACAGAAACTTAAAATGCATTGTTAAAAAAAATTGAAGAGATAGGAAGGTGAAGATGAGGGTGGGTACGGAGTGCTCTGAGAACCACAGGAGACTCCCTATCATAGCGAGGGTCCAGGGAGGATGTCCAGGAGCAGTGAGGGAGGCAGTTTCCCACAGTGGTTGAGAACTCCTGGAGCCTTTGGCTGGGTGTGGGTACAGTACTGTGCCTTTCTACCTGTGTCGTGGGAGGCAAGGAACCTACCTCTCCATGCCTCAGTTTCTCATCAGCACAATCAGGATTTAACTATTATTTTCACTATGCTCAGCCCTAGAGAACAAGTAGAAGTTAACCAGGCAAAGTAATGGGAGGAGGGAAGCACCGGCAGAAAGCAGCATGTGCAAAGGCGGGGGGGGGGGGAAGGGAGGGGAGGGATCTGTATGCAGTCCAGGATGGCTGGAGCACAGAATCCCTAAGGTGAGCAAAGGGAGCTGAGCGCGGAGCAGGAGGCAGGCACGGTCTTTCCTGTCCGGCATCGATGCCGCTTATGGGTATTAAAGTGGAACACTCGCCGAGGCTGCCCTCCGATGCTCACCATTCTCCAGAACAAATATGATCTTCATTTTTAATTCTTCATGCCAAATACCAGGATTTTGTCCCCATAGTGCTTTCTCCACGCCCGGACTCTGTCTACCCCACAGGACATGAAACCTGTGGCTGCTGGTGGCAGTGGTGGCACAGGGCAGGGCGGCTGCCCCCTACTCCTCTCCACATTTGTCTCATGCCTCCGCCAAAGGAGACTATTTTTATATGGACCATTCTTGCAATCTGCTCAAATCACCAAAATACATGGTGGACTTTAGCAAAAATACCTTAAAAATGTATAAATGGTTAATCTGAGCCAGAGAGAGAGAGAGGAAAAAAAGGAGCAAACTGCAAAGTATATTTTTATCTGGTTCCCTATCTGGGGCCTGGGAGGAATAAAGCCAACCTGGCCTGGACCTCCCTAGGCCTATCTCCAGCTTTCTGCAAAGAAGACAGTCCTGATTTCCCCTGAGGATGATGGCAGGCTTTTGTGATGGGGGTTGTCTTTAGCTCAAATGCCAGCAATGTGACAAATGCCTGGAGGGCAGGCTTGGGCTGGCTGCAACAGGATGCTCTGTTCTCACCATCCTCCGGAACATGAAGGAATTTACTAGTTTTATCCACATGGTACCCATGGCTGGGAAGAGAGGTGGAAAATCCACCCAGTGTACCTGGAGCTATCGCACCCCTGCAGGCCAGTGTCTGATAGCTCAGAGACCCATGTTGTGTGTCGACATTAGGGAAGGGGTTGTTGCCACATTCTGAGGCAGCCTGGGCTCCCCAAGAGGAGATGGGTTTTTGTTTCCTCAAAATACATGGCTTAAGTGAGGTGGGAGAGAGCAGAAGTTTAATTGGTACGATTCTGTGTGTGTGTGTGTGTGTGTGTGTGTGAGAGAGAGAGAGAGAGAGAGAGAGAGAATATGAGATTCTGTGCGAGTGAGAAGTTCTCAATACGTGTGAGAGAGGCCGAGAGACAGAGAAAACGTGGCAGCGTGGTCTGCGTGTGAAGAGAGCGAGGGCTTGCTGATCCTGTGTGTGTGCGCGCGTGTGTCAGAGAGCGGGGAGGGAGATGGAAGTGTGGTTCTTCTGAATTTCAAAGAGGCGTTTGATTCTGGAGTCTGGAAGTATCCTCCTCTGCCAAGGCTGGAGCAGACCCCGGGGCTGCCAGTGACAGCTGCGGAGCTGCTCCCTCTTGCCTGGAAAGCGGCCGTGCCAGGCCCACGGCAAGCAGCCCCCAGCCCTCCTGCCACCTTGCGCTGTTGGGCCTCACTGAGCACGGAGCTTGGCCTGTCACTGCCACCCCCTCCATCTCAGCAGGTGGCCAGGTCTCCAAGAAGAGCACCCCCCACCCCGCCCCAGACAGGCAGCTGACAGCTTGTCACGACCGGCTCCCCCACTCAGCAGAAGAGCAGGGGGGCACTGACCTCACCTTGGAAGGAGGACAAAAGGAAACGCAAAGTCAGGGAAATACCAAGTTGGGTGTTTTCTTTCCTGGGAATTTTAAACTTCCCTTCCGTCTTTTCAAACATCACATTGTCAGTGTTGCTTTCTGATGCTCAGAGGTAATTATGGGATGATTACTTAACATGTCTTCAATTATGTGAAAGGAAATCAATTAATTTAGAGGATGGTGACCAGCCCTGCAGAGGGCAACAGAAGGAAAGGAAGTGGGCTGCTGCCATGGCAGGCAGAGTTTCTGCTGCCCAGGGAGGTCCCGCTGCTGGACAAGGAGGGTCACTGCCAATGCATCCATGTGACTGCGAAGTGCTCTAAGTGTCCCTGGCTCCCCAGTGCAGGCATGGGGAAGGGGCACAGAAAAGTATTTGTTCTGCTGGGTGGTAGGGAACATGCAGGAAGAATTCTCAGGGTGGTGAAGAACGGATGGGGCTCACTGGGAAGGAACCTGCATCCACGTGGGCACAGAAGGGCTGACACTGGGCTTGAGGAGAACACTGTCCCTGGCATGGGTTTCTGCAAGGTATCAGATGACTTGCCTCCCCCAGGGATGCTGAGGGCAAGGTCTGCATTCTTCAGGGACAGCATTTGTTCAGAGATGCCATGGGGGTCACTGTTGAGGCACAGGGGAGAAAGAAGAGGAGAGGAGGAAGAGGCACCTCACCATCACCAGGGCTCTGAGTTTCCTGCAAGACATCACACATGGGCCTTCGACATGGACCTTCCACACAGAGCTTTGCATGGAATGGTTGTGCTGCCAAGAAATTCTTCAAACGTTTGGAAACCACTGCTTCAGATAATTATGTCTTAACTCAGACTTAACACAAACTTGAGTTGGGGGTGGGGGGAGGAGAGAGAGAGAGAGAGAGAGTAATCCAATGATCTAAGAGATCTTGGGCAGTGGATAAATCCTAACCCAGCCATCTTCAGGTCACCTCTGACCTATACTCACACCTGCCAGCAGATCTCAATATGTGGACTTCAGTCCCTCAGCCTCAGCTGGCCTGCAACAAGCATCTCTGTAGCACCCACTGTGTACTCAGTACCCTGCTGGGGACATGGCAATGATGAGACTCAGCCCTGCTCTAGAGGGGCAGTGGGCCTCACTGATAACCCCCAGATAGCTGACTGCCTTGCTGCAGTAAGATTAGGTGGGCATAGCACAGTTTCCAGGCCGAGGTCTGATTACTTATCCTGAAGGGTAGTGCTTCCGTGCACCTGGGTACTGCTCCAGTGCTTTTCTCCACCATCTTGTGTGAGACTAAGTCTTGGTGGGATTATGCCAGGAATCTAGACACTCATGAATATCATGTATGGTGATCATGTACTTGTTCACCAAATATTGGACTCGTGGTCCATGGTAGAGTCCCCTTGAAGATTGGAAGTGATAGGTTTTTGACTGAAAGTATCATGCAATTGCTCTGGATTTCACAATGCCCACTACTCCAAAAGGTATATAATATATACAATATATTGGGGTTGTGAAAATCCAACATGATAGTTATGTAACCCACACAGTATATTACTGTTACTATTAAACAAGAACTTATTGAGTGTTGTGTGCTGAATTGTGTCCTCCAAAACGATATGTAGAAGTCCTAACCGGTGATATCTGTGAATGTACAATCAAGTTTAAGATGAAATCATACTGGATTAGGATGGGCCCTAAAAATGATGCTGACGTCCTTCCTTATGAGAAGTGCATGGAAAGATATGAGGCACACAGGGAGGATGCCGTGTGAAGACAGAGGCTAAGACTGGAGTACTGCATCTACAGGCCAAGAATGTCAAGGATTGATGGCAACTAGGAGGGAAGCATAGAACAGATCCTCCTCTAGAACCTTTGGAGGGAGGATGACCCTGCCAACACCTTTATCCCCAGAACTGTGAAAGAATACCCATTTGTCATTTAAAGCCACCCAGTTTGTGGTACTTTGTTACAGCAGCCACAGGAGGAAACTAATACATTGAGAATACACAATTTTATCAGGTACTCGTTTAAAATACTGTTAAGTTCCTGGCAGCAAAGCCATGAAGGGCTACTCTTAGGGGGCAGTGGGATTTAGGAGTGAAGGTTATGCTTCCTCCAATACCTCCAATAGTATATATTGTAGCCCCTCGATTAACTGCTGGGCCCCTCTAATATTTCTTCAGTGCTGTTGATCAGACCTCAGCCACAGTCCACACCTTGGAGGACTGTCGTGTGCCAGCATGCCTGAGGGAGAATTCCATCCTCATTCTACTAGCAGTGTCCCCAGACTCAGGTGGCCACTCCAGGCCCAGGTAGCCACATTGTAAGTGCATGACACTGGCTGAAGGCAAGGCCAATACCCCTCCTCTCTGCACACCCAGAAGGCCTAGCCCAGTGGTTCTCATGGTTGTCTATCCATTGGAATCACATGAGGAAGAATTTTTTTAAATGTCATGGGCATTCTAATGTATTTAGAATTTCTGGAAGTTGTGCCCAAGTACTGGTAGGTTCTAATATGCTTCAGGTGATTCTAATGTGCAAACAGTAGTAAAAGCAGTGGTTCTCAAATTTGAGTGCATATCAGAATCTTCTGGAGACCTTATAAAACTGGTCTCAACCCAGACTTTTAAATTTACTAGCTCTGGGATGGTGTCTGAGAATTTGCCTAACAGATTCCCAATATGGTTTTCACACTTTGAGAACCACTGACATAGATCAAGCCAGCATAAGTCATGGATGGCATTAGGTTCCATCTTGAATACAAACTCTGATCATTGTTAGTGGCTGAGTTGAGAAGGATTCTGAGGCTTCATCTGGGCTCAGCAAGGGGCTGTGACTAATTACTACACATTAGAGTCACCTGAAGCTAAAGTTAAAGTCACCTGAAGTTAAAACCTACCAATGTTTTGGCACCACTCTCAGACATTCTAAGTAAATTAGAATACCCATGGCAATTAAAAAAACCAAATTTCCCCCAAGTGTCTCTGATGGGCAGCCAGCCTTGGGGACCTCTGGGCTAGGCCTCTGGTGTGCAGAGAAGAGGAGTATTGGCCTCGGTGAACAATGTCTGCCCTGGGTGAGGGACACCCACTTGTATCTGTGGTAAGTATTGGCCAAAACTGCACTAAAATAAACCTCAAAAGATCCTAAAATGATGAAAAACCAGCAAATTGACTTCACTAATGTTTCTGTCAAGTGTATCTGTGGCCCAAAGGAAATGGAGAACTAATTGAGATGAAGTTTGCATTGTTTATCAAGAGTCACTGTGGGGTTGGCAGGTTGGACACACCCCTTGGAGCAGCGACCATCCTGACTGTGTGGTTGCCCAGCCTGGGCGAGGCATCTGCCTGCGCCAGGGGCTCTGTGCACCCTCTGTGGACAAGTTCAGGCACAGATGGCCCTGCCCTCAGGGGGCAGCCATGTGACACTCCCCCTTCTGTTCCACCATCACTGCCCACTGCCCTGGTCTAAAGTGGGCTCTAAGTGTCTAAGCATTAAATTAGAAAGGTACTTTAGAATGAATGTCTTGACCTAAAGCACTCTGAAAGGGCACTGACCCATTTTCCTCAACCTAAGCAGTAAAGTCATTTTTTTTCCTCCAGATAAGACCCGTATCAGTCAAAAAGGAAAAGAAGTTTCTGCCTAAAATGTTATCCTTCTCTGAGTGTTACCAGCTTCTAACAACCAGTGGAAATGGCTTCTGGCTGCTGAATTGCAACTGAGTCTATATAATAAAGAGGCTGTTCCCAGTTCCCCAGGACGCCAGGAATTTGCATGAAAACAGTCTCTCATCTTCTAAAAGAGTTCGTCTGGCCCTGCTGCTTATTTCTTTCCAGAAGCCACAATCTTGATGGTGACACTGTAATTTATTACCATGCTAAGGATTATGATGCAACATACAGAGAATGCGGAGCATTAGGTGGGAAGCAGGCTGCAGGAACAGGTGAGCTTTTGGAGAGGATGGTCCCGTTTGTCATGCAAATGGCACACAGAACAGAAAAAAAAGGGCTGGGAGAAAAGACAACTCGAAAAGACACACAGCGTTAGCTGCAGACAAAATTGTTTCTAAATAGAATGTTTTTCAAAGCTTTTCTTGAAGCATTAGCTGCTCCTCCAAAATGAATGACACCATGTATTTCGTACTAGTAATAAAATATGTGATTTGAATAACTACAAATGGAAAAATTTACAGTCGGGTGGGGTCCTTGCTGCCTCTCCCCTGAGCTCTGTGAGCACAGAAACCCTTCTGTGAGATGCTGCGAAAGGTAATTGCAGCCTAAACATCATTTTCCAGCAGCTAGAGAAAGGCCTATTTGGACATAAATTAACTAAAAATATGCGGATGATAGTATGTATTTCATGTGTGAAGAACAGAAAGGCCACTTGGTGACATTTCCCAACTGGGAAAAAAAAATCCTGTTCTTCAACCAAACAGACATCGTTTCTCTACACTGTACCGTCAGGGCAAACAGCTGTCTTTACTACCCACACCCAAAACAGCCCCTGATGGCTAGGATATGGGCATTATTATTACTATTTTTTAAATCACGCAGCAGCACTTCTTGAGTTTACAATTAAAAAGAAAGGTGGAGAGACAAGGGCTAAATAATTCACCAGCTGCCTTCACTCATTTGACAGGCAGGCAGGTGGTACCCTCTCTGGGCCAGGCCGGGGTCAGCAGAGGGGAAGGGAACGCCACTTCTTCCCTGAGCAGGGCACTGTCCAGGGAATCCCGTAGAGGTAATTGGCTCAATATAGGCATGGGCTTATTCTCTCCCTGCACAGTCCCCGAAGCCTGGACCCTGCTATCAGGGCTCCTGAAGAGTCTGTCCCAGGAGAAAGCCGTGGGATTAACTGGCCCAATGGTCTTTAGATTATTTGTGCACTTTGCCTTCCAGATGATGAACGGAGAGACCTGGCATTCCATCAGGAAGGTAGTAAGCAAGGATGCGCCTGCCCTTCAAGGGGTTAGGGGGCATTGAGACTCCAGACCCTTTGGATGACAAGTTGGCATGGAGGACCATGGGAATACGGTACAGGTAGGGCTGAGGAGGCTCAAAGGTCACCCTGCTGTCCACCCTTCCCTTCCTGGGCCAAGTACAGTGTGTCGTCAATTGCTTCTCTGAGGGTGACAGGGATCGTGCTTTTTCCTAGAGCCCCTCTACCACCATGCTGCACTGCTGCCCACCCTAGCCCTGGGCCCACCCTGAGAGATCCCAGTTTTCCTTTCCTTTTCCAACCAGTGACCCTGGGCTTGTCCTGTGTCTCCAAGGCTCCTATCTGTCAGTAGGCCATGGCAGCCCTCCCACCTTTGCCCCACATGTCCCCCCTATGACCCTCAGCCACCTGCATTCTTCTCCCATTCCACTCCTGCCCTGTGCACAGAGGACTCGTGGGCTTCCTGCTGCTCTGTGGCGGGGCTGCACCTGCTGTGGAAATGCAGCTGGCAGGGGCTCCTGACGCCGCACGGGAGAGGTGAGGCCGCGGAGTGCAGGGATGCGCTGTCTCTGGAGAAGGCTGGACTCTCAGATGGAGACCTCTGTCCAGCTCTGTGGGAAGCCTATGGCGTGTTCTATTGTCCTCACTGAGTTTACCACGGCCTTCAATTTTTTTCCCTCTTCTTCACATGACAGAAGCATCTGACAGACTGTCCGTGGCAACTTGTTTAAGTATACTTCTTATTGCAGTGTTTGATGCCTTACCATGCCCACTAGCCACGCTTCTGGTCTCTCTTCCTGCCCCTGCCCTCCAACAGCTATTTAAAAATAATTAGTCACATTAAATAGCTTAAGCTCTTCTGGCCTCCTGAACCGCACTCCCTTCTTGGCACGGCTTCTCCCTCCAACAATCCCAGCAGTTATAACCAAGTCACTTAACCACTCTGCCTTACCGTCTCCACCTGCCAATAGGGATAATAATGCTTAATTATCTCAGAGGGGTGTTTGAGGAGCTGTTAGCTAATGCTGGCAGAGTGTGCAAGTGTGCCGAGGGAGGCCACTCCACCTGTCTCCCAGCACGAGCCCTGTTCTCTGGGCGTCTGTGCTCTGGTGGCAGTGAGAGATGGCCAGGGAGGGGTAGAGCCAGCTACGAACACCATCTAGGGGCCCAGCTCCTTCCTGTCTTCCATATTGGTTATGTGAACCAGGTATTCTGAGCCTCTCCTACAGACACCAGGAGCTGGGCAGGAGAGGAGGGTGGCCATGAGTCTATACCTGATAAAAGGTGGAGGGGGCTCTTGAAGCTGGGCCCTCCCATGCCAGATCCTGCGCTGCCTTTTCCTAGAATTGTATAACAGGCAAGAAGAAGGAAAGGTCAATGGAGAAGTGTGTTCCCACGTATGGAGGGCAGGTGGCATCTTTTATCTACCGAAGGCAAAACAGGATTGGCTTGTGTTTTACTTTTCCAGAGCACAGATGCCGTAACTTGCAGCCAATGGTCCCAGTCCACTTATGCTGTTCCCCTTGCAGACCGCCCGACTCCCATGAGTTCTGGGATACAAAAGAGCGTGTCAGTCTACTGCATTTTTGATGTTTGAGAAACATTTGTTGAGAGATAAGAATATTATGGTGCACCTCAAGGTAAAATGGGAAAAACTGTTTATGCTTTCTTTTATAAATAAAGCATTAACAAGCACAGTGTACAGATGGGGAATAAGTTAAGAAGACTGGTGGGACCCTGGGTGAGGAAGGGGATGTAGAAATGAGCAAATCTCACAGACCATGGCAAGAGCAGAATTTGGCAAAAGGCTTTGGGAAATGAACTTTAACCGAAATTTAAAATATTCAAATTCTTAACATCACTAAGAAGGGCAGGTGAACATCATGTGCCTCCAGATGTGACACCCTGAGAAGGACACACCACCATCATTATGTACCACATAGTGCGTGACCTGGATCTAAGAATGAGAAGATACCAGACAAACCCAAAACGAGGAAGGATCTATTAAAAATATGAATGGCATTGTTTAAAACTGTTAATAGCATAAAAAAGATTATGAAATGATCCTAATTAAAAGAGAATAAATTGACATGACAATTAAATGCAATATTGGATCCAAGACCAGATCCTGTACTAAAAAAGTGCTAAAAAAAGACATTTTGGGCATCAATTAACAAAATTAGAATATAGACAGTGGATTAGATAAAAGTGTATTCTATTAAATTACTAAAATGGATAACTGTACTATAGGTATGTAAGAGAATATCCCTATTCTTAGGAAATACAGAAACACACACAGAAGTGTCTGAGAATAAAGAGCCATAATGTATGTGACATACCTTCTAAGAGTTCAGAAAAAATATTTCATAGAGAGGAGAAAGAGAGAAAACAAATAATAAAGAAATGGGGGCAAAATGATAACAAAAGGTGAAGAATCTGGGCAAAGGTTATATGGGTATTGTTTGTATTATTTTTATTCTCAGAACTTTACATTTGAAATTATTTTTTAAAAATTTAAATTTACAAATTCTATCATTCAGCAATTTCTCTTCTTGAACTTTATTTTACAGAAATATCCATACAAGTACGTAGAGATATCTACATAAGAATATTCACTGAAGTGCTGTTTGAAATGATACATCAGAAGCTATCTAGACAACCATCCAGAAAGAGCTTGTTAATAGTTCCTACAGTTCATCCACGCAAAGGATGCCTGAGAAACAGCCTGAGAAACAAACCTACTGGTGCATCAGCAAAAGGTTTCCAAAGGCACAAAGTAAGGTGCTAAGAGAGGAAAAGGCCATATTCAGCATATGTGATTAAGTAACCAAGTAAGCCCATGATCAGTACGTTCAGTGTGAGACTGTTTTTGACTCTATAAAATACATAAATAAACGCGCGCGCACACACACACACACACACACACACACACACTAAAGTTGGGAAGGAAACACACCAAACTATTGATGATAGTAACTTCTGGGAATTGGGAGAGAGGAGTCAGTTCCACTTTTTACTTTAAACGCATTTTTTTGATGTTTCGAAGCATTGGTTTATAAATAAAACCATAATAATATTTTTTAAGTAGTATTCTAGTGACTTCTTCGGGTCTCTTTCTGATGGGCCGAACTTCGAGTTGGGCCAATAAGCCCTCTTTCTCCTGACTATTCTGGATTTAGCCCTCCTTCGGGTGTGAGGGAAGGCGGTAAGGGGTTTTGCAGGCCAAAAATCTGGTGAATGAGGCTGGTTATAACAGGCAGTAACAGGCTCAGGGAAAGGGTCAAGTTCAGGGTTGAAAGAGCAGAAATGGGAAGGTATCTTCCTCCCACTGTGAAGAACCCAGATCCCTGTGGGGCAGCCCTATTGTTCCCTGGGTGCACAGGCTCCTGCCCCATTCTGCACTGACCGTTCTCCTACTTGGTACCTCAGATCTCCAGGGACATGTATGTTACTCATTAATTAATGTCCTAATTCATTCCACAAACATTTACTGAGCAGCACATGAAAGCTCAGGGACGCTGTGTGATAACAGAAGGAGCCAGGCCAGCCACTGGGAGAGAAGAATGCAGGGGCTGGGTTAGAACATGAGGAGTGTGGCGGAGGCTTTGAAGAGCTCCTGAGCAGGGTGCAGGGGGAGACTGCCGTGAGACTGGGCACAGGTTGCAAGAGCAGCATGCAGGGCGCAGTGCAGGCTGGCCCACGGCCCGAGCTGCCCACGGTGGTTCCCAAGCCCTGTCCTAAGGCCCCTGGTTCTGTTGGCCTGCCTAGGCCTGCACTACAGAAACCTCACTTGGGCGTGCTGGGACTCCCCAGCTCCAGACTTAAGCCAATGCTGCTTGCATCTTCCCTGCCCTTTTCCCACTAACTGACCTATCTTCTGATCTACCTTAGGATTTACTTTCCATTTTCTCATTCCTCAGAAAACCAACCCCTGGAGTTACTCTCACATTCCCAGACCTAACTTGCACCCATCCTGGTGGGTCTAGACCGTGGTCTTTGCTCCCCACCTGCCCTGACTGGGCTTACGGGAGCCCAGGGATGGTTTACCACATGGCTATCCCAGCTGGGTTCTCCACGGTGGGAAGAAGAGACACCTCAGTTTCTGTCTGCTCTTTGAATCCTGGACTTTGCCTTTCTCTGTGGCTCGTGGGGGGCGTTATCATCACCCCCACTCACCAGACTTGGGATCTTCTTAATCTCACCACAGTCTGAAAGCTCAGCCTAGCACTGTGGGGTGTCAGCTCCAGAGTCTTCTGGAATTGTGAGAGCCATAGCAGCACCTGCTGCTGAAACCCACAGACTCCTCTTTCCAGAGGGTTAAGAATTCATTTTATTTGAGGCTAGTGAACTGTGAGCCTTCAAAACAATGCCCATTTCCTCCAGAGTCATGGTCTCCCAAGCCTAGAACCTACTCATATTCACTGTATTGCAGGGGTCCAAAAAACTCAGAAAATAGTTCTTAACCACTAGAGACACCCAGGGAAGGTCCTAAGCTCTGTAGCCTCTGCGCATGGTAAGCAAAAGCCTTCCCTGCTGGCTTTGTTGACCCTAGAGGTCCAGCATCCTGTAGGAACATTTAGCACCTCCCGAGGTCTAGACGACTTTCACCTTCTGGGCCCCTCAGGGCTGTATTTTACTGGCTGTGGCAAAGGATGGGTGAAATGAGGACAGGTGGGGGCAGGGCATAATAGCACTGGGGCAGAGCAGGCATGAAGACAGAGAAACAGGGCCAGCAGATCTATGGGGCAGATAGGAGCTTGTCTGCTCCCCTCAACCTGCTCTCCCCTCCCACCAAGCAAATCCCAGACTGTTTACATCAAATGTGCAGGCAGAGTGGAAAGTGATGGAATACCCCAGGTCTGAAAGGCCATAGCCTATGTCAGGGATCGGCAACCTGGGAATACATGAAAATCTTAATGTTCTTGGCCAAAGGTCACTCCGAAATTTCCCAAAAATCAAAAAGAATGTGACGTTCAGAATGTCATTAGGTTGTGTTTCTAAGCAGAATAAAGGAAGATTTGATTGGGTTGTGGAACTACCATCCAAAATAGCCTCGTGTCAGTGACAAGTGCTGACTGGTATATGGTGGCTGGAGTTGGAAAACATAATTTTGCAGCCATGCTAATAGAGACTGTTTCAGACAAGACTCATTGGTGGATGCTGAAATGGGGGTTGGGGTGGCTTTGATAAGGAGCAGGATATTTGCATGGCCTAACAGTATCTTCTCACAGGTGGCTAATTAGTCACAAGAGGAAAAAATAGGTAATATATATTGTATGTAACTATACTTAGGAGAACTTGGATAAAACCTTGACCAGGTGATCAAAAGTACTAATACCAATGAGGGGCAGATTGGCATCAAGTGTCCCCAGATATGGGACACAATATCATTTATGTCAGATTATCATAGCCTAGGAGGGACACAACATAATTTATGTCAGATTATAGCCAAGAATATAGAACCTGAATCAGAAAATTGCCAAAGGGAGGAATGTCTTATCAATGAAATAAGATGACTTGTATTCTTTAAAAAGAAGGTCAATGTAATAAAAGACAAAAGCAGTGAAAATACAGTTCATGTGTCACTTAAGGATGAAGATTCATCTAAGAAATGCATTGTTAGGTAATTTCATAGTTGTGCAAACATCATAGAGTGAGTGTATGGACACAGACCCAGATGGCATAGCCTACTACACACCTACGTTGTATGATACTGCTCCCAGGCTACAAACCTGGGCCGCACGTTACTGTATTGAATACTGTAGGCAGTTGTAACATAATGGTAAGTATTTGTATATCTAAACATAGAAAAGATACAGTAAAAATATGGCATTATAATATGAGACCACAGTCTTATGTATAGTCTGTCATTGACCAAAATGTCATGCACATGACTGTATTCTAGATTAAGCAAGATTAAAGAGACATGGCGACTAAATGGAACACTTGATCCTAGACTGCAGGTTCTGGAGGGCATTTGCTTTAGCAGAGATTGGTTCTGACAACGTTAAAAATCTGATCCATGGTGTAGATTTATTCATCAAATTTATTTTGAAATTTTATCCAAATGAAAAGTTTTTTAAAATCCCCTTGTCAGTTGATCAGATATCTAAAGGAGTTTTCTGACCAAACATTTCCTTTTGACATTTCGAGTTTCATTGCATTCTTATGAAATGCAACACAATGTCCCCAGAATATTCTTTAAAGACCAGTATTGGGCATGGTATATAAAGTCTCTTCTAAGTTGGGAAAGTTTGATTGGGGACAGAAATGTTGACCACACAAAATGACCCATTGTCATCATGTTTGATGGCCTATACTTTTCAAATACTGAACTTACAGTGGCAAAACCCTTGCCCCCAGCCCCTCAGGCCTGACCCATCCCTGTAACACTCTGGGACGTGGAGAGAATAGCACTGGCCACATCCCACACGTGGACAGCCTCATATGCAAGCAGTGAACCCACAATTTTTCCTTTCCTTTGATTCAGGTATATGTTGTAAAATAATTATTTTAATTTTGATCTCAAATGGTCTCACATGGTTAGGCCTGCTGATGGTTCAACTATTTCTTATGCCTGAATGAAGTACGTGCTTTCTGAAAGTGATTGAACAGACTCTAATTTCCCAATACAGGCACTTCTGCTATAATATACACATTTCAAAAAAAACTTCATATTCTGCAAAACAGCAAAATAAAATAACAGAGCCTATGGGGAGAAAATACAATTGGTGGAGACCATTCAAATCTCACAGAACACAACAATCTTAATAACAATAGCAGCACAGGTAAATTATTAATACAACCTGCATTTGTACCCAGTGTATCAGTTCGTTGATTCTTTGCAGGCTTTAAAGCCTAGAATTTGTGCTTCCTCCTTAGAGAGGTAGGTCCTGGAAGACATTCACCTCTCGTAGAGATCAGTTTCATCCAAATTAAAAATCCAGTTCAGTGTGTAGACTCTTAGTCATGAAATTAAAATTTAACACAAAGGAAAATCTGTTCGGGTTCCTCACCTTTACTCTCTGCTTCACCGGGAAACAGAGTGGAAAATACAGTGGTTCTGGACACTAAACCATTGTAAACTAAACCAGCCACTGTTTGCACTAAAGAATGGCCCTTCTTCTGTCAGTGTTCAACTTTTTTTAAAGGTCTTCTCATTGTGCTAAGGCTTTCTCTTTATTTGCAAGAAAGCTTGCCCCTAACCCCTATTTGTATCAAGGCATAAATATACTGGAAAACAATCATGTGGGAACCACAGGACTTCCACACTACACTGACATCGATCTCCCATGTACCAATCACACACTGAGTGAGTCTGTACTGCAGACACAGCACTGTAACAGACAGGCTGTGGCTCCGTCCCCACTGTATGAAGCACTTCAGAGGAGGTGAAAGCAAATGGGCATTTGTCAAGTATCCAAGGGGTGCCAACTGCTCTGCTGGGCACTTTACATATTCAATATCATCCAGTTTTCACAATCATGCTGAAATGTAAATTTTTATCGCAATTTTACATATCAGAAAACTGAGGCTCATGAAGTAAAGACCTCACCTGGGTTATTAGTAGCAGAGCCAGGGTTTAAATGTTAGTCTCAGTGTCACCCGAGCTTGCGCTCTTCCTATCACATCGGCTAGACTTTCTATTAGGATCCTCACCACTTGCGTTAGAAACCGAAAGGAAATGGTCCTGTTCGTTACTAATTATATTTAGCATGTCATGTATCGCTGAAATGGATTTCCTCCCCAAATCAGGTAATGGTATTTTATTAAGATCCAGAATCATTTACTAATGATTTAGGGGTTTATTAAAATGATTTCAATACAATATTTCTCTCTTGATCTTTACAATAGTCGTGTGCTATAGGCCAGGCATAATATATTATTCCCATCTGACAGGTAATGGGACAAAGCCTCCGAGAGGTAAAGTAACTTGCCCCAAGTTAACAAATGGCAGAGCCAAGACACAAATTGTGTTTTCTGGCTCAAAATGCAGCCTTGTTCTTATAACTGCTGCGAGAATCACGCTTCAGAATTATCTCCGGTTAAGCTCCGTGCATTGAATTGTCTGTCATTAGAGCTATTGGGACTTGTTATGCTATGTGATTTGAAATGTGGTGAAAACATTGAAAAATAGAACAAGGAAAAATGAGTTTAGTGTGCTTATCACTGAAGATAATGATTACTGGCAGGGTAATGGGTACTAAAAGCCACAACAAATAAATAACAACAAAAAACTTGAATGATGGGGTTTAAATGATGGTGCCTTTTTTTTTTTACTAAAATAATTTTCTAATACAGAGGACTATTATAGAATAATAATATTGTAAATAATCATTATTTTAGGATAATAGAACCATAGCACGTGTAACAGGAAGAGGTAATTTAGGAAGAACATAAGCTATCTTAGAGTGATACTAAAGGATTTTGCCCCCACTCCCCACCCCTTTCCTGGACAAACCTTTGCCCATCTAATTTCTCAGAGTAGATTTTCCAACTACAAAGCCATTTCATACCATTTTATTAGGGATATCAATTTAGAAGCACATGAACTTACATTGCTCAGCTCCTGGGTTTTCTGCCATCTTCTATAATCCCTGGAGTGGGCCAAATTCCATTTCAAAGGAGAAGTCTTCAAAAATGATGGGGCCTAAAGTTAGGGCTCCATGGCCACTCCTGGCTAAGCCATGGGCCAGAGCCCTGGAGTTTGTGCCCTAAATACCCCTACCAGATAGTAATTAAGAAAATCTACAGGGAAAGGCAGATATCCTTGTCCCATCTGGCTTGGAGTAGCAAGATGTGAGTATGCTGGGGTCATCTCCAGGCACAAGTGGGCTGTGACTTTGCATTTTAATAGAAAACTCTCAGACAGTTAATGAATAGGAGGCCAGCCTTGCCGGTGTCACCTGGGTCCTCCCCGCTCCTCTCTGCATACTGCTCTGCTCCTTGGCCACAGGGAATAAAGGAATGAAGATTTGACAGGTCTCTTTGAAAAATAGTCATTGCTGACCAAGGGAAAAAAGTCTGCCTCCAACAAAGGAAAAAGCTGGCCACAAGGAGAGGCGAGCAGCTTGCACTCACAAGCGGAGTCCATGGCTTTGAGCTTTTCTTTATGCTCTTTTTTCTCTTTATCAAACCCCCAGATGGCCCATACTGTCTAAGCGAGCAATATTAGTGGAAGTCTACATGGATATTTTCACTGAGAATCTTCTTTTCCTGTTTCTTACTCTCTCGCTTTCTCAGAGGGAAAGGGTTTACTTGAATACTTCTGTGGGGGGATTAAAATTAAATCTTCACCTCTGAAATCCTTCCTGCATATTCCGCCTGCAGCTAGGGTGCTGCAGTGAGCATCAGCAGAGTGGCCTTTGATCCGCCATCCCCCTGGTCTTTCCCTCCCTGACTGGCTTTCACTTCCTCTTGCTTTTACTCCGATTCACTCTTTCCTTTACCTCCGCTTCTGTAAACTGTACTGGATGAGAGTTTCTTTACTGTCTTCAGATTTTTAAATTCATCTTTCCCAGAGGAAGTTTAATATGCTCAGCCTTGATAGTGCTGGTTTTGAGTTACCAGGGTCTTTAGAAAATCATTCTTTCCTGTGTGCTCTTGGAGGGCTGAATTGTAGGGCCTAGTTTCCCTTTCGTGGATAAATACTTAGCCTTATAGATATTTGCTTTAGACCCAGAGGCCTTTCTTTGTGAGGGGGCTCTGGCTCTGCTCTGTGAAAGGCCCATAGGCCAAGCCCTTCAGTTTCCTAGAGGCCCCATTATTCTGGGTGCACAGGAAAAGATCCCCACGTTTTGTATTAATTTCTATAACAAAGCACTCCAAAGGACTCCTGTAGCACTAGACAGAGATTTGCAAACGCCTACAATCTCAAAGCTGATCAAGGTTTTCAAAACCTGAGCAGTCCCTTTTATTTAACATCTTGTGGTCACGGCTCTTTGAAGGCAATGCTTCTATAAAGATGCATTGGCACCCCAGTGAACTCAACCACCAAGAGTTGTAACTTTTTTTTTTTACCTTTTTAAAAAATCATATACTGCAAGGGATGCTCAGTGGCTCCCCTGATACCCGAGAAAATTCCATATGGGCATCCAAGACCCTCCATTTTGTGTTCTACGGCCTCATCCAATGCAGTCTGACTGCCCACTTACTGCCCACTTGTCCAGTGATAGGGGAGAAGTTAGTTTCTTAAGACTTGTATTAGTTTGATAGAGCTGCTGCTATGGTTGGAATGTGTCCCTCAAAGTTTAAGTGTTGGAAACTTAAACTCTTATGTAAGTTTTGGGAGGTAGAGCCTAACAAGAAGTGATTAGGTCATGAGGGCCCTGCCCTCATGCATGGATCAATGCCATTATTTCGGGAGTTGGTTAGTTACTGTGAGAGTGGCTTTGCTATCAAAGCAAGTTGGCCGCTCTTGCTCTCTCAATCTCACCTTCCCTTGCTCTTCTGTCTTCCATCATGAAATGATGAAGCACAAAGGCCCTCACCAATGCCAGTGCCATGTACTTCCCAGCCTCCAGAACTGTGAGCCAAATACAGTTCTGTTCATTATAAACTACCCAGTCTGTGGTATTCTGTTCTAGCAAAATAAAATGGACTAAGACAGCTTCCCCAATACAATTCCACAAACTGGGTGGCTTAAAACAAGATAAATTTATTGTCACAGTTTTGGAGGTTAGAAGTCTGAAATCAAGGTGTTGGCAGGTCCAGGCTCCCTCTGAGACTAATCTTTCCTTGCCTCTTCTAGTTCCTGGTATTTTCGGGCAACCCTAGGCATTCCTTGGCTTGCAGATGCATCACTGCAATCTCAGCCTCTGTCATCATATGGCTATCTTCTCTTTGTGTATCTCTGTCTGAATATCTCCCTCCTTAATGACACCAGTTACTGGATTTAGAGCCAATCCTCATCCAGTAAGACCTCATCTAAATTTGATTGCATCTGCAAATAACCTATTTCCAAATAAGGCCACATTTACAAGTGCTGGGGATAAGGACTCCCATGTATCCTTTTGGGAGGGACACAGTTTAACTGATAACAGGTCCATTCCAAGGCTAACACACCCTTAACACTATTCCCATCACCAGCCAAACAGGACTGTTCACCACCCAGTGTGCACATCAGGTACTTGCTAGCCTCTTCTGTTCTAATCAGACTTACCTCTACTCCATTTCTCTTAGTATGCCCTTTGGCTTTTTCTATAGGAGAGCTGCTTCATCTCCATCTGTGCTTGAGCACAAGCTCTCCCAACACCCTTGTCTCCTCCATACTGTGTCCCTGCTAAGCAAGCAGAGTCTGTGTCCAGGATGGTTCCCATGAAGGAGAAACTGGCTACACTCTTCCCCTAATTAATTCCTCTCCAGCCTTGGGTTTCAGCCCAAATGTTCCTCCCTCAGGGTCTTGTAATACATGCTTCTCCACCATATCACCCAACAACTGTAATTATATAATTAATTGCATAATTAGTGGTTTCATGTCTATTTTTTTTTTTTTTTGCAGGAAACAAACTTGAAGAGCCCACTGTTAACTGCAGTGCTTTGCACATACTAGCTACTTTAAAAATATGTCTTGGCCAGAAGAACAGCCAGTAGAGTCATTACCTGGACCTGCGCCCAGGTGGCCGGCCCCTCGCACATGATGACATTCATATGAAAAGGAGGACTTTGCCTGCTGGCCCACAGTAGAGAGATGTGATTTCTGAGAAACTCGACCCACTCCTTGTTCTAGTCACTGGAGTACAGGCTGGCTCAGGCTCTGAAATCCCATACTGATCCCGCCCATGCTAATAATATACAACCCTTACTAAGAATAATTATGCTGAGTCTTTTTCAAAAGGAAACTGCAGTGAGGGTCTGATATCCCTAACTGAGCATCTGGTGACAACGTGACCCAGGGAGAGATATCAGAGGAAGGAGGAGGCATATCTGCCTGAAGTAGAATTATGTGAGTGGCAGAGTATGGGGTAGAGTGGCATTTGAATATTCTTCTCTCAGCTTAATTAATGTGGAGGAAGAATTTCCAGGGGACCAGGATTCAGGTTTTTTCTGGCTTCAATTAAAGGGCCTCCTTGCCTGTCGTTATTCCTTTCCAATCTCCCACCCACCCAAGAGATGGCCTGCTACGCAAGTTCAGTGATTGAAAGAAGAGTGAGAAACTACCTTGAAAACCACCCCGTGAGGGAGGCTACAGATCAGAGAGGTAGGAAAAGTATGAATTAAATGTAAAAAGCACCAGGAACTGTGGGGAACAGTAAAGCTGGACCTGGGGTTGCTAGACAGAAAGCCAGCAAACCTTGTTTGTTCTAAAGGAGGAAGGTCACAGCCTGAGCCAAAATCTATTAGGCAGAGGGATCAACCCTGCTTAGTAGCAGCTTCTTAAAGCAGTGTGGCAAAGCGCAGATAGAAGGGGCTTTTCCCTGAAACGCTTGCAGGAGGATTAGCTTTGGGATAATGTTCTTCTTTCTTTATACCTTTTAAGTATTAAGTACATTATTTTTTAAAAAATCTAAACAGGAACATTCCTTCTCCATGAGTCAGCAACCAGTTGTATGGAGGAACATGTATTTTCTTTCTCCTTTTCCTCCCCTAAGAGTGATTTGATCCCAATATCTTATGGGAAGCTGAGGGAGGAAGGTCTGTCTTTTGTATCTACTTCAAAGCTAGAACTGGACTTGGGCCCTACCTACATTGGGACTGAAAACATCTACCTGCCTAATCTAGGTGTCAGCCAAAGTCCTACAACCTGCCCAGGCACATGCCAAGGTACTGCAACCTGCCCAGGTACTGACCAATGTCCCACAACTGGCTCAGGCACTGGCCAAAATCTTACAACATGCCTAGGCACCTGCCAAGTTCTCATGACCCACCTAGGCTCCACCCAAAGTCATGCTTCCTGTCTCCATGGAAAGGGACTTGCCCAGCCCCCCTGCCCAAACTTTCAACAGTGGCCTGGGGACCAACTCACCAATCTAAATGAATATCCCCCAGCACCAGTTTAGACTGTGATAACTACAGGGGATCAAGATGACAGCTGCATAGGCTCTCATTACATCCACCCCTCCCTACCAGGTCAGTCCTCTGGAATAGGACACAAAAGCACTATCCGGACATTTTTTCCTCCTTCTCACTAAGTAGGAAAGTTCCCAGCAAAAGAAAACAGGTGCATCACAAACCTATCAGCCCTGAGATGAAAGAAGAGGTTTCAGATGAGAGGAAACCAGCAAAAGAATTCTGGTGACATGAAAAAATGAGTCAGTTCAACACCCACAATAATAACAATAGATCCATAGCAATGCACCCCAACCAAAAAGAAATTGTTGAAATGTCAGAAATGAAATTCAGAATATGGATGGCAAACAATACGAATGGACTTGAAGAAAAAGTTGAAAACCAAAATGAAGTAACAAAGAACAAATTTGAGGACAGGAATGAAAAATATGAAAAACTCACTAAAGAGATAGACAACATAAGAAAGGATATAACAGAAATTATAGAAATGAAAGAGTCATTTAGGAAATTAAAAAATACAGCAAAAAGCTTCAGCAATTTCTAGACCAAGCAGAAGAAAGAATATCAGAGCTTTAAGACAAGACTTTCAAACTAACCCAGTCAGTAAAAGACACAGGAAAAGAATAAAGAAGAATGAACAATCACGCAGAGAAATATGGTAATATGTGAAATGAGCCAATATACAAATTATAGGTATCCCAGAGGGAGAAGATGAAAAAACAAAAAGCATGAAAAACCTATTCAAGGGAATTATTAAGGAGAACTTCCCTGGAATTACCAAAGATTCAGATATCTAGATACAAGATAGTCATTGAACACCAAGGGGATTCATAGTAAATAGTATATCTCCAAGACACATAATTACCAACCTGGCCAAAGTCAAAATTATAGAGAAAATTCTACAAGCTGCAAGACAAAAGCAACAACTAACCTATACAGGAAAACCCATCAGCCTAACATCAGATTTCTCCAAGGAGACTTTATAAGCCAGAAGGTATTAGAGCCCCATTTTTAGTCTTCCTAAACAGAACAACTGTAAGCTAGGAATTTTTGTATCCTGAAAAACAAAGTTTTATAAATAATGGAGAAATAAAGACTTTCCCAGATAAGCAAACACTAAGGGAATTTGTCACTACTAGATATGCCCTACAGGAAATGTTCAAAAGTGCATTATACATGGAACAGGACAATAGATATTAACCAGTGTAAAAACACTCAAAAGTTAAAACTCACAGCTCTTATAAAACAAAAGCACAAGAGGGAAAACACAACAATTAGGTATTATCCAACATGATGAACAAAGCAACATCCTACATATCAATACTAACACTCATGAATGGTCTGAATTTCCCACTTGAAAGACACAGACTGGCTGAATGAATGAAAAAACACAACCTAAGTATCTGCTGTCTCCAGGAAACACATCTAACCTACAAAGACACACACAATGTTAAGGGATGGAAAAAATATTCCACTCAAATGGAAACCAAAAGTGAGAAGGTGTAGCCATTCTCATATCAAATAGACTTTAAATCAACAATGGCAAAAAAAGAGGGAGAATCATTATATAATGGTAAAGGGTGCAATGCAACAAGAAGACATAGCAATCTTAAACATATGCACCTAACACAAGAGTGCTCAGATTCATAATGCAAATTCTTTAATCTCTAAGCAAAGAAATAAACAGTAGCATCTTAATTGCA
>VBSM01001681.1:2434200-2454204 GCA_008086735.1 Cheirogaleus medius
ATACACTGTTGGTGGGACTGAAAATTAGTACAACCTCTATGGAAAACAATATGGTGATTCCTCAAAGAAATAAATATAGACTTACCATTCAATCCAGTAATCCCACTGCTAGGTATCTACCCAAAGGAAGTCATTTTATCAAAAAGACACCTGCACTCGAATGCTTATTGCAGCACAATTCACAATTGCAAAGATGTGGAACCAACCTAAGTGCCCATCAATTCACGAGTGAATAAAGAAAATGTGGTGTGTGCATGTCATGGAGTATTACTCAGCCATAAAAAGGAATGAAATAATGTTTGCAGCAACTTGGATGGAACTGGAGACCATTATCCTCATGAAGTATCTCAGTAATAGAACACCAAACACCATATGTTCTCATTAATAAGTGAGAGCTAAACAATGAGTACACACAGTGCAAAGAGATATAAAAGGCATTGGAAACCAAGAAGGAGGGAAGGGAGCTGTGGAATAAAAACTTACCTACTGGGTACAATGAACACTATTCTGGTGACAGACACACCAAAACCCTGACTTAAATATTTTATAAGATATCCATGTAACAAAAACATTTGTACTCCCTTAATACTTTTAAATTAAAAAAAGATAAAAATCTAAAACAGAATGCTGTTGCAGTTAAACTCACTTCTTAGTGGTAATGCAAGGAAAAAGCCTAGCCTACTTGGAATGTTGGCATTTGTACTTGTATATTTCTGGGTAACCTGAGTGCTTTTGTGTATTTCTCTCTCTCTCTTTCTCTCTCTGTCTAAATTCCATCATGTGTCTCTGACTATGCTTTGGGTATCTATGTGTGCATATCTACACTGTACACATATCTCCGTGTGTGTTTGTGTATGTGGTACTGATGGGAGCCACTCACCACAGGCTTTAGAGAAAGCTCACAGAGCCTTCCTGTCCTCCCCACCGAGCTCCCCTAACCCTAACCATTCCTCCAGCCACGAGGGCTGAGCATGGCATTGCTGGCCCCTGGTGAATAGCAATGTCTGGGCAACCTGGACAGGGTGATGCCTGCCCCCAGCACTGCCCTTGGTGCCCTGCTGCTTCCAGAGACACTGGTGTCAGGTCTGCACTCCTCTTGCGTGTGTCAAAGCCAAGGTGGCCCCAGGCTGTTGTGGCACCCACATCTCCTGTGCAGATCAGGCTCAGGGGCTGACATGAGGAAGGGGGATGGCCCTTGAGGCTCAGGCTTTGACATCCTCTTGACCTTTTCTCTCATAGATCTCCTCTTTGAAAGACTCCCAGGCAAGTTCCCTAGAGAAAAGAGTGCTCCATCCCAGACAGGGGTGGCCCCCACCAGGCGTCCTGAGCTACCTTCTTTTGCTAAAGACCTATTTACTTAGGAAAGTTGGGCTAAACAAATGCAATACAAGAAAACTCCCTTTTTTTTAGTTCAGCCCCAGTGTACTGGGAAGCTGATTCACTGATAGACTCAGGACAACGAAAATGACCGAGGTGCTCATTTGTGGTTTTTTGATGCTATGGTATAGAAGACTCTCAGGACTGGGGATGATTTTTATTGGTCTGTCCTCAATACCTTAATACCCATCCTCAGGGTCATCTCCAGGACTTATTTGATCAGGTTTTGCTTTTTTTGCCCCCAAAGAGTTGAGAGTTGATGGATGGGGAGGGGCTCAGACTCTGTGAAATGGGTTATGGGGGAAGGCAGATGTGGCAGCGTCAGGATGAGGGCCCCAGGACCTGGAAGCAAATGCTGGCTTGGGGCTCTGTGATGGGGACACCTACTGGCCTGTGCCCTGGCTGCCTCCTCGGACAGAGGTGACGGCTGGGTGGGCATAGGCACCGCCGCCCCATGGAAAGATGCTGGAGCCTGAGTGTGGCCTGGGACCCTCATACTTCCCTGGGCTTGGGGAGGGAGAAGTTATAAGACGACTGAAAATATACTTTGTTTTCTAGCCTGACCGGGGGGAGGGGGGACACTGGGTGTCAGATTTACTTTGGTTTTTGAAAAATAAATGATTGATGTTTCTTGCAATGCAAGTTTGGGAAGTAAAATTTATGCTCCCTAAGATAGTTTGAGTGCAATGGTTCTCCATGTGTGCTCCAGGACTAGTAGGATCAGCATCATCTGGGAACTCACTTGAAACGCAAATTCTTGATCCCCAGCACAGACCTGCAAATCAGAAAACCCTGGGGTGGAGCCCAGACATCCATGTGTGTACAAGCCCCCCAGGTGAATCTGGTGCGTGGGGAAGTGTGAGAACCACCGGTTCTGATGGACACAGTAATCTTATTAATAGTTGCCTTTCCCCCCCCTACTCACTCCTGACAAGTTTTCTTCAAAAATCTTCCATGTGACCACATGTACTCACTATTAAATTGGAACTAACCCATGAGCACACATGTGCACAGAGGGAAGTAAAGCTCAGTGGAAATCAAGTTGGGGTAGTGGGGGAGGAGGGGATGGGCAGAAACCTACCTAACGGGTACAATGAACACTATCTGGGTGATGGGTACACTTATAACCCTGACTCAGCATAACAAAATTGATACATGTAACCAAAAACATTTGCACCCCCGTAATATTTTGAAATAATACAAAAATAATAAAAAATAAATAAAAATCTTCCATGTGATCCTGTCATGAGGACCCTCAACTTTCCTTTGTGAATATCAGCTTTTCTGGGCTTCTGGTGGCTCTCTGCCTTATTGTTTTCTGTTATAGAGTGACTAGGAATAGGGAAAGTTATAGGATCTTTTTTACCAGTTAGCTTTGAAAATATACCTACTGGGTACAATGAATGTCCGGAATGTCTCTTGCCGCGGGGTAGGAATTCCAAGACCCTGGAAGCGCTTGTGGCAACATCCAGGACTCTCAGATAAACTGTGACCAGGGCAAACAGCAGCAGGGGAGAGAACGTCTGTCAGCCGACATGAGAAGAGAGAAAGCAAGGAGGGAGAGGAGGAACTGGTGGGCATGGGAGGAGGGGAATCTCAGAAGTGTCAGAAACACAGGGTATGGGAGAAGCCAGGGCTTGAGACAAGAGGAAGGAGCAGCAGGAGGAGTCAACAGGGGAAATGGGTGAGGGGAATCAGAGGTGCCTTGAAGACTTAATGCAATTCCCTATAAAATGGGGAGGGCTATAGGGAGCAGGGCTGCGTGTGGGTTCAGCAAGGCTGGAGACTTCTTAGAGAGACAGCCTAGGGGCTCTGAAGGATGACGAAGTTGACACTACTTTAGCAGAAGGAACCTGGCTGAATACTAAGAAGGGAAGATTGTGCTCACAAAGGGACTGGACGGGCTTCTTCCTCCTGATCAGAAGATAAAGAAAGCCATGCTGGAATAGAGCTTTTGATTAAACCAGCATAAAGCCACTATCCAGAGATTTACGGGATCCTACGGGGCCTCTGCCCACCAATGTCAGCTGATAAGGGGTGAAGATCGGGTTTATAAAAGTGTATATGAGCCCCAAATGCAAAGAGTTAAAGATGTGGCACCTTTTCTGGTTTGTGGGTGCCCTTTTATCTCTTGGTAACACTAGACAGGACCAGTAATACCAAGAGTGTGACCTGTGAGGTCAAACATTGAGAAATGGTCTATACTACAAGCATGGGAATGTTTATTGGAATACATAATAGTATTCAGAAACATATCCACCAAAAGGAAAGTTGTATAAATCATACAAGTGTTCAGAGCCCAGACTAGCTCACTTATCTGTACCTCTTAAAGGGCAGGAATATTAGTAGCAGTTCAGAACTCTTCCCTGGTTTAGTGGATTCATTCTAATCATAAGAAAGCACAAAGGAGCAAATTCTATCTGTTCATTATTTCAGGAGCCTATTGGGAAGGAAATGCTCCTGGGGCTAGAAATGGCAATTTAAAACAGAGAAGGAACACCTGGGGGAAAGTATGGCAGAGAATTAAGTCAGAGTGAGAGATGAAGGTTGAGGACCTAGTAGGAAAAACTAGAAAACTTTAATAGCTATTAATGAAGTCTTCACTTATAAAGTAAAACCAGATGTATTAGAAGATGGTGATGTTAAGATCTCGAAAGAACTGCATGAAATAGGGGAATTAAGATGGAGTGGAGAGGTCTTAAGACTGTCTAATAGAACTGCTGATTAAGGGTAATAAGCTGAAGGTTCCACTTTTGGTGCAGAGGAGTATGCTTCTAACAAATGGACTCTACAGCAAACAGCCAAATACAGGAGAAGAGAAGAGAAGAGAAGAGAAGAGAAGAGAAGAGAAGAGAAGAGAAGAGAAGAGAAGAGAAGAGAAGAGAAGAGCTACCTGAAGGTTCTGAACATTGAACAGTACAAAGTTTTACCTTTTGCAGCTTTTCACTAAGGGGAGCTGCAGACGCCACAGCCTGCTCAGTGGCCAAAACTCCAATAGAAAAACCCACCATCTTTCTGGCAAAAAATGTGAGCATATGTGCATGTATGCATGCATGTCTTGGAACTGTACGGGTGATTTTAAATTGCACTTGATGTTTATAGCAGCACAATTCATAATTGCAAAGATGTGGAAACAACCCAAGTGCCCACTGATACATGAGTGGATTAAGAAAACATGGTATATGTATACCATGGAGTTCTACTCAGCCACAAAAAAACAATGGTGATCTAGCACCTCTTGTATTATCCTGGTTAGAGCTGGAGTCCATTCTACTAAGTGATATATCACAAGAATGGGAAAACAAGCACCACATGTACTCATCGTCAAATTGGTATTAACCGATCAACATTTAAGTGCACGTATAGTGGTAACATTCAGTGGGCGTTGGGCAGGTGGAAGGGGAGAAGGGGATGGGTATATTCACACTTAATGAGTGCGGTATGCACCATCTGGGGGATGGACACACTTGAAGGTCTGACTCAGGTGGGCAAAGACAATATATGTAACCTAAACATTTGTACCCCCATAATAAGCTGAAATAAAAAAAAATAAAAAAGATAATGACCCCCAATTCCATCCATGTTGCTATAAATGACAAGATTTCATTCTATTTTATGAATGAATAATATTCCACTGTGTATATATACCACATTTTCTTTATTCATTCATTGATGTGCACTTAGATTGAGTCCATATTTTGGCTATTGTGAATAGTGCTGTAATAAACATTGGAGTGTGGATATCTCTTCAAAAAAAAATAAACTGTGCTTGAAAGACAAGATAGTTGAAACAGACAAGGAATATTTTTTTCTAAAAAAAAAGTATAGTGAAGGATAACTTGGTTTACCCATAGAGTAAGACTTTTACTAAAATTATTATAATCAGAATACAGATAGTAAAACTTTTGCTAACATTATTATAAACAGAACAATATAGTTGAGCACAAGAATAAATAGGTCAATGGAGCAGAATTGAGAATAGAAACATAGCTCATATACGGAACTTAATATGTCAAGGATGGCACGTGATTCCATAAAAATGAATAATATATTTAATAAATGGTGTTGACATAATTGTCTATTCACCAGAACAAAACAGCATAAAAATATACTTCCCAATACATATTCAAAAATACATTCCAGAATATTCCTGGTATCTAACAACAAAAGTATGGATAAATAAACAGTGAAATATTACTCTGTAATAAATAGGAACAAATTCCTGCTCCACACGTATGAATGATTCTTTCAAATATAATGCTAAGCAAAAGCAACTAGACACAAAAGAGCATATTTTATATAATTCCACTTAAATGAATTTCTAAAACTAATCTACGATTGAAAAAAATTATAACAGTGGTAGCCTCTAAGTGTGGGTGAGGGTGAGGATTGAATGGTGATGGACAGGGTGGAGCATCAGTCCCCAATCTTTTTGGCACCAGGGATGGGTTTCATGGAAGACAATTTTTCCATGGCCTGGGGGGAAGAGGAAGGTTTGGGGATGATTCAAGCACATTACATTTATTGTGCAGTCAAACCTCTCTGCTAATGATAATCTGTATTTGTAGCCACTCCCCAGTGCTAGCATCACTGCAACAGCTCCATCTCAGATCATCAGGCATTAGATTCTCAAAAGGAGAGTGCAAGCTAGATCCCTTGAATGCACAGTTTACAATAAGGTTCATGCTCCTATGAGAATCTAATGCTTCCCTTGATGTGACAGGAGGCGGAGCTCAGGAGGTGGAGCTCAGGAGGTGATGAGAGCAATGGGGAGCGGCTATAAAATATACCAATGAAGCTTCTTTGCTTGCTCACTCACCATTTACCTTCTGCTGTGTGGCCACAGACTGGTACTGATCCGTGGCCTGGGGTTTGGGAACTGCAGGGGTAGAGGACTTCCTGGAGAGATGGCCATGTTCTGTATCTTGATGAGAGTTTGGGCTACCTAGTTGTATGCATTTGCTAAAATTCTGTAAATGCACATGTAAGACTTGTGCACTTCACTATCTTGTACCTTGAACAAAAAAGAACTATAAACAAATATTTAACTCCAGCTAAAGATGTCTGCTAAAGTGTTTAGGGGAGGTATGATGTCTGCAACTTACTTGGAAGTGAATCAAAAAATAGATAGAGTGATGGATAAACGGTCGGACAGGACAGATGGATAGTTACATGAAGAAGCAAATGTAGCAAGATATTAATTTTAGAATCTAGGTGGTGGGTATATGGCTGTTCTCTGCCAAATTCTATCAAGTTCTCTGTGTGCTTGAAATTTTTTCAAAATAAAATGTTGGAAAAAATAAGTAAACTTTAGGGTACTAAATATTCAAATACAGAACAAACCCCCTCCCCATTAAGATAGTACAGGAAACTTTAAAAAATAATTTATAACCTTGGAGTGAAGAGAACTTTTAAAACAAATCAGGAAATCCAAGAAGATGTAGAAGAATAGATAAATATTATATGAATATCAACTACTTTTCAAGCCAGAGGATATCATAAACAACATAAAAGAACAATAATATGGGGGAAAAGATGAATTGTATCATGTACGGCAGGCAAAGGGATAACATCCCTAATATAAAGTGACTTCATATAAGTTTCTAAGAAACCAACAACCAACCCAATAAAAACAGGAAAGAACACGTACAGACAATTAATAGAAGAGGAAACATGAATTCCCGCAACACTGTGAGAAGACATTAGTATCACTAGCAGTCAGTTGAAAATTCAAATTAAAATAAAATGAGGTATCATTTTTCATTGTTGGATTAGCAAATTTTTAAAGATTGATCACCTCTAGTGCTGGTGAGGATGCTGAAGACAGGCGCCATATATTCCTGGTGGAGTGTGAATGTTTACAAACTTTTGGAAAAGCAATCTGGCAGTAAGAATGCCTAAGAGACACACAGGAATGCAGAGGCATAGCATGATCTCAATTTTATAGATTACAAATTTTCAACTTTTTGAACTAAGAGGAATATATAAAAGGAGACACTCCTAACTGTTGAAATTGATGCTTCCGGGCAGGTGTAGGTAAACTATGGTCTGAGCCACAAACCTGGCTGGTCACTTTTTTGTAGCCCATAAGTAAGAATGTTTATAACTTTTTAAAGGGTTACATTGTAAAAAGGTCACATAATTATCTACATAATATACATAATATCCTTTATTTTACTTCTTGGCCTGCAGAGCTTAAAATATTGACTAGATGGCCTTTTATGGAAAAATGTACCAGCCCCTGTTTCAGGGGAATTGTAGTTTATTAGTTATTCTTTTCCTTGTACTTCTATGCATTATTTTGATTTTTATAATTAGCAAAATTACTTTTGCAAGTTTAAAGAAGACAGATAGCTAGGCAGGTAAGTAGGTAGATCCATCACTTTGGATGGCACCAGTTAGGAAGACACTGTAACAATCCAGGGGCAGGCGAATGGCACTTTGGAACAGGGTGGTGGCAGTGGAGAAGGAAGAGAGGGATAGATTTCATGGGAACTTACAGGGGTTGCTGAGAGGTCAGACATAGATGGACAGGGGGAAACCAGGGATGATTCCAAGGTTTTGGTTTTTAGTTAGGTAGTGCCAGCTCCTGAGATGGAAAGACTAAGGAGGGGATATTGGAGAGTAAATCTAGAGAGCTCTATTTTGGACTTGTTAAAGTTCTAAAGGAATTGTGTGAACTAGTCAGTTGGATATGGATGATTAGAGCTACTCGGGATGTGCAGGGGGAGGCTGAGCAGGAAATACTAATTTAAGAGGACTCACTCATCATGTCTATGGTACTCAAAGCTACCCACCAGCTGGATCTCTGTGAACTGCCCGTCATTCTGCTGCAATGAGACATGAAGGGCACTGGGATCAAGAACTGTGCCCTGCTGCAGATGCCACTGTCCTCTTGTTTGGACTTCTCCAAATTATCTGTTCCAAAAGTTCTTCTTCCCAATGGCCAAGGAACACCATGGCTTCAGAGTAGACACCGAGGCTTCCTCAGAGCCTCTTCCCAAATGCTTGCTTGTCTGGACAACTGGTTGCTATTGCCCCTCCTGAATGGATGGTTTTCCTGGCATTTGGATCTCCCAGTGGAGAGATCAATTCAGGTCCCAGTCCCACCCAGTATGCCCTGCACTGGTCTCCGGCTTCATGCAACCACCTTTCACTCCTGCCATGCTTCTACCTGAGAATGCTAAGAAGGACTCACCAAGGAGCTGGTGTAGGTGGGGTCTGAGGTGTCATCCTGGAGGTAGCGGGAGAGGCCAAAGTCAGACACCTTGCACACCAGGTTACTGTTGACCAGAATGTTCCTAGCAGCCAGGTCCCGGTGCACGTAGTTCATCTCAGCCAGGTACTTCATGCCAGCGGCAATGCCCCTGAGCATACCCACCAGCTGGATCACTGTGAACTGCCCGTCATTCTGCTGCAGTGAGACATAAAGGGCGCTGGGGTCAAGACGTGCTTCAGTGGTTAAACAGAGGCAGAGATGCTGTGGCCCTCTCCTTGTCAGCCTCCATCGAAGCCAGGCCAAGCTGCTCACTGCTGCCCTCCTCCCTCCCCACTGCCACCCCATCCCTCTCCTTGAACACTCTGTTCTCTTCTCGCCAAGCCCTGTCAATTTCATCTCCAAATTACATCTCAAACCCATCCACTTTTCTCCATCTCCACTGCCACCATTCCAACGAAGTCACCGTCATCCATCACCTGTAACAGCCTTCCCGCACCTGCCCCCACTCCATCCATTCTCTCCAGCCAGAGCCATCTTTTTAAGACATAAATCAGGCCATGTCACTCCCTGGTTTAAAACTCTCTAATAGCCTCCCATCGCATTAAGGAAAATCTCCCAACTCCTTAGCATGGCCCACGAGACCCCAGGGGATTAGCTGCTGCCTTGCCTTAGGCCACTGTACCCCTCACTCCTGTGCTAGAGCCACAGTGACTGGCCACCTTTCCAGTATGCCAAAGACAAGTTCTTCCTGCCTTAATACCTTTACATGTACTATTCCCTCTGGTTTTTCCCCACAATCAACACCTACTTGCCATTCAGTTTTCCTCTTAAGTGTCACTTCCTTAGAGAGGACATCTCTATAACTTCTCCCCTCCCTCAAATATGATTAGCACTTTCTGTCTACTATCATTTAGTGTATGCTCTTATTTTTCTTCTTAGCACAGACATTTTAATTGTGTGTGTATGTACATGCATGTGTGTATCTGTCTGTTTCTGCTGCTTGACTCTAATCTCTTTGAGGACAAGAACCCTGTCTCTTTGTGGTCACCACAGTATTATCAGTGCTAAAAACTTCAAGGTAGAGAAATCTCAATACACATAAGTTGAACGAATGACTGATATATCTCTTCCTGTTTCCAAAATCAAATGTTTAAGGCACCTTCCCTGGGTGATCTCTGTCTGTCTGGACTATTAGGCTTCACATTGGGATAGCCACACCTACTGCGTGGGGATCAGCGGGGTAGGAGAAGCTCACGCCCAGTGTCTGGCACATGGAACCTGCCTAGTGAATGGGAGCTGTTGCTGCCCAACCTTGTGACAACCTGCAGTGCAGCCCTTTCTGCAATCATAGGTGGCTCACTGTTTCTTAGGTGGACGCCCTCCCCTGGTTAGATGACAGACTCTTCAGCCAAGGAGCCTGTGCCTTCCTCCTGCCTCCCCAAAGTTCCTGGGTCTTGGCTCTGCAGAAACCAGTGAAATTGGTGCACCCTGGGCCATACTGCCAAGGACACAATTTACCACCTATTCCAGCCCTGCTGCACTTCAAAGGGCCAAGAATTGTGTGCTACACATACAAAACAGCCCAGCCATTGGACTGCTCCAATTGCAGGAGAGGTGGGAGGAGGCAGGACACCTGGGGTCTAGTCTGTGTTAACTGCTACACACAGGCCCTGGGAAAGGCAACCACACTCTGCTCCCTGAGAGTCCTCATGTGAAATGCAGAAAGCGTAGACAGGGCGAGGAGTGCCCATTCACTCAGCATCTACTGTATGTGAGATGTTCCATGATGCACTAATGTAATTTATCTCACTTAAACATGTGAGATATGTCATTTATGCATATACTCCTGCAAAAGCATTTTCTATGCAAAAATAAGGAAAAACTAAATACCTGTTGTAAAAATACCCTGTTTATTAGTGAAAACACCAACAATCAAAAAGTCTAACAATGATAGCATGAATTGTTGAAGTCTGTTTCTCATGCAAGATTGCAAGCCCGGATCCATGTTCCAGGGGTTATGCCCCCTGATCAGTTGAAGGAGTGGAACAACCCGACTCTCCCCTCTCCTTCTGGAGAATCCTGCCAGAGGGAGGGCCCCCCAAACACATGGGGTTTGACATGCTCCAAGTTCCAGGCTGTTTCTAACTCAAAACTGTAACCACATCCCACTCTGCTCAGGAGATTGGATGGATGATTCCTCCATAACATTTTCTTCTAAGCAGCTCCAGAAGAAAGTGCAGAGCTGCTTTTTGGAAACTCTGACTGGGTTTCAGCACATGTTGCCCATCTGTGAGAGCTGGATGTGCAGTGAGTGATGCAAATCCTTCTTCTCACTAATGCACTTTAATCAACACCTTCTCAAGAAGTTAGCCAGGCTGTTGCCAGCACCATGTGCTTTCTCCAAGTAGGTCCCTGGGGATTTGCCTCCTCGGAAAGTTGTCATGCAACTTCTGTATATTACAAAAAAATGTATCTCAGCCGCAAGTCACACAGGTTGTTTTTTTTCAGTTAGGTTTGTTATTTTCTCTCTGTAAGTGTAGACAACAATGTGGGTGTCTACACTTATAGAATGTCTCCCTAAAAGAGCTGGCATTTGAGGAGCACATTGGTGGCGGCTGAAAACAACTTTGAGAAGAGCAATGTTGAAAGTGCACGCAGCAATGTGTCTATGCTTCTGCTGTAAGTCTCTTAAGTCCTCCTGGAGCTACTTTATTATCTGATTTTTTAAAGTTTAGATCAGTCATCTTTAAAGTTTCTTGGGCCAACAAAGACCAAGAAGTGGTGCAAGGTCCAGGCTTTGGAGCCAGACAGATCCCGTTTGGATCCAGGCTCTGCTGCTCACTGACTGTGTGGGCTTGGGCAAGTGATTTAACCACTGGATCAGTGATTTCCACATCTGTACAATAAGAGCACAGTGTCCATTCTTCATACAGTTCTGGTGAGGTTAAATGAGATAATACATGTGAAAGGGCTTAACTCAGTGTCTTGTGGATACTAAGATGGCAGCAACGAACCATGCTACTGTTAGCAAGGCTTTAGTAATGTCTCCCAAATTAGTGCCCCTCTGTACCTCAGATGTGCTATGAGAGAGACTAAGGACACCTCGGGCCAGAACTCTGGGTTCCTCATGGCTTCCTAGTGTGTGGGAGAGAGACATCCTGAACTCACTGCCCTTGGGAAACCCAGTTCACAGTGCATTCTGAGCTCAGCAGGTAACAGGCAGGCACCTGTAATTATCGTAGATGATTGAGACCTAATGACGCAGGCCTAAAGATTTCACCAATTAATCAACAATGATTTCTAATACCCGACATTTGAATGGCAAGTCATACTTCATAGAATATGTTTTGATCCTTAAAACTGGTCCTGTGAAATAGGCAAGTCAGGCAATATTATATTTTACTCACAGACAAGATCCACAAAGGAGGTCCAGAATGCTTATGTGATCAGCCTTAAATCATTCTGTGTGGTTTTGAGGTATAATAGTAATCCACATCTGGAACGGCAAAGTGCTTCTCCACTGCCAGCCCATCTTTGATCAACTGGTACTGGCTACCTCAAATACTGTGTGGAGGAGAAGGCTGTGTATCAGCTTCCCAGGGGGAAGAGCCATGATTGATTAATTATGCTACACTTATCTGGGTCTTCTAACTCCTGTCCAGTCCTTTCCCACTGGAATATGCTGACTCTGCAGTGGGCAATGCACTTTCTTTAGGATCTGCAGAGAAACCACATATCGAGACAGGCAGGGTTGTATCTGCTGAATTCACAATCTTGATGAAGCCTAAAGATATAAACAGATTAAGACTTTTCTGACATGTTCAACTGTTTGATGCTCAGTTGATTGGTATAACTCCCCAAGAAGAACTTCCAGAGATATGAACAGCAGCATACAAAGATAAACAAGACAGAAAAAAAAAAAACCAACTTATGTCTTATGACTTTGGGAAAGAACCTGGCTCCATGCTGAGCACATGGTAAAAACATAGTGCAGAGAAGAAATACTGGCCTGGGTGAAGTGATTTAAACTTTCTTCCCTTCATGAAGTGCTTTCTGCTGAAATTGCTTTTCTGCAAATGCACTGAAGCCACTTGCTGGCCCTTATATTAGACAGGAAGGATTTAGGTATTTCAACTTTCATTGACAAATCCACTTCAGGAAATGAAACCCTTATTTGATTTGTTTGAAGAAAATGAATCATAGATTTTTTTTTAACTGAAAGGAACCTTTCAAGCTCATCCAGCTCAATGCCTTTAGTTTATAGATTGGGAAATTGAGTTAACAGATTTGCTCAAGGCCACAGGGTGACTCACAGCAGAAGCCAACGCAGAACCACGGTCTCAGGACTTTCAATCTGGGTTCTCTTCCTGACATCTGGGCTGCTGTCTTCTAGCTTTGGCCCATGAATGAGCTTCCCTGAGGAGAACTGTCCCTGTTGGACATTACTCAGTGGCTTCCAAGGGTTTTCTAGCTACGGCCATCTGCTAACCAACCAGCAGCAACGCCAAGGCCACGCTTTAGGCAAGAAGGCTTTACGGAGCACGTGGGCCGTCCTTAGCTAAGGCATAGGATATTGATCAGGGATTTAGAAATTGTTCCTACGATTAGGGAGAGCCACCAGATAGAATCCCTTGGATTTGAGGGCCAGGAAGGAAATATTTAATTATGAATTTGTATGCTGTATAATCCATGGCTCAGTCATTTTTTAAAAATGCTAGTAATGAACCATCTACTGAATGTGTGGTTAAAGCATAATGCAGTTTCCAATCTCTCTAGGGTGTGAGGGTTTCTAAGTCCTGCAATGGGATAGGAACAGTGAGTGGACTAGGAGAAGCTGTGTCCAATGTGCTGACCGGATCCCCGGTGACCAGAGCCTCTCAGACCCTGACCCAAGGCCAGAGCTGCAAAAGGAGGAATTGGAGGGGAGGAAACAGCTGCAAAAATTGAGGACTAACCCTTTTCCTTTCTTTTCTGAGTAGCAATCCTAAAATTATCCTACTTCCCAGAAGATGGACCCTGTAGAACTGAACTGATGACCTATTTTTCGATTTTATTAAGCAGCAGATACATCAATTAATGTTGCTATGCTCCAGGGTTCGGTAGTAAGGCTGAAATTAGATTTATAGATTACCTGCTTCCATGCTGTGCGAGGAGTCAGAAATGCTTCACTTCCCCTCTCCCCTCCTGGCACTGCCTGCCTGCGCCACTCCTCTCTCACCCTGCCCTCCCCGGTTTCCTGTGCTCCTCTCCTGCCCCAAGGTTTTCTCCCACTGCAGGCCAGGCCTCGTCATCGTGAGAGATGCTGGTGTCCAACATGCCTCCGTGACCTGGGCCCCAAATGGAAATAGGCCCTGGGAGGAGCAGGGGTGTGGGGATTTTCTACAGGTTTCTAAGAATAAATCTCCCTGTTCCCCTGCATGTTCCAGGGAGGGTGTCTGATCACAGTCCCCAAATCATGTAGTGACTTTCAGTGAAGTCCAGTCAGGTGACTGGTGGGAAATAACTGACCCCTAAAAGGGTCTTGAGGCTGGTTCCAGAAAATACTATTTCTTCTAACTTTGCTTCCTCTTTATGTTTACGTGGCTGTCTTCGTGAGATCTCCGATCACAAAGGAATGACCCCGGGAAAGCACAGACTCTGCCTTGCACTGACATGAGGGGTGTGGCTCCAAGGACAGTTAACGAGAGATCATGGACACACAGAATGACTACACCTCTCCTGCCACTCCCTAATGTTTTTGCTCATATTTTTCATTCAACTACCACTTAGTAGGTGCTTACTGTGCTAGGTACTAGGGTTTCAAAATACAAGGCATCACCCTCAAGGAGGCTGCCCCAGGCAACGTACATGGGCCTCATAATCTATATCAGTTGTCCCCCTACCTCTACCCTGGAAAAACAAAAGTCACTACTGCCTAATGACCCAGACTAGGCGAAAAGTGTGTGCTCGCCCTGGAAAGGTAGCTTAAGCACTATGCTTCTAGACAAATCCTCCAGCTACCCCTCCGCTGCTGCCCCCAGGCTCTGCTTCTGAGTGCTGGAGCTACCACACAGTGGCCAACAGGTTACCAAATAGGTCCACTCTCACTCTGGCCTTCAAACACACTGTTCTGTCAGCCTACCTGCCCACTCCTCAACCTGTCTGGCATATTCCCCATTCTGTAATATCAGATAAATTCTCCTCTTCATTAAAGACTCCTTGGCTTCCCCCAGAAGATAAAAGTTCTTCTTTGCTTATGAGGCCTCTGTAATCTACTCACAGAAACAAAGTATAAGATAGTCAAGTGATTGCTAGAGTTTTGGGCACTCAGGTCTTCAGGGACAGGAGACTATATCCGTGGCAGGTTCTATACCATGAGATAGACATAACAAGCTCTCTCATCTCTTATGTGTGAGAAGAAGACATTGGTTGATGTCCCTCTATCAAAATGTGGGCCCTATTTTCTCCTCTTGAGTCTGGGTGGACTTGTCACTGTGTTGGAAGTGACACTATGTGATTTCTGAGGCCGGGTGACAAAGATGATATAGCTTCTCCTTTCATCTCTTGGAATGCTTGTTCTTGGAACCCAGCTTGCTCTAATGCTGCCCAAGCAGGCTCCATGGAAAGGAGCCAGCTGACACTCAGCATCAACTGCCTAGTATTTGAGCAAAGGAGCCTTTGGAGATTCCAAGTCTCAGCCCTTGGGCCACCAGCTGACTCCATGTGGGACAGAGGTGTCCCCAGCAAACGCTTCCCAAATTGCAGATCCATGAGCAAAATAAATTGTTGTTGTTTTATAATTCACTAAAGTCTTGAGGGTGATTTGTCACATAGCCTTAGAGCAAAATTTCTTTCATCTCTACAGGCCCAGCATCCAGCACAGTGCCTGGCCAGAGTGGTGACCCATTGACATCTCAGTAACTGACTATAGGAATGGCCCTTTGATCTGCAGCCACAGCTATTGTCTGGTTGCTTCGGTGATGATTATGTGTGTAGCCTGCTTCTGGATGTCACCCTGAAGTCTTTGCTTAGAAGGCTCTGCCCTTCTTTGATGCTGCCCACTGGACCCTCTGCTCTCAGGCTCCCCAGCCACCCCCAGCTGAGCCTCTTGGTCAGTGGTGGGTCCCACTTCCTAGCCCATGTTGTCAGCTCCCACTCCCCAGACATCAGCATCCTGGCCATCCTCACTCACCTCTTTTCTGAGTGGCTCTGTGATCTCCTACAGAAACAAAAGTGGCTCCATTGTGGGCCTGCTCCATTTGGGGCATGTTCTGACAATGGTCTTTTATAGGTCTCCCAGCCAAAGGCCCACAGCTACTGCCCACCTCTGCTGCAGGTTGGTTAGGAGTCTTCATCAAGCCCAGAAAAGAACTGAGAATACTTATTACACAGTCTTCCCCGTCCCTGCCAAGAAGTGCCTCCTCAGAGGGCAGGTGGCTGGGACATCAGAAAAGGGGAGCCTGTTTTATCTCTGAACCTGCAAATGCAGAGAGCTGGCTGGGAGGTGGCTGTGCTGGTGTCTGCATGAATCACACGGGGCTATGCAGCAGCCAGAAGTCTCTTCAATCTCTGTGATTCATGCAGATGCCAATGGCCACTCTTTACCCCTCTCTATTCATTTTACCTATCCTACAAACATTTATCAAGTCTCTATTCTATGCTGTCCTCCTCCAGAGGAGCCCACAAACTCTGCTTTGTTCTCTTCTTTTAGCAACAAATCTCTGCTAAGATCTCCAACACCCATTCACATTCGATCTGGTGATTTCTGAATGGTGGATTGCCCTCATGAGACACTTCTCCCCAGCCACCATCCACCTGCATCCTACATTGCATCATCCATGCCCCTGCGCTGCCCTTACCCTGAGGAAAGAGTCCAGAGCCCCGTTTTCCATGAACTCAGTGACAATCATGACTGGCCGGCTCTTGGTGACCACGCCCTCCAGTCGGATGATGTTGGGGTGGTCGAACTGGCCCATGATGCTTGCTTCACTCAGGAAGTCCCGGCGCTGCTTCTCCGAGTAGCCTGCCTTCAGGGTCTTGATGGCCACAGAGATCTCCCTCTTGCCTGGCAGTTTCAAACGCCCCTTGTACACCTCTCCAAACTCTCCTGCAATGGCAAAGAACGCCATTATTATCCTTTTCCTTGTCAGTCTGTGGAACTGTGAGGGATGGCATCTTATCAAGAACAATGGAGCTCAGAGTGGAATTGTGATTAAAGTGGCAGAAATTGAAGTGGTGTTCTCTCACTGTAACCACAATGTCTTGGCTCTAACGGGTTCATGGTGAACACGAATGGAATACTAAAATATGTTCCTTACCTTGGTTCTTAGAAATAGTTTGGGTAACTTAAGAAGTGGAATTTCAGAATATATATGAGTTTGTTTTTCTCCACATTTGATTTTTCATTTGTGTCCTGGCTGAGATAATTGAAATGAAATGGTCAGTTTCATTTTGGCAGTATCATAATTCATTTTTACCAGAGCCAGGTGCAAGAGCATCAGGGGACAGTGATACCTTCAGATACTTTGGCCCTCTGGATGAGATGTGTGCTGTTTATGTTCCTTCGTGGCTGGGAAAGCATTTGTGCATTTTGGGTGCCCTAGAAAACAGATGCTGAGGAGTCAGGAAGGGAAGAGGTTTGCCTGTGACAGATAAAAGGGGAGGGAAGCAGGATTGGGCAGGAGGAGCCCCAGATCGCCAGGCAGACCCAGCCAATGCAGACCTGACGAAGTCACAGCCAAGCCAGTGGTTAGCTCCAGAGCACAGAGCTCCCCTTCCAGAAACAGCCAGGCCCCAACATCCCCACCATGCACAGTCACTGGCTGGGCCTCTGCAGAAAGCTGAGGCAGACCTGAAAGTGCTACAGCTGGAGGCTGTCAGCTAACTGCGCTCCTGGCAGCAGGACGGCAAGTTATTGCTCCAAGCAGGCGCGAGCTGCACACCTCCACTGGTGCTACAGCATTTAAACATTTTCACAGTAAAGTCACCAAGAGTAAAAACAATTCTGATGACACTATTTCATAGCTGCCTAAAAAAAAATCTGTTGAATCCTGTTTGATCTGCTTTCAAAAGTTATTTTATGATTTAACTTGGCTTTGTAACTTCCAGTTCTTTCATGTGAACCAGTTAAGTATCTACGTGTAAGTGCAGCACTGAATGTGTGTCAAAGGCCCGACAGGAGAAACACGATTTTCTGCTGGGAAAACTTTCTTTTACACTTTCAGCTTCTGGAAGGAAATGATGGAGCAAACTGTGAGCAATCAGATAAATTACTGGCCACATTAGAAAGACAAGTTAACATTGCTTCTGTGATTTAGTTGTGAGTTCCTTTTGTTTTCTGCTGCAAAAAAATTGCAAGGAAGCTGCATAAAAGGACTTTCATGTAAAACCACTTCAGTGTCAACAGAACTCGATAGAACCTGAGGCTGGAGTAGATGATGGCTTAAGAACCATAGGAAGATTTCAACATGGACCTAATACTCAGATAGACATCATTTGTAACATTGCTTTGCTTTTTTTTCCCCCCTGGCTGGACTTGAACTCTTGGGTTCAAGTGATCATCCCACCTTAGCTTCCCAAGTAGCTGGGAGGTGTGTGCCACTGCTCCTGGATGTAACCTTGGGGTTGACATTGACTGACATGCTGCTTTAGTAACCTGCTTGAGTTCAGACCGAGCCTCATCCATGTTTGTAGCTTGCACATCCACTGTAGTGCCTGGTACATGGCAGGCATGCCAATAAAAGTTGGGGTATGCAAAGCCAGGAAAGGACACAACAGAAAAAGAAAATTACAGACCAATATACCTTATGAATATAGATGCAAAAATCCTCAACAAAATTTTAGCAAATAGAATTCAGCAGCGCATCAAAAAAATAATTCACCATGACCAGATGGGCTTTATTCCAGGGATGCAAGGCTAGTTCAACATATGCAAATCTATAAATGCAATTCGCCTCATAAATAAAAGTAAGAACAAAGACCACATGATTCTCTCAATAGATGCAGAAAAGGCATTTGAAAAGTCCAACACACCTTTATGATAAAAACTCTTAACAAAATAGGCATTGATGGCTCATACCTTAAAATTATCAAGTCCATTTATGACAAACCCATAGCCAATATCATACTGAATGGGGAAAAATTAAAACCATTCCCTCTTTGAACCGGAACTAGACAAGGATGCCCACTATCTCTACTTCTATTCAACATAGTGCTTGGAGTCCTAGCTATAGCAATCAGGCAAGAGAAGGGTATTAAGGGTATCCAAGTGAGGGCAGATGAGATCAAACTCTTGCTCTTTGCCGATGATATGATATTATATCTAGAAAACCCCATGGATTCATCCAAGAGACTCCTAGATTTGATAAATGAATACAGTAAAGTCTCAGGTTACAAAATCAATGTACACAAATCAGAGGCATTCATATACGCAAATGACAGTCAAGCCGAAACTCAAATCAAAAATGCAATACCTTTTACTATGACCCCAAAGAAAATTAAATATCTAGGAATATATTTAATGAAAGATATGAAAGAATTATACAAGGAGAACTACGAAACACTAAAAAAAGAAATTGTAGAAGATGTAAACAGATGGAAAAATCTACCTTGTTCATGGATTGGTAGAATCAATATTGTTAAAATGTCAATATTACCTAAAGTGATCTACAAAATAAATGCAATCCCCATCAAAGTACCACCATCATTCTTTACAGATCTAGAAAAAATAATTCTTCAGTTTGTATGGAAGTAGAAAAGATCTCGTATAGCCAAAGCAATCTTAAGTAAAATGAACAAACTGGGAGACATCAGTCTTCCAGACTTCAAGCTGTACTACAAAGCAATAATAATTAAAACATCCTGATACTGGCACAAAAACAGAGACATTGATCTTTGGAACAGGACTGAGATTCTAGAGATGAAACCATCTGCATATGGTAAGCTAATCTTTGATAAAGCAGACAAAAATATAAATGGGGAAAATAATCTCTTTTTAATAAATGGTGCTGGGAAAACTGGATAGCTATGTGCAGAAGAATGAATCAGGATCCCTACCTCTCACCTCTCACAAAAATCCACTCAAGATGGATAACAGACTTAAACCTAAGGCATGAAACCTTAAGAATCCTAGAAGAAGATGCTGGGAAGACCCTTTGAGACATTGGCCTAGGCAAAGAATTTTTCAAGAAGACCCCCAAAGCAATCACCGCAGCAACAAAAATAAACAAATGGGATCTGATCAAATTAAAAAGCTTTTGCATAGCCAAGTAAACTATCATTAGAGCCAATAGACAACCTATGGAATGGGAGAAAATATTTGCTCTCTGCACATCCAATAAAGGTCTGATAACAAGAATCTATGTAGAACTTAAAACAATCAACAAGAAAAAATCAAACAACCCCATCAATAAATGGGCAATGGAAATGAA
>VBSM01001681.1:2454304-2603374 GCA_008086735.1 Cheirogaleus medius
GGGGGGACTACTGGAAGAGAAAAGGGAGGGAAAGTAGGTTTTTGGAACCTTATAAGACTTAAGGATGACTGATGCAAGATATGCCAGAGCTTGTTGCCAGGGGTCATGGGGAAGTCCCCCTGCCAGGTGCCTGGGCATGGAGGGTGTCCCCAGAGATGCCTAAGGTCTGGGATCTCTGGCCCTTTGGCATGCTGTAGCCTCCTAGTGAGATGGAAGTCGGTAGGTGTACTGCCATTATTAATAACAAACAGAAAATCAAGACCTTATGTCACTTGCAATCTAAGAAACTGCTGTTACCTGTGCTCTTGACTTCAGGGACATATAGTATCTTTAAGGAACTATTTTTGCTTTTTGATAATTTTCCTGTAATTAAGGCCAAAACTTGATGTGTGTGGTGCTTTGATTCGCCATAATCTGAACGCTAAAGAGCTTCCTTTTATATGAGCTCCAAATCATTGTCATAATTTTTTTTTCATTCTTTAGTGAAAATTTATAATACCTAAAAAATACTTTTGACAAATCTAGAATTAACATTATATTTAAAATAGATGCTTATTGAAAATGATTCTGCTGGGTAGTGGTTGTGTTGATTATCTTCACGCAGATTTTTTTACCAACAGTAAATGCAGCCAGCCTCATTTTGGTCTGGCTGGACTGTGGTTGACATACATCTTTGCAGCTGACCCTGGGTCTCCTCCTATAGGCAAACTTCTACTTGGTTAGGACCTAGATATAGCTTCAGGCCAGTCTGGTGGCCAGTGGCCCTCAGCAGTGGTTCTCAAAGTGCGGTTCTTGCCCAGGAGCATCAGTATCGCCTAGAAAATGCATGTTCTCAAGCCCCACCTAGACCTACAGGTCAGAAGCTCAGTAAGTGGGGCCGTGTGCCCTAGGTGTTAACATGTCTCCATCTGAGTCCGATGCCTGACTCACAAGTTTGAGAACCACAGCCCTCAAGGCTGTCAGCTGAGGGTAATTTAACCAGTTCCTATGAGCATCCTCCAAGAAAAGTGCCTAAATTATTCCCTACAAGTTTCAGCTTCTTGCCAATTCCTCTTTCCTACCTTCCTTGACAAAATGTGGAAGAGAGAAAAAGTGGTTCAGCAGCATTAAATGCCTCAACTATTATACATAAAATCAAAAGAAAAGAATTTTCAATTTTTGAAAATGAAACATCCACCTGCCAGCAGGTATTTCAAGCAGTAGCTGTTGGTTATGTGCAGCTTGAATCTACACACAACTGTACCTTTTTTTTAGCAGCATTTTGAAGTCATACACTGCCTTGGGGGGAAAAAAAGGAAGGCAGAGCTTCTAGTTATTAATTCAAGCTTACACCAGAAATGAAATTTTTAAAGCATAAATTTAAATTCAGTTTTAAAGTATGATTTCCAGCAAGTTTTAACACACTAGTTTATGGATAAGTAGGTTATGGCTAAACCAGGGATAGTAGAACCATGGTTTGCAATCCACCACTTCCTGACCCTGCCTGGAGGACAGACATTACTAATCGGTCACAACCATCTTCATCCTTTCAGCATAGTGCCTCAGATACTCATTACCAGGCTACTGGAGGTGGCACATGAGATGGAACCTGTCTGACAGCCATGGTATCTACAATACCTAATAAATACCCAGATGGTGAGGGAAAAATGGTTTTCTCTTTTTTTGTAGCTTTTTGTGGTTCTTAGATAACTGCCTACCTATATATCACACATGTGTACCTATACACACATATATTTTGTGTATATAATGAGCTTACTTTCATAACACAAGCAATTACATATAATTAAAAATGCTAAATGTCTCAGTCCTTATGTTTTCCTTCTTAAGGCAGATAACTGGTCACACTTAGCAGAAGAGAACCAGAAGATGTTAACCAGGGCATTTTTATGAAGAACACGTTCTCTCCAGGGAGTGTGGGATTGTCTTTGCAGCATCACCATATGCAGATAATGAATTCTAGGGACAGTACCATAATTCCCAGAAAAGAGACCTGGGCATTCCTAACTGCTAGATGGAGTTTGCCATCAGAAGCAATGCTTTGTATATTGAGCTGCTCTTTTCCACCCCCTCAGCAACCAAGGTGGCAGCTAGTGTGGGCATTATACTCACCAGATCTAGATCAGCTCTAACTGGGTTAAAATACTAGCTGTATCATGAACCCAACTGGCAGTACAGCCTTTGGCAAGCCATCCTCTTAATGTTAATTTCCTCACCAGTTACAAGAAAATACACATACACATACTCTAACTCACAGGGCTATTAGGAGGGTTAAATGAAGCAATGCTCATGATGTATGTAGGGTAGTGTCAGGCAAACGGTGAGTGTTCAAGGCATGCTAGCTACTTTAATTATAATTCCTGGGGACATTTCTATGATTTCCTCTCCTAGAAACTCTTCCTGCTGTGACTCTTTCCCAGTATGAAGCCCATTCTCACTCTGAATGACCCCAGGAGAGTCAGATTCGCAGGTGACCTTTCTGCCAAATCATCCTCAAGGAAACCCATCCTCTTCTTCAAAGAGAGATGTGCTGGCCCTTTGCTGGCCTCACATGAGTAACCCCAGCCCCAATCATACACATCACATATTCCATCCCCAGCAGCCTTCTCTGCCTTGGCTCTCAGGATGGGCCATACAGCGTCAGCCCACGCAGAGTCTCCACCTCCTCAGTTCCCTCTCCCCTGAGTCCTCCCCTGCCATCTCCAGGGCTACACATTCTCTGCGCTTTTCTGCTTAGCTGTCAATCACTACCCTCCTCTCACTGAGTGTCTGTGTACTAGACAATAACCCCTGCATAGCAGGAATTGTTAGGCATCAAGTGTATTTTCCCAGCATCGACCATAGTCACAGGCACAGAAGCGATGTTTAATGAAGAAGGACCTTCTTGAACTCTTAACTTAATCCCTCCTGCAACAAACACAGACTTCTCCTCTGGCTCTATATTCAGCAGGCATAGGCTGCTTGTTCTGCCAACTCTTTGAAATAAACCTGCACAGTCTGTAGCGCAGGGGTGTGCTGGTAAGTGTTTAACTACAGGCTCTCCAGAAAAGAAAGAAAGAGAGAGAGAGAGAGAGAGAGAGAGAGAGAGAGAGAGAGAGAGAGAAAGGGAATGAATGATTCATTGGTAGCATTTGCCAGTTCCCATGGTGTAAATACTCCTGCCACCAACATGATGTCGCTGAACATGAGGCTGGAAAGAGATGCACACAATCGGTTTTTGCAAACTAGTGCAGGCTGTCCAATACGTCACTGCTGGAAGATCATGTTCATTTTCATCTTAAATCATTTCATTTCCTCTCATCACTGTCTCATTCTCTAAATATGTTTCATGAAAACTTACTTTTTCTACTGGTTTAACCTTGAAGGCTCAGGCCAAAGTCATTCTTTGTGACCTTCGTGATACCCCAGCCTCTCCCAGAACAAGGAGCTGAACATGCTGCTGTGTGGGCCCAGCACTTTGTACGTGCCTGTGTTGTGGATAGTGTGAGATAATTAACTGTTTCCAGCCTGCTCATTTCTCACTAATTCTGTCAGCCCTCTTTGGGGGAGAACTGTTTATTCATCTCTAGAATTCCACATCCAGTATGTAAGAAGTATTCAGTAAAAGCTTGTTGAGGGAAGGAGAGAAGGGAGAGAGAAGGTAGGAGGAAGTGAGAAAAAATAAAGGAAGGATAAATGACTTCTGGTTCTTCTTATCATGTTTTGTTATCATTTTGCAACCCAATTTTTGCCCCCTGCTCAAGATCTCCCGGGCGGCTAAAAGAAGCACTGCAAATTACACTGCACAAATCTTAGAAAATTCCTTACTTTTTTTAAAAAAAATTGACCTTCACACCAGCTCTTTTAGCACAAAGGGGAGTAAACTTCAGTGAGGCAGGGTGTGAGGGAGGTGAGGGTGATGAGAGAGGAGGAAAAAACTGGAGAAAGATTGGTCTCCCCCAAGAGTGACTTGTGATAAAATTGCATCTGGTTATGCATAGTAAGTTGACATCCATACGGGTTAGCTCTGGGATGTTCTGAATCATGAAGAGATGGGTCTCTGGTAGAGGGTGGCCAGGAGTAAGTGGGCAGAGGTCTTTGGACCATGCAGCTGGACATCCCAGAAACCTCTAGATGCATCGCTCTCCCCCCAGTACCATGGGAGCCACAGAGGGGACTGCACCTTCTCTGAGCAGAATGCACAAGCATGTAGCACTGGCAAATGCTACACACAAGTGGAGGTGAAGGACAGAGCAGGACTATCAATTGTCCCTTTGCAAGCATCTGACAGCTGGTGAACTCACCTCAAATTGTAACTGTCTAGTAGGGTCATAAAGGGAAAAGGCTCTTTACTCTTCCCCTGACGAAGGCAGGAGGGGGCTGACATGCGCTGTCTGGGATGAAATGCAGCCCACAACACATCACTCTAAGCACGTGACATAAATAACAACATTAAAATCACTAGCACCATTACCGCGAGTCATAACAACAATTAATAACGCGGGCAAACAGAGTGCAGGACTGAAAGCCCGCCTCCCCAAGGCTCCTTCAAGTTTACTGGAGAAATTTGAGCCCTAGGAGTAATCCAATTTATCTGGTATCCAGCCTTCCAAGGAGTGATCCTTAAATATGTCAGCATCTAAGGAGGAAGAGAAAATTATCTGCACAGAAGTGAAAAGTTGTGGTTCAGTAACATATTTAATGAAAGTCAATGGGACATGTACATAGACTCGTGTGGATCAGATTCTGGTCACCCAGCTGGAACTTCCGAGGGGCTGGCAGGAGGGGGTGGCGGGACCTGACAGGGAGGGTTCCGGCACCCACCATGTTGATGCAGAAAGAGGTGTGAGGACAAAGCTCTTCAAGAGCGAGCCCAGAGCATGAAAACGGCAGCCTAATGGGGCAGGCTTTCAAATGTGACTTCCAATTTCACAGATGGCTTTTGACCCCTGAGTGCATTAAGACAGGCAGTGAACGGAAGGATGGTGACATTCTCCCTAAAGATAATATATGAAGTGGCTGTCTGTAAGACTTTGACTAAACATATTTTATTGAGTTTAAATATTATTGGAAGAGGCAGCCCCATGTATCTCCAAATACTGATATGAATAATGCACCTATAGAACTAGTACCCTGAAAGAATACTATCAAATATTAGTGAAGAGAGCTTAGACAATGGCTAATAAGACCTGAAGAAGAAGAAAAGATAAAGAATTTTGTAGAAGAAAATAAAAGTAGAGAGAGGGACACAAATCAAACACATCTTTTAGGAAGATTTATAAGAGGCAGTAAAGACATTTCTTTTAAAGTAGTGATATTTTGAGATGTTTTATTTCATTTGCATGAATAAGGCTCATTCTATTCCCAAATTGACTCAACTACCAACCTATTAAAGAAAGATGAAAATTCTGGATCAATCTTTAGGTATAATTTCCCAAGACCATCTCAGGCAGTGAGTTCTACATTGGGTTGGGTTTCCATTCCAACGCAGGAAGATAGATGGATGAGAGCACAGACATTCCTTAAGAGTGAAATTTGCCTTGTGTTACCAGCTATACCATAGATCTTTTGTAGAAAATACGGCTATGGGTTGACTTTCTTCTGGAAATAGCAGTCTCTCTTCTATTTATCATGGTCTATCTCCAAATACATGTACATAGGAAAGAAGAACTCAAAGTGTGGCAAGAAATCTTGGCCCTAAGCCATTGACATATCATTGTCAGTGAGTGGGATACTAGGTCCAATTTCTAAAAGTTTGTCTTTATTTCAAAGTCTTCTAGACCAAGTACCCTCCGTCTCTCTCTTTATCTTTCTTTGATGGTCCATTTCCGGAGCTATTTTTGAATATTTTAAAACTATGGCTGACTTCTCTACAATACCAGACAAACTCAGCCACCAGGATCAAGGTCCCCAGAAGATCCCAAGTGATGTTCCTTCTGTGCTCTGCACACACACTGCAGATGGGTCAGACTCATCGTCTAGGAGAAAGAAGGCAGAAGCTCTCTTTCTAATGGGATGACTTTTCATGCTGCAAGAGAACACTTAGAGTGGTGGGAAGAAAATGTTTGGACCCTAAGCGAACAGAAATGAAGGAGGGGTGAGCCATACCTGCTCCGATGACTTCTTCGATTTTCACAAAAGATACATCAATCTCCTTGGCAAACTCCCGGACAGCTTCGTTGGGGTCCTCGTAAGTGAAGGGGTCAATGTAGATCTTCATCCCTGGGGAGCCTTTTGGGAGGAGATAAGCAGGGTTAACATCTCGAAGAAGACACGGTGGTCACTAAGCACTGCTGATGTTCCTAGCACTAAGGGTATTCCTGGGGGGACCTCTCCTACACACCAGGCCGCAACCTTCCTCTCCCTCTCCTCCTCCCATTTCCCTTCCCTCTGGGCCACTCTAGCCTGGTTCTCTGTCCTCTACTTCTCCTCCATATTTTCTTCTCTTTTTGAGCTCTTGATGAAATGTGGAACAGATTACTTATAAGTGACAGATCGGGACCGGTTCCCGCACCAGGCACTCACAGAAGGCAAAGAAGCTGATTGATGCCAACCAAATACATTAGCAGAAAAGTAGTGGTAAAATGGTAGGGTAGATATCAATATTTATCAACTTGACAACTTTCCTGAGCAGAGGCCACCGTTAAGGTTATAACTGACGGCTGTGGTGCAGGGCCGCAAGAGGGATGAGGACAGATTTTTTAAAAAGAGAGAGAGAAATTGCTGTTAGAAAAACCTCAAGATGGAAGGGCTGAGACAGTATACCAGAAGAGAAAATGTGAAGAGAAAAGCTTGGAAAATACTAATAGAGAAAAGATCAAAGTCTACATAGAAAAAAATGAGGTGCAATGAAAGAAAAATGGTAATTGAAGCTTCATACCTTCAGACAAACTGAAGTATGAAAAACGAATAAAATGGTGAACGAGAAATACATAAAGGAATATAGACCTTGTCACTGACATATACAGTGGCAAGATAAATAGGTATGCATGGGGACAATGTAGAGAATTGTCATTGCAGAAAAAATAACATTCAAAAAGTGGAGAAGGGACCAGAAAAGTAAATGGAACCCAAGAAACAAATGGATTCATTCACAGTGTAATTTTTCAACATGTTTGATGTGTCATTAGGCAAAGTACAGAGCTTGTTTTCATGGTGGTGGGTGGTGGAAAGGAAAGGGGTTCGAGGTGTGCTCTCAGGCCACTTACCACCGTGTGTCATTAAGCAGACTTAATCTCCCTGAGATTAGCACCTAAATAATGTCTAGGTGACCACCTGCTTCAGAGTTGTCTTACTCTGGGGAGGTGGGTCAAGGGAGCTGTACTATTTCCATACTGATTCCCACCGCTTCCCACTGACTGCTCAGGGGCTGCTCGGCCTGCTGTATGGGTGGGTGGGGAGGCTGCAAAGCCAGAGAAAGCACTGAGGCAAAGGGACCCAGATGCCGCAGGTGGAAGCCAGCCAGTGTGCAACTGGAAACAGCAGATGCACTCAAAATGCAAAGAGGACAACAAGCCTGTGTCAACAAGCTGTGACTTCTCCCCAGTTCTGTGTGGCGATGAGAGAGGAGGTAAGGAGCCCAGAAGCTGGGACCCACAGGTGAGGCCAGAACCCCAAAGCCTTTTGCTAGCCCCACATGATGTGGCAAGTCCGTATACCTGTCTGAGCAGTTTTCTCCTCTGCCAGGGGAGAGGATGACATCTCCATCTCAGGGTGGTTGTGAGATTAAAGAACTTATTGCTAGTGACATAGCCAGCACAGTGTCTGATGTACGGTGAGGACTGAAAGACTCATTATTATTATCAGTAAATTGTTCTAGGAAGTGTTTGGGGAGGTAGGAGGGGGAAGCAAGCGGGGTGGGCAGTGGGGGATGTAAGCCGTTTAGGGTTATATTAGTTACTTTAAAAATAACTACCTTGTTATTTTAGATCAAGGGCTTTTAAACGATGTATGCTAAGCTGTCTTACAGGAACTCTTCCATGGAAACTAATTAAGCAATCTAGAAAGTGCTGTAATGAATGGTTTGCAAGTAAAGATGTATATAAGGATGAATGGGAAAGGATTCCGAGTTAATGAGCTTTACAGATACTGGCCCCAGTCAGTTCGAGGAAGTAGCTATTCCCAGAAGGGAAAGGGCTCATCTCTTGATGGTGCCAGGATTCTTTTGGGCCAGTAATGTGCAGCTAAGTGAACCGAAATGGGAGAGTTTGCACTGTGATGACGGGTGCAGTTTACTCACAAAGAGAGGTCTGCTGCTTTGCTGGCTTGTAGAACTAAGAAGTGTGTGCGTGTGTGTGTGTGCATGTGCACACATATGTGTGATGCCGCAGCTGCTGCTCTGGGGCTGTGGGCTTTGGTATCACTGAGGCCTTTCACCAGAAGCCAAGGAGGCTACCTGGGGCCCAGAAGTGGTGATGCAACATCCATTTAGGACATCTTAATTGCAGCATCTATGCGACAGTAGGAACAGTACTCATTTTCCCTGAAACTGAGCAAAGCATTGCCACACAGGGGGAAGGGAAACTGAAAAAGTGAATCACAGATCTAACGAATGGCTCAAACTCAATGCTTTTCCTCTAAGTAAATTCTGATTGTATGGACCGAGGAGATGGCCCTGGCTTCTGGCTGGGGCTGGAGCCTGTACACTAAATCAGGAGCGTGATTTGGCCAAGTGCATGCACGTGACGGCTCCCCCTGCATTCACCTCATCTCAGAATGGCACTTCTCCCCAGACCTCTCTTCCGCAGTACAGCTAGCCTTTCTCAAATCCTAGAAGATGATGAGAAAAAAAATGCCTTCAGCTAGGCAGAACAGGTCATTTGTCTTTTGGCTCATTTTGTGTTTCTGCATAAATCCTACATCAGCCTGTTCCTGCTCCTACTTGCCAGCGAGCAGTTTTTAATTATCAGGAAAATGGTATTTAGTGCAATGAATCACCAGACAGTGAACAAGGAACTCGAGTCAGCCACAGAGTCAGGCATAGCTAAACATTTGGAGACAGGGCTCAGAAAATGTTCTCAGATTTGTGAGTGTTGGCGAAACATTATTAGTGGCAGTAATAATATCAGATGTAATGTATCCCTAGAATGAAAGGCATTTCACGATAATCTGCACAATGCTTCACATTATTGCTACTGCTAATGTAAATATCATTAATATATTTATAATATCTTATAATCTCAGATTATTTTTTACCATAGGTTATATACCTTTGGCACAAAAGTGGTATGTATGGATCTAAACTTCTGATTGCTAGTGCCTCGAGAGAGAAAAACATCTTTAATTTTAAGATATTCAAGTGTACCAATTTCTATTTAAGTTCTAATTTTCAGACATATTTGTTCTTTGACTTTGAAACCCACTTACACTGTGGCTGGGATTGCCTAGAGTCTTAAAGAGCCATAGTCCCAGAATTGCCAAGTCTTAAACATGAACCAAGCCTATAAATATATTAGGTTTGGAAAGAAATGACTTAGCCACTGTCCAGAGCCTTCTTGCATGGCATGGAGCAGTTCTTAAAGCAAAAGAAACTCCTGGCCATTGCCAGAGACCTGCATTAATATATCAGAGTGCTCCCAAAAGTGAAGAGGCTAGGACAAGCTCTGAGGATGCCAGCAGACATGTGGGGGTATATCTGGAAAGTCAGCAAGATGCATTTATAAGTGCCAGGGTCTCAGGGAGGAGCAGAAGGGGGCTGGGAAAGGGCCCATTCTAAACAGTAGGTGATATTTGAGGATTAAAAGCTGAAGGGAGAGGAGTGAATGCTCCTATTCAGGCCTCTCAGGCATCCAGAAAGTATAAAATCAGTAAAGTGGGTCAGTGGAGACCACGACTGCCCACACAGTTCCAGGGGTGCCAGGAAGAGCCCAGTGCCTGCCTCCCAGCTGGTAGAGGATTCCTAGAATCCCACAGTATGGTTTCCAAAACGTAGTATGTTAGGTTGTACTCATTCAGTCATTAATATCTCTGTGTCCCTGCAGGTTTGGATAGAGCCATGGGAAAGTGGGGAGAGTGGGCCCCCTTGTTCCTCATTCTGGATCCAAGGCAGACTTTGTCATCTTTGTGACTCATCAAATTTGGTCCAGATATCAAAGCACAAGATGATTTTATGAGTTAGGGCTCTGCACATAAAGTCCAGTCATCCCTGGAAGGGACTTCATCTAATCCTCTGCCTCAGAACATTGATCATCCCTCCCTTTTCTCAACACTGACCAGGCCCCCAACCAGCACTGTGTTAGGGGTTATGGGAGCTACAGGAAAAACAAAGCTCATGAGGCTCTTCAAAATAGTGCTGGATAGTCCTGAATCAGGAGCCCACACCTGGAAATGGGTTGCAAGTGCTGCAGAGACCAGGGAAGGCAGAAGGCTATGGATGCCAGTCTTCACAATCAGAATCCTAAAAGCACCAGGATGTGAGTTGGGCTTGGAAGGACAAGTGCACATGGTACTGCATTGGAAAGAGAGAAGGTTAGAGTGAGGCACAGCTCAGAGAGAGGCCTGGTACTGCATGACTGGGAGAGCGAGACCAGCTTGCATGTGGAGGAAAGGGGGATCAGAGGCAGAGTAGCATTGACACAGTAGCCTGGGAGAGCCTCGATTACCAAAGAGAGGCATTATGACTGATGCCACGGGACACACAGAGCTGATAACTGTTCCACCAGCAGAGGAAGGATGTACTGAGAGCAGGGCATTGGGAGCTCATTTTGCTGGCGGGCTGCAGCATTTGCATGTATTGTTGTGGGGAAGGAGATGGAGGCTGGAAAAATGACTATGAGGTTGTTGCAGTAATTAAGGTGCAAGATAACAGAATTTTCAAACTTCAATGGGAACAGCAGAAGAAGTATGAGAAATTTCAAACGAAGAATTCATAGAAGTTGGTGAGCAACTAGACTTGAGGCATTAGGGAGGGACAAGATGAATCCAAATCAATGTGAAGACTTCTAGAATCATGTAGTCCTGTTAGCCAGGTAATGGACTTTAGGAAAGAAGCCCTATTGTCAGGGTGAGTTGGCACATGTGGTTTTAGACTTTGAATGTACAAATGAAATATGCAAGTGCCTAGAAGTTGGTCAGAAAACTCAGACTGGAAACAATGCTGGAAGTGTATTCCTAGACTTGTGGATTTGAGAGGCACATAGTGGTAGAAGGGCTGAAGACTGGGCTGCTTCTTGGAGTAAACCCACCAGTAAAAAAGGCTGATGAGCTTGAGAAACGTTTTGTTCCACATACTTCTGAGGGTCAAGACCAAGACAATGAGTGGTTATCTTTTTCTATAGAAAGTAGAGATCATGGTACCCAGCCTGGGCTTGAGGAAGAATCTAAGAGGGGAGGGGCCCTCAGGGCAGGCACCAAGGCTGCATGGAAAAGTGGTGGATCAGAGGAGGACCCTCCTGCCACCTTCTATTTGGGAGTTTCACCATGTTTTCAGGACTTTCTCCTAAAAACACAGTTATTGCTGAATATCTATATCTTAAAGAAGCAAAGTGGACCACAGATGCTTCCTCTTTAGGAAAGTACTTGGGGGAAAGGTTTAACATTTCCCTGCTTTGTGGCTATCAATGACAAGGACACGTAGGTCCTTCCCAGCAAGGCCCCCAGGTTGGGGGCCACTGAAGTGCTGCCGGAAAGCCAAGGGCAACAGCTAATGATCTCAGGACCAAAAGAGTTAACATGGTTTCTTGAGGCTCTGGCTTAAAGCTAGCAGCAGACACACGGTGAATCTAGCTCATTAACTTTATTTGACATTTAATAAGCACCCACTGTAAACTCAGCAACCTTTTGTACCAAGGAGCCTTTCCTCCTCTCCCCATAAGTCCTCATTTACTCTGCTCGGTTTCTAATGCTCCTGTTACCCTCCAGAAGAGGGAGCCAACGTTGCCATGTTCCATCTCTGGGTCCCAGGGGCACAGGTGACCTGCACCTGGTGCCCAAGGTGATTTCCTGTGGGCTGGAGGCTGTGTCCTCTGCAGTCCTGAAACATGAGCACCACCCAGAATCAAGAAGCTGGTGTGGAATCTTGGAGCCATGTTTCTGGGTATAATTTCATCAATCTCCCACCCAAAGCAGGAATCCAATCTACAACATCCTTTACTCTTAGCTGTCTAGCCTCTGCTTGAATAGGGAGAGAGAGCTAACCTCCGCGCAAGCAGACAAGCTCTTTGTTGGACAGCTCCAGTCGAGGGGGCAGCCGCACAGTGACATCTCCTTTCCTTTTGTCATAATGCTTGACGATGACTCCCAGGTTCCTGCCTGGGTGTCTCCCAGCCCCAAACACTGGCCTTTCTGAGTCTCTTTGGTAACAGAGCAGGACTTGTCACTCCTCCACAGTCAGGCTGTTTGCCTCTAGACGGTCACTTTGCAGGCAATGTCCTTCTTGAAATGAGGTCCCCAGAACTGAGAGCATCACTTTAGATGCATTCTTCCTGCACAGAGGATGCCATGGCTGTGTGTCACCTTTTCTGATCTGAACTTTAATCAGTCCACAGAGTCAGACCCAAGTTTAAAAACATTTTTTTTTCTTTTTTTGTTTTCTTTGCCAATCACTAATTCTAAGACTCTGAACAAGTTACTTGTCTTCCCTAGGCTTTGTTTCCTCATATGTAAAATGTACATCATGAGGCTGTAAGGAGGATTAAATTAGTTAATATATATAAAGTATTTAACACATTAAGTGTTCAAAGTTGGTGGTTATTAGCAGTATAATTCTGCATCAATAACAGTGCTTAACTTTTTTTTTATCAGTTATGGATCACTGATATTAAGCATGTGGTCAACTAAAGACTTAAAATTTTTTCATGCAAATAAATAGCAAATCAGGTCTCCTCCTATTTGTACTGCTTTATTTTTGTTTTAACCTAAACACCAGATTCCAGATTTATCCTGCTAACATTTTGTCTTGCAGATTTCAAATTAGCATTCAAAGCTGTTGGACGGTTCTGAATTTTGATTTATCTTCTATAGTGTTAGTTATGCTCCCCAACTGTTACCTACAAACTCGATAAGCTTCCCTATGCTTGCACCTGACTCATGAATTTAAAACACAATCCAACAACCAGGAGATTGAATAGGAGAAAGACTGGAATAACACTAAGGACTTCCTTCCTGGCTGACAGCGTCACTAACCTACTTTCTTTTGGTATGAAGACAAGCTCTGTATCCACTTAACAAATGCTTTCCCCTAGGAGACCATAAAATATTTTCACCAAAATAAAAATTCACTACATCTACAATTCCTCTTGAATTTACTAAATGTATAACCCTAGTAAATGCGATGAGGTTCCTATAATTTTTTCTTAATGAATCAGTATTGGTTTCCAGTGATCACTGAATTCAAGTTTAAATGCCTAGAACCCATTGGCTTCATAGTTTCTCCAAGTGTTAGGTAGGGATCAAGCTCACACTCCTGTTCTGGATCTCTGTGCTCTGCCTTCTAGTCCTATTTGAAAATTAGGGTGTTTGCCGATCTGAAGTCTTTGGGCACATACCCCATTTGTTCAGGCTTTTCTCAAAGCTGAAGGATAGTAGTGCTGTGATTTTATCTGCAATTGCCTACACAGGGAGATGATTCTGTCAGGGCTGCTTTCTGAAAGTCCTTGACTCCTTACTCTTTAACAAGTTCTCATCTTCCTCTTTCCGCACCTACACACTCCACCCAGCTCAGAAACCAAGAAGGTGTCAACCACTATAAAGTATGTAGTGACCTAAGCCCTGTAAAACCTGACTATTAGCATTTCCCAAATGCAGAATCAACTGGAACTTTTCTAAAGATAGATTCCCAAACCTAACTTTGCCCACTTAGATCATCTAGGTGGCCACCTGGCCCACATGGATTATCTTGTCCAGGCAATTTTTAATCAGCCAGCACCTTCTGAGAAGTGGCCCACAAAATCCACAAGAACCCACTGTCTCTCTGCCTCATCCTGGACTTGGGAAGCCCACCCTTAAACACACATGGAGGGCTCCTGGGCCCTTCATCCAAGCATCCAGCAGCACACTTGGGACACTTTCTCTTCCTGGCCTGCCTTCCAGCTAGTCTCTTTCCACCCAAACCCACACTCTTTACATTCTGCCATACTCCAGGCTCCTAGGAAGGACATAAACCAGTGCCTTGGAGACCACGTTATGTTCTCAAATTTACCAGATCTGCCACATCTCAACTGGCTGGAGAGTATTCTGTTTGCAAAAATTTCTGTTATGTCTCCTTCAGCCTTTGGATCAGTTTGAGGGGGGTTGTCTGGAGGGCAGGGACTGCCAGCATCCCTGAAGCACTCTGTGCCCTGCCTGCAGGGAAGAGAGGTGAAAGCTCTCTCAGGCATTGTTGGATGAGCTAGAAAGCTGCTGCAGGCTGTCACTCCCAGGGCAAGAAGCCCTCAGAGGTCCAGGTTGCTGTTCACATCTTACAGAGGTACATCTATGTGGATGGTCCTGGTATAGTTACATGCACACATTCAGATCAGACATTATCAACCTTTCTGCCTCCTGCAGATGACCCAGAAGGGAGACCCACAAACCACCAGCTAGAACATCTGGAATTAGTCCTGGAATGATCCTCATGATCAGGCTGTGGAAAGAGCATGGACTTAGCAGCCAGACTTAGAGGGTGTACAGCCCACCTCTGCTACCTATGCCAGTGTGACTTGGGTGAATCACTCAACCTTCCTAGACTAGTGCCTGTGTCCTATAGCAGTTGTAAAGGTTGCACGAGTTTAAGTGAGCTTCCAGAGTAAAGTTCCCAATGCAAAGCACAGAGTAGGCTTCCCTAACCCAGCACTCCTGCCCCTATGCCCTCTTTGGCCAGGCCCTCTCTCTATCATATCAGAGCCTGCAGTTTCCCATTCTGTTATGCGTGCTGAGCCTCTCCCTGCTCGACAGTCCTTTGACCATGGTTCTCCAACAGTAATAGCTTTAATCAGGGGGATGGATGTTCACAGGAGAAAATGCATGAATGCAATTCAAGGCATGAGACTGGAAGTTGAGAGGACCTAGGTGCAAAGAGGAGCCAGGTGTCAGAGATTGGTTAAAAGAGAATAGTTATGAATAGAGGGAAAGGACATTTATAAAAGGTGAACTGAATTAAAAAGAGGACAGACTTCTAAGCCAGCCGAGGGAGGGAACTCATGCCCACAAAGAACTCTGCATCCATCCAAGCCCCCAGGAAGGCGACTACATAGTTTGTCAACACCATGCCTTCAGCTGTCCTCTCTGGTGGCAGCCAGGCCACTATCACTGCAGACTGCAGATTGGTTTTTCTATGGACTCTGGAAACCAGAAAAGCCTCCCTCTGCTGGCCTGAGAGGTGAAAGTCCCCCCAAAACTGGCTGTGGACATTTTGGAAGCATACCTTTGTGCACATGGACACCACGTGGTGGCCTGGCAGAGCCACGGCTCAAGAGCAGAATAGCTAAATTGAAGCCGCCAAAAAGGCATCGAGTTATACCCCACTCAATGCTTTGGGACCCTCTGTACTGTACCCCAGGCATGGAGCCAAGGCTTAGCTTGCATACCTCTAGAAAGGGAGCTCCCACCTAAGGCACCCTAAGGTATCTTTGGGTATCTTTAGATTTCAAAATGGGATTCCTCCTGTTGAACCCAATTTTGTATCCCCATGGTCCTGACTCTGCTTTCAGGCTGACATAACCATCTCCAAATGTTTCATCCACAGGGTTCACAGGATCTCAGATCTGACATGGACCTCACAGTGGCTCATCATAACAAGGAGTCAGCCCAGAGCAAGAGGCAGGGGGCAATGTCAGAATCCTGAGGCAGAGATGGGGAAGCAGGGAGACAAAGAAAGCCCTAGAGTTAATTCTGAGGCACCCCGGGGGATGCACCATCACTTGAGAATCACGGGTACAACCAAAGAATCTGTTTTTCAGCTGGAGAAGGTAAGGCCCTGCCTGGAAGTGCTAATGCACAGCTTAACATAAGCAAAAGCATCCATAGATTATGCCACGAGGCAGAGTGAGGCCATAGGAAAGGAGAGAGAACACAGTAGATTGATCCCTCTGAAACCAGTGACAATGGCAGCCCAGGGTGGCCTGGAAGGGGAAAGAAAGAGGGATAAACAGGGCTGTGAGTTTAGCAGGATCTGTGCATGTGACCTTAGGTAGAGCCCCCATTTGTGCTGGGGATGGTGGAGGCTGCCTGTGGTGGGGGCTGCCCTGGACCACCGTGGAGAACAACCATGCCCTGAGCCAGAGCCCGGTCCACAGCTCCTCCCAGCAATGACACCCTGTGCAGCAGCCCAGCGCCAGGGGCTTGGTCCCCTGCCGACACGTTGCAGGGCCTTGACCTTGGATTGAAAGCCATATCTACGGAATGCCCCTTGTGCAGCCCAAGTCAGCACCGGCCATGCTGGAACGTAAGCTGCTCCATGGTACAGCTGCTGCTGTGAACGCACTCGCATCACTTTCCCAGCTCGGGGAACCTGGGAGAAGGAGCAGTCTGGTCCATGGGAACTTTCGCCTTGGAGTCCAAGTTCACTCCCAGAGGATCCCCCAGTGAGCACGTGCTTAGTGTGTGGGTGTGCCTGTGAGGCCTGTTTTCCATACTCACTGCTGAGTGAACAGCAAGAAAAGGGCTTCCATTGCACCAGGGGGATTGAGGTGGGATGGGGCTTACAGGGGAAGTCTGTGACCTAGCACAGCACAAAGTACTGGGACAGATTTCTGAGGGCATCCGTGGAATTCAAAGGGAGTTGTTTAGAAACTGTCTGCCTTACTGTTTAGAACTGCTTAGTTATTTAGAACAGTCTGCTGTAAGGATCTGAGCATGCGCTTTCTGGAGGCAGGAAGGTGGCCCAACTGACCTAATAGGACCTTTTTCAGATCTTGCAATGTTGTAATTATAAAGATGAAAGAATGATTCTGACATAGAACTTTTTGCTGCACGTTTGTAAATTTTAGTTATAAAAATGTTTTATACACATAGGTTTTTAAAAAGAGAGGGGTGGGATAATGAGTGAGAAAAACTTTTAAAGATGCTGCTTAAAGGAAAATACTTGGGAGATATCACAGCACTTTGGCCTCTTGGGTTCTGCTATCTTTTTAATTCCCTACATTCATGTTCTGTGGCTTATCTGTGAATTTGGTTAACACATTCCCCAGCCGCTCAATTGGATAAGATAAGGCAGAAGATGTTAATAGAGAACCCATCTTTTCCCACTGAGTCTGCTTTCAGAATTCATTGACTTGCTAAACTCAATCTTTTCCATGCATTTGGTGTCCTATGCAGGCTTATCAATGCAGAAGATAATCTACCCACCAGGCATCCAATGAGTGCCCACAATAGGCCAAGCAGCCTATGGTCCCCGGGGACTTGCAGAGAGAGGCTGCCTCAAGCACTGGGGGCTGGTAGGGCACTTGCCATTGGGACCAGTCAGTCTGGCTACAAAGAGAGCTCTAAGCACTGGCCCACTTGACTCAGTGGCCCACCAGGAGTCAGACAGTGGTGTCTGCTTTCTACTCACCTCGGCCCGTGCTGTAATGCTGGAGTTTATCACTGTACACGGCCTCTTTGCTATAAGCCCGTTTCCTGTGGATGCAGACAAGAGGGGCTTTCTTAGCACATGCACATCCACTCTCTGCTCCACCAACCTCCACCCAGGCCTCATGTCCAGATAGAGGCTCACCAGGGTGTTTCCTGGGATTGGGGACGGGGCAGCCCTCACTGTAAGGTTTTGCTCCTGCAGTGGCTAGCATTCTGGTTAAGCACCACTGGCTCCTGTGGGCAGATGGATCTGCTTCCCAGTTAAGGTCTTACAGCAGCCCGGCAGGGTGGTGGACCCCCACTCAGAGGGCAGCGGGGAGGAGGATGCAGAACCGCTTGGGAGGGAGCCAGCTAACAGGGCTTTGTGCGGCAGATTCTGGGCTAACCACCAAAGCAGCAGCATTAAAAATTCACAAGGCCTTCAGGGCCAGCCTTTCTGTAAAGCTGGGAGTTCCCCTTTTCCTCCCCGCCTCCTCTCCTGCTCCCCTGCCCTTTGCCGGCTGCCCAGGGCCTGAGCTCTCTAACTGGAGAATGGGCTGCGCTCAGGCTGTGATGCTCCAGTGGGTCAAATGCAATTTTGCAACTGTCACTCTGAAAAGCCGTTGTGTGTGAGGGGGGCTAAAAGTCTTGGCTAAAATGAGGTTTGAGGATGAATGCTGTTTACTTATAGCTTTGCCCAGCTCTCATACACATTTTATCTCAGGCACAGAGAAAATAAATAATCTGGAGAATTCCAGGCTGCCTGTGGATTGAGGTGGGGTGATGATCGTGTCCACGAATGGCCAGGCCCTGTCTGGTCCACGCGGGCTGGGAAGGGGCACATGGAGAGGGGCTTCCTGGGTCAGAAGAGAGCAGGCAGGAGGGGAGGACGTACCTGCTACAGACGATGGAGATGGCCACCAACGACACCACGAACACGACCCCCGCCGCTGCTGAGCCAGCAATCAGCGGCAGCTGCTCCCTCAGCTCTGACTTGTAATCATCTAGGTGAGAAAAAGGCATTAGAATGCTACCCACGTACCCTTTGCATACAGCTGGTACTCAGTGCATGATACCAAAGACATGATACGTGTATATACATGTGTATGTGTGTGTATATATATGTATACAGTTTCTATGCATCAAAGCTGTGCACTCAACCACAATAAAGAGTAATATTTAAGTTGCAAATAAACAACAACCCGAAACAGAGGACAATGACAACAATAAAGATGGAACAACAGTGACAGAGAGAGTATCTGGGAACTAAGGGCTGATGACATTTGTCCTGAAGCAGAGATGACTCCAATCTACATCCCCTGACTTGGAAGGTCTCTCAAAGGACTATCAGCCATGCCAAGGATGATCCAATGGAGAGGAATTATCCAAATGAAAGCCACTGAAATCTCTTCCAATGTATGATGTTACTGAAACGCAACGTAGCCAACAGATTCATGGAGCAGATATTCAAAGAGCATCCACAGTTAGCCAGCACCGCACTGCACCAGTTGCTGAGGAAGATGAAGAAATGCCTGAGAAAGGGTCCAGCACTCTAACCTCCCACTCAAGAAGAAAAGGATCCAGGCTTCTGCCAACTGTTAAAACCATGTTGTACTGCACATGTTAAACATGGCTGTTTCTGGATCAGAACTTCTGTGTGAAGAGCAGGGTATCTGCATGTTTAACAAATACTCCGGGTGACATTTATGCTCCTCCATGTTTGAGAACCATCCTTCAACTATGTGGGTGGAGAAAGAGACTTCTAAGGACAAGGATGTTGGTGCTGGAAGCCTCCCACTCTAGAGAAATCCATTTTAAAGATGGGAGGTAGAGTTTCAGTTGCCCTCAGCTGAGAGCTTTTTGTAACATGTGTGTTTAAGAAAATAAATTTGGCACACTTATAACTTTGGCTCAAGCAGTACAAAAGCAATCCACATAACCAAAACATTTGTACCCCCATGATATTCTGAAATATAAATAAATAAATACATTTGGCAAAAAAAAAAAAGAAAGTTTCAGGGCACCACAGTGAAATGTCCTCAACAATGTCCAAAATTCATAAAGCAATATAAAACATAAATGTATTTAAAAAAATTGGGCAACTAAGCCATAGGTTAGCACACTGCAGCTAAGAGCAGCCCAGGACATTAGTGGGTCTGTCCCACTAATGTGGAGGTCACTAGCCCAAAGTACGGCCATCGACCTTGGATAGGATTTCACAGGGTCCCCCCAGCCCCAGTGACCCTGGCATTGATCCACCTTCAGACTACCTTTGCTCTTCAGACAGGCCTGCAGCCTCAGTGAACGTAATCACTACCGAGGGGTGAGCTTCAGTCATTAAGATAAATACTCCCAAATTTGGCCACTTACCAGAACTCTCTTACATCCAGCCCCTCTTGGGTTTGCAAAACTTAACTGCCAAATGTAAAAGGAATAGCCTTCTTGGGAGAAATTTGTTACTTCTTGATTTGTCTAGCAGAATTGCCAAGAGACCAGTGCTCAGAGCATTTTGAGTTTTGGGCTTTTAATCCTGTGTACCTCCTGTTGCCAAAGTGCCTATAAATCTAGATGGTAAGTGAGGTGCAGAGACGGGGACAGAGTCCTTAAGGGAAAAGAAGACGGTCTGTATCCTCTTCATACTAGCAGCATTATTAATCTGAATGAACTGGCTCACCTTTCTACCCCATCTCACCATCCTCAAAATACAAGAGAAAACTCACCTAAAATAAACTCAAAATAGGTTGCAAACTCCAATCCTTCAGGGGCCAGACAGTTCATCCTAAAGCACGCAGGTCTGGATCTTTGGGAGATGGTGGGCACCACAGGAGGGCAGCTGCCTCCCACCTCTAAGGCAGGGTCCTCACTCCACAGTGCCCACCCACCCACCCATGTTGGCTTCTCTTACAATTTTTCACAAGAAAATGAACATTCTGATTTGTACAAGAAACAATCTGATTTTTAAATGTTTCTAATTAACTTTAAAATGGTTTAAAAATACAATGTGAGTCAATATAAAACCTCAAGCCCTATCGAACCCCCAGTCTAAGAGCGTTGGCCTAAAATAAAATGCTATGTGAAGGGCAGGCTGTCTTCTATGTAATTTAACTAATTAAAGAAAAATGAAACGCTTTCAATTTGGGAAGTTAGGAATAGACTGACATTTGGAAAACTACCAGGCAACAGTTCAAAAGTGAATAATAAATACAGACAGACAGGTAGGTAGATACATAAACTATGGCAAATGGCTAGCCAAGGGAGAGAGTGGTGGACGTAGCCAGAAAGATACACCCACACACAATGTTAAAGCTGCAGGGAAGTCAGATTTTGAGAACTATTGAAGGGAGTAGTCTCAGAGCACTGGTGGAGATAGTTACAATAGAGAGCTAATAAAGCCCAAAGGTAGAAGTATTTTTAGTGACAGACATTCTGGCCTTGAGGACAGCTTGGCTATTCTCTCTGGAGACACCTGAGCAGGACCTCCTGGAGGTCCCATGTGAAGTTGCTTCAAATATTCTGAGATCTTGGGTGCATGAGACTGCCACACCCCAAAGTTTGTCTCTCTGTTTCCCTCCTAGAGACTCAGGCTCATGCAACTGGGCTGTGAGCTCAGCTTCTAGACCTCAAGCACAAAGATGTGGAGTGTGTGCAAGGGTGAAACAGCATGGCCATCTGGATCCGGACACAGAGGCAGGAATGGACACCAACCCGTGAGACAAGTGTGGGTCTCATTGCTGTGCAAGTGCAGGACCACACATGGTGAGAGACCCTTCAACAGCAAATCCAATCAGATGTTGGGAGAAAAACAGGCTAGACTTTTTAGGGAAATGCCCTGCCTGGTGAATCCAGCAAGTTTCCATGGCCCTACCGGGACGCAAGCCCTTCCGAGGGAATTCCACTGGAATTCAGCATTTGGGCTGTGAGTGCAGCATCTTCAGGGCTGCTCCCCGCCCCCCGCCCCAAGGCCTGCCCTGTGCTCCTGTCCCTGCCCCCCTTACCATCTGTCAGAGTTTGGAAGCACATCTTGCCGCTGAACTTGCCGTAGCCCGCCACAGTGCGGGCGCGCACCTGCACCACGTACACCATGCCGGGCCGCAGCCCGTCAATCCGCGCCGTGTTGGTCTGGCTTCTGGCCATGGAGGAGTTGAACTCATTGTGCTCCTAAAAAAGAGCAAGGGAAAAGGGTCACCAGCCCGCTCCTGAGGGCTGCACCCCAAGCCGTTCCACCCTGCGGTACTCAGGCCCCATCAGTTCTTGGCCCTACAGCTTTGCTAGAAGTTGTCACCAGCCCCAGGCCATCCCTCTGAAAGGGGACAAGAGCCTGGATCACAGGGATACAGAGTCAGCTCTGGACTATGAGGAGGATGCTCTCTGAAGGAACAGGTCTGAGGAAATGGATGAGCTCCCAGGGCCTGGCAAGGGGGCTCATATCACTTTCTAGCCCTTCTTCCCCAGGGTTCAGAGGAGGAAGAACACAGCACACGCACTTTTGCAAAATCCTTTCAAGTCTCTGATCTCATCAGAAGCAAACTGGGCATCGTCTATCCACTCCTTGCCTGCCTCTCTTTGTCTTGCTTCTGCTGAGCTGTCTGTCGGGATTTCCCTCCCCACTCAAGATCTCCCTGGTCACTTGCTGCAAAATTCTAGTCTAGATCACTCCTTAAATTCTCTCAAGAGCTTAGGCAAAGGCTTTGTATCCACTCTGCTGAAGAGGGTGAGGCCATTCTGGATTACCTCCCACACCTGCTTCTGCCGTCACCCCACCCTGGATGCTCATCTGGGTGCCCATCCCCCAGCCCCTCCCCACCAGCCCCAGGGAGGGCATGCCCCTTCTCCCTGGAGAGCAGGCCCTGTGTCCTCATGCCCCACCTAGTGGGGTCAGCCCCACTCTAGTCTGTCACACCCTGCAGCACCTTGAGTGCTGACCTCTACAGCCCCTGCCATCTGCACATGTGAGTCCTCTGGTATAAGCATGTTCGTGTGTGTCTTTCATCCTGACTTCTGCCTATCATGAGCTCCCTTAAAGGGTGGCTTCCTCTTTGTGCTGTTGATCTTATTGAACACGTGACCTGTGCCTGGACCTTTGCAGCCTCCCATCTTTCCTGATGCTCCCACCCATCTCACCTCCACCCAGTGCCACAATTCTGTTCTTAAAAGGTCCCTAAACTTATCATACAAAGACAAAACTCCTAAATCTAAGTTCACAGGCCCTTCCAGCGAAGTCAGTTCCAATCTCTCACATCCTCCTAAATCCAGGGACGACACCCTGGCCACCAGGCCTTTGCTGAGGCTGTTTTCCCAGTCTCTAATGCCTCTCCAGGGATCCTCTGCTCCCTCCAGGCTGCTTTAGCCTCTGTCCCCAAAGGCCGCCTCTCTTGGAAGGCCCCCCTCACTGCTCTGGCCCACCGACTCTCTTCACTGCTGTCCTTCCAGCTTACACCTCAGTCTTAGCATATTCGTACACACCAGCCTGCTCTGTAATCGTTTTCCTGAGAGCCTATCTTTTTTTTCTTTTTTCTTTTTTTTTTGCAAAGGTTCTGGGCTATCTCCAAGTATACAGGAACAAAATCTTAGAGCCTGGGCCTGCCTTTGGCTGCATCGTGAATCCTAGAGCAAAACAAGATCCTCAGTGAAAATTAAGAGTTTGGGTCACTGAGAGAGAGCCGCCCAAGTCCCCTGTGCATATCTGGGGTACCGTGATGAGATTTAGGCACAATGGTTCTAGAGGCATGGTGGCAGATGAGGGGAAAGCTGCATGACAAGAGGTTTGCAAACCACATCCTTATACAAAAGACAGAAAAATAGGGAGTTGAGTTAGGACAAATGACTATGGTTCGATAATGAAAAATTCCCTTAAAATATGTGAAAGTCTACTCTGCAAAGGCAAAGATGGCCTTATGTGCATTCATTACTCATTCATTCACTGGGCCAGGCAGTTACATTTATGACACGCTACCATGTCTGGTTGCTACGAAGTATTGGCTGTGGGTACAAAGGCATAGTCCTTCTCCTCTGGGGACAGAACATCTTGTGGGGTGGACTGGAAAATGTAAGATGACTACAGTGTTGGCTGAGTGACTTGCCAGAGGGCAGCTGAGGGGATTGTGGGACCACAGCCCCGATTTGGAAGGAAATCCAAAGGGGCTCAGGGAAAGGGTGACAGGAGCTGAGTATGAAAGATGAACGAAATTAGCCACACGGATGAGTGCAGAGAGTGAGAACAGAATTAAACATGCAAAATCAAGGCCCAGAGGGGTTTGGAGCCTGAAAGTAATTGGCATATCTGGAGTGTGAGTGGCATAGAGGTGGGGATGATTTAGAAGCAGTTGTAAGGGACCACAGGTTTGAGACCAGCTTGCCCTGATGGAGGGAGTGTCCATTGTTCCCCTGGGAGAGAATGTTTGGGGAGGAACTGCCCACCCACCACTTGATCTCCTCCAACAGAAGGGCATCCTCCCCACTCGCAGTAAGGGATTCAGCTGAAAGCAGGCTGTCCACTGGAGAAGGGATGTCATCTAGAACTTTGGTCATTACTATTTTGACACACCAAAGATCTGAGATCTGAACCAATGAAAATCATCTTGTCATCTTGCAAATAGGATAAAGTCCCATTGCTACACAAATCCAGACAGCTGGCTAAATTCTCTGGTTTTACTGGAATCTGATGGAATCATGCTGTGCTTGAAATATGTGAAGCAATGACTGGGTAGCTTTTACTGAAAAAAAAAAAGTGTTCTGATATATTGGTATTTAGATTGTGAGGACTAAACATCACTCCATAATCACTTTATAGTCTGCGCATTCTTGAGGAAGTTCAGTGATTAAAATGAGTATCAGTATCGTGTTCCCCACAAAATCATAAATCAATTCCAGACAAGTGTGTGAGAGCCACAAGCAAGGTTGCTTATGACTGATTTCTAGGTGTGTGGGAGATAGAGGATGGAGGATGCAGCTGTTGAGGGCAGAGACCATGTCTCTCTTATTTCCCCATTCCCACCCCGACATGCAGCACGGCACTGGCACCGCCTGGGCGCTCAGCGACTCAGTGCTAAATGAATGAATAAACAGCATGCTTCAGTCCAGTTATGTGAACCGATCGATTGAGCACAAGATATTGCCAAGGTCTGAAAGAGTTTCTATGAGAAAATGATCCTAAAATTTGAAAGGTAGAAATTCCCAAGGTCTAAACCAGCTCAGGCTAGCCTAGACCGTTATTATGAAGAGCGAGTAACCACCTAGACACTTAATCACTAAGACAGCGGAGAGCAGATGTAGATGCTCCTCCCATGGTTTGCCCACAAGTGCTGACACCAGGAGTGAAAAGTGCTACACGACAGTAAGCAAGAGAGAATGATGAATGGAAACGTATTAAAATGGGGAAGGAGATGGACATGGGAGAGGCTCTGGGAGTGTCACCAGCTCGATGGCACCTGAGCTCTCTATTAATGAGCTGGTGGAGGAAGCACAGGCCTCATCGATTCTATTCACAGAGTGAAATTGAAAGTTGTCCCAAGCACAAACCAAGGATAATGTGGAACAGGAGATCCAAGGAGGCCTTCAGGGGTTGCAAAATTGCCCCCCCTCCAGGACCAGTGACTGACGTGCTATTATAAATAAAGTTCCATTGGAACCCAGCCACTCCATCTATTTACATATTGCCTATGGTTGCTTTCCTGCTACAAAGACAGAGTTGAGTATAGTAGTTGGGATGAGACTACATGGACCACAAGCCTAAATTATTTACTCTCTGGTCCTTTACAGAAAAAGCTAGCTGACTCCTGGCTGAGATGAAAGGGCTGGGATATACCCTCGGGAGAGTAGGTAGCACAGGATGGAGGAATGGTGGGTGGGGTTTGTTTCTTCGAGCTGAATCCATGACATCTACTGGGCTGAATTCTATTTGTGTTAACATCTTCTAAAGACCAGGATTCCACGGCCAAGTGAAGCAGGTAGGCAGATCATTTTGTTTTCAAATATTTGGATTTAATATGAAGATAGAATCTTTTATTTCAGAAGCCACACTAATTTGAGATTCTTAGCATCAGTGGTGATTGCATCCACTCTTGTATCGAGCTCAGACATTTCCAACACTGAAATATAATACAAACATCTATAACTCGGGTTCTATGACTTGCTAGCTGTGACCTCGTGGTCATGGGTAAGTCCTTTAACCTTTCTACGACTTAGCTCTATCATCTATGAATTGGTTATATCTGTTTTTAAGTATGTTTCTTTTGTTCTTCTAAGGATCAGAGCTAATGTATCTGTGTATATCTGGCACAATAATATGTACTTCATACATCATGAGTTATTATCATTGCTTCAAAATGCCCTCATGGGCTAATATCTTTTTCTTTAGTCATATGAGAAATGGTCAAGGCAATGTAAAGGATTTTATTATAGTTAAGCCTGTTACAAGTGAAGGTGTGTTCTACAGTAATATACCAAATGGTAGCCAACGCTATGGCAAAGAACTTTCTGTGTTCCCGTGGAAAGCATTCTATCCTCTGGAGTGGGGACAATAATATGCTTCACTGAGGTGTGGAAGCTGCCTCAGGCAGTGGGCTGCTGTGTACGTGTATCTGTTAATTATTAGTATAAATTACTAGGGGCAGGGAGGAGGCCCAAAATGGGAGAATAAGCTTCCTTCCTAGCCTAAGTTGAGGTTAATTGCAGTTTTTCAAGGGAGGAGGCTCAGGTGTAAAGCAAAGAGTTGGGGAGACCTTGAGGAAGGAGCCCAGGTCACAGTTCTGAGCTGCAGGGCTTCAGTCCTGGGCCCATCGTTAAGCCCTTGAGCCCTGCCCCAGCTGCCCACAGAAGTCACAGAAGTGACTGCCGGGCATAGCAGACGAGGGGCAGCAAGTTGTCTCCATACTCTCTGCCCCTTCCCAGCCCAACCCTTGCCACCACAGGGCAAAGGACCCAGGCTCACTTCCTAACTGTGTGATCTGGGCAAGTGTTTTTCTTTCTTTCTTTTTCTTTCTTTTTTTTTAAACTTCTTTGTTTTCCTTTTTTAAAAACTTCTTTACCCATAGCAATGATACCAACATTTACCACCATGGTGTGTGAGAGGGAAAGTAGATGTTTATAAAGCCCCTGGCACACAGCAGGTGAACACTAGGTATGATGAATTATTGTTATTTTTCTGAGATGAGTTGTATGTCAACAGGGCTACAAGTCCGTGTGTGTAGGCAGGGGCTGGGTAGACCCTTGCTGGTGATGCTGATGTCACACCATATCCTGGCCACATGTGGCACTCTATGGAACCGTTGGTCAACTTCGGTGACGAAACCATGTGGTCAATTGGCCCAAACATATTGGTCCAAAACATGTTGAAAAGTCAACATTTACTTTATTAACAGACAAAACATATCTAGCAAGTAAAGGCCCCAAATCCAAAGCGGATCGGCTCTAACAGGTGCTTATGAATCTGGATGGTGTACATTACCCCCAATTCACTGAATTATCTAAATAAACCATTTACAAAACCTCATATTCTCTAAGTAGAAGAGAGCACTGCTTAACCTCCACCTTGCTTGCAAGCTCGGCTGTGATGGCTGAAGGGCACATCTCCTCGCAGGTTAGACTGGCGATCCATCTGGACCTCCGCTTTCAGGGAGGAAAATTGCTACCATTTACCAATGTGAAAGCTGGGACCTGGAGTGGTTAAGTAATGTGACCACAGCTGCATGGCCAGTCACCCGCGGAGGGCACTGGAAGCTAGGGCTTCTGCTGCTCAGAGCAGGCGGGTCCCACTGTTGAACATGGTCTCCCTGTTGTAGGGCTGCAGGTCTCTGTCCTTGATCTCCTTCTTATTTCCATCAACCTATGGGGTAACCTCACCCAGGCTCAAGGCTTCCATACCATGTAGATACTGCCAATCCCAGATGGACATCTTCACCCAGGTCCCTTTCCCTGAACTCTGGATATGCACATCTTGCTGCCTACCTCGCGTCTCTGCTTGGCCATATTACAGGCATTTTAGACACAGAGCTGAACTTCTGTTCCTTCCCTCACCCAAAATATGCTCTAACCACAGTGATCCCCTTTTCAGTCAATGGTGGCTACATCCCTCTAGTCAGGTTCCGGCCAAAACCTTCCCACGTCTGAAATCCAACTTGTCAGAAATCCTCTTGGCTCTGCCTTTATATATCCAGAAATCAGCTACATTTCAGCAGTCCTCTGCTTCCACCCTGGTTCAAGCCACCATCATCCTTATTGATGATTATAGAACTAGCAGACCTATTTTCAATGGAGCAGCCCAAATAATCCTTTCAAAAAGCTGAACTGGACCTGCAGAACTTCAGGTCTAAGTCAGATCTTGTCCCTGCTCTGCTCCTAAACCTGCTATGGCCTCAGCAGAAATGCTCTAATCCTTGAGGTCCAGCATGATGACCTCCTCTGGCAACCTCTCTTGTCTACTACTTCCCTGTTGCTTGCAGTACTCCAGTCATGTTGGTTCCCTTCCTGCTCCTGGAGTCACCAGTCATGACTCTGCCTCAGGGCCTTTGCACAGGCTGTTGCCCTTTCCTCCCCCAGATAGCTGCTTCACAATAACCATATCTTCTTCAGGTCTTTACTCGGACCTTACCTTCTCCAAAAGGCCTATCTTTACCCTTCTATTTAACTCTGAAACCTGCTCCTCTCACAGGCCTTTCTCTCCTGATCCCATTTACTCTGCTGTTTTTTTCTTTTTTCCTTTACACTGCTCATTTGCTAACATACTATATGATTTTCTTGTTTATTACCTTTATTGTTCATAGTCTGTCTTCCTCTGTTGGAAAGTAAGCCCCTTGAGGGCAGGAAATTTCATCTGTTTTATCACTAATATATCCTAGAATACCACCAAACAGTAGACACTCAATAAATACTTGCTGAACAAAAAAAAAAGTGAATCTGGTGTTTTTACAAATAGTGTGGTGGGTTACTATAGCAAGTACTGTATTTTCCTGGGAGTTTTGCAAATGCTGCAATCCCCACAGTACCAGGGAGGTCCTACTTTCCTTGCAGACAAGCAGGGACCAACTCCACAACACACCATTTCCCTTTTCTTGGCATCACACGCCCTGCTATAGCCCCCCAGCAGCAGCTGCTAAAGAGCAGTCAAGGAAAATAATACATAAATTTCTATTCCTATTAATTTCTATCTCCTCTTTAAAATTTCCATTTGCATGTTTTTAACCTCTACAAATACGTTAGTACAATCGTACATGCACATAATTTATAAATTAAAAAAAAACTTACATTGGAGGTACATAGTCAAAAACTTTGCAAACCACAGATCTACAAAACCATGAAATCCTCTGAAAGTTCAGGGCCATCTGGAAGTTTTGTAGCATCTGCATTAGTATAGCAAGCACATGACTGGACAAATGGGACTGGTCCTGCTCATACCAGCCAGAACTATCCAGACAGCAGGGTGGTGCATTGGAAGGTTCTCTCCTGAGTTGGTATAGAAAGTGCCTGGGCTTTGGAGGCTGTCGCCAGGACAAACCTGGGGACTCTCCCAGGGAGGCTCTGGCCTCCATCACCAGAGTCCGCCCTCCCACAGGACTTCCTCCAGCCTGTATCCTTGTGCCCACAGCTAGCAACCACCCATGGGGCAGTGGCTGGCCCTGGATCTTGCAAGCTTCAGGCAGAGCTGGCTCACCTTCTCATAGTACCGGATCTCATAGTCCAGGATGATGCCATTGGGCTGCTCCGGCTGTGGCCATGACAAGGTGATGCTCCTCATGGTGGCACTGACCTGGTGCATGATGGGAACAGTGGAGGGGGCTGTGGAGAGAGGAAGAGACAGTGTAGCTGAGAAGACACTTGATTACAGGAGAAATGCCACCTTTCAGAGACAAGTAGGGAGAGAAATGTCATTGGGTCTGAACTCTGTCTTTTCTTTCTCGTCAGCTGAACTGGACCTGCAGAACTTCTTGTGGGTTTTTCAGAATGAATGGAATTTTGGTAACAGAAGAGATAAAAGTTGATAATTTGGGAGAGGAGAGCATGTATGGGCAGGGGCTGGAATGGATTTGGTATTTTCATGGGCAGGAGAAAGGCTTGGCCAACACAAGAGATGGTTGGAGGAATAAGAGAAAAAGACAGAAGGAAAAGAGGAAAAATGGAATGTTTTTGAGTAGAAGGTGTTGAAGGAACCTCGGTTTTGCAGTAGTCAGCTGAGCTATTGCAGAGAAGAGAACCTGGGGGCAAGGGATGATAGTGAGAGAGGAAAACTGGTCAGTGCAGAATGACTGTGCAATAGAAAGAAGGAACATTCTAGCAAACATCTCTTTCTGGCACTGCATGTAGGATTTCACCAAACTTCTAAAGGAAAATAGAAGACATCTCTCAAGAAGACATGAACACAGACCAACAACAGAGGTACTGTCAGAGTTTTCCAAATGAGGATGTTTGCAGTAAGGAGTTCACACATATAAATGAAGAAATGATTGATACAAAACCCACACATTTGGAAACAGGACAATAATTCCAAAATCTGTAAAGTTGATTCAGAAATCTCCGTTTAGAAATAATGTTATTTATTTCCCAATCCGACATTTCTTACACAGTGTAAGTAAAGTGAAAACAGTCTGGAAATAACAAACGAGGGCTGTCTTTCTCGGGGCAGAGGTGGGTAATGGATGAGGCTTTGGTCTGCGCTCGGCTCAGGGGCTGTTCCGTTTAGTCCTGACACTTCTGCAGTGATGAAGGTCATTTCCTCACTTGAACTCCACTTTACAAGGCTTTCTCTGGGGACTCTGGCTGAGTGACATTTACTATCCTCAGTTTAAGCTAACAGATTCCCCCCCAAGGCATGGAATTACAGAGCACTGCTACCAGGTCACAAGGGCAGGGGGCTGCCAACTTCTCCACCACTCCGTGGGCTCTCAGTGGGCACCTACTATGTGAGGCCCTGGGAGAAGAAGCAGAGCACTTGTCCGGAATATGCTCCTCATCCAGGGAAGCCATAAAGAGTGAGGAGCGTGAGAAGTGCTGTGATGAGCCCTTAGAACCAGAGTGTCCCCTGGGACTCAGAAGGTCGGTTTGCAGTTCCCATTAGAGACCGAGTGGCTGCCGTGAAAATTCGCCTCTCGGAGCTCCTACTCCTTGGAGAGTACTTGACTAACGACCCCGTGGCTGCCCTCTGAAATCCATCCCCACATTTGCACTGAGTCCCCTCTCCCCACAGGCTGCTCCCAGCCAATGACCGAGAGTAGCAGGGATGCCACCCATTCCTGCAAGATACGGCACTCTTCTGATGGACAACTTTTGCTCAAAGCCTCCCCATTAGTCTTGCCGGCATCTCTTTATAACAGCACAGCAGTCTAAGGCCCTTCATTCCCCGTCCTCCTTCCTTTCCTCTCCCCTTCTCGGGGATCAGAACTTCACTGTGATCCGATGGCTCTCCCAGCCTCCCCGAGCTCCCATCCCATTTTCTCAGGAGACCTCTTGCACATCTAATCCCACCTTGCTGTCTGCTCCGTGGAGGATCTGAATCAATGCAGTTCTGAATCCCTCTACAATTTCCCTGTCAAGTATTTGCTGCCAAGCTCACGCTGTGCCCCAGGCAGAGAGACTCCCTGCCTCCAGGAAATGCTGCTCCGTACTGGGATAGCTCTCACCAATTTCCATATCTTTCCATGCTTATCTGAAATTTGTCTCCTTCCCACTCTTCTCAGTTCTGCCAACTGAAGTAAGATAGGATGCTCCCTCTTTCACAGAATGGTCTGTCAAATATCTAAAGAAACTAGTTTGATCTTCCTTGAGTTATTCCTACTGAAAAGAACGGTCAGATACTACAAATGTTTCTCCTATGACCAGGACATGCCACACAAGGTAGCTCTTTTCCAAATGGGGACCATGTTATCTAAATTCTCTTTAAGCATGAGGCCCAGAGAAAGAACAAATTTTCTCTTCATTGTCTGAGCAGCGAAGATTAGAGTAAAGCTAATATCTACCATGGTCTGTGTCCTATACATCTATTCATGTGACCACTAGCCTTTGTATCAAAGACAAGTCCCTGCTGTTCGATTCTGAAATCACAGTCAAATATAACCTTGAGGTTTCCCCACGGTATGCTCCTCATTTTTTGTCTGCAGAGTTGGCTTTTGGTTTTGATTATGGGGATTTACATGTATCTCTTTACCTTTGAGGTATTAAAATTGTCCTATTAATCTAGCAAGTTGAAATAATTTTGATCCTGATTCAGCTACCAAATCTATTTTCTCTTCCTCCCAACTTAGTATCATGTATGACCCAGGCTAATTAATTAATTAAACAAATATTTATTGAGCATCTGCCATGTGCCAGTCACTGTTTTAGGTTCTAGAGAAACTGTAGGGTCAAAATTAAAATTTCTTGCCCTCACAGAGCTTACTTTCTAGTGGAGGGATTCAGAGGCTAAATAAATCACAAGTTATGTTAAAAGATATTAAGTACAGTGAAAAAATATGGGGCAGCAGGAATGGATACAGAATGTCACAGGTGGGAGGTGTGTGGTCAGTGACAGCCGTCCTGGGAAGCAGAGGCAGAGCACAGGGCTGACGGAGGGGAGGGAGGGAGCTGTGTGCATATCTGCAGTAGAGCATCTCAGGGCAGAGGGTCTGATCTGGGAGTGTCAGCCAGCCAGTGGGACCCGAGAAGAGAGGTGGCCATAGTGGGCAGGACCCTGAGAGACATTAAAAGGCTTTTGGCTTATACTCTCAGTGAGCTGAGGAGCCGCAGGAGGGTTCTTGACAAGGCAGTGACATATTCTGACTTGAGTGTCAACAGTATCACCCTCTGCTGTGTTGCAAATAGAATGCAGGGGGCCATGTAGAAGCAGAAAAACCTATCACATCCCTGTTGCAATAATTCAGCTGCCAGACAATGGTTGCTTGAACCAGGTTTGAGCAGTGGAGGTGGTCAGATTCTGGATATATCTGGCATATCTCCATAGGTGTGGGATGTGGAAGAAACAGAAGAGTCCAAATGATTTTAAGGATTTTGGCCTCAAAGACAGGAAGAGTGGGGCTGCCATCAGTGGAGATCAGGGAAGATGTTAGTAGAAAGCAGCTTGGGAGGAAAGATCATATGTTCCACTGGGGACCTGTTCTGTTTGAGATGGCCAAGGTGTCTCAGAGTAGATGCTAAGTGTTACATGGATGTATTATATAAGGTCCAAACTGGATATATACATTGGAAGCCATGAATTTCAAAGGTTTTGAAAGCAGAGGAACTGGCAGAGATCACCAAGAGAATGAGTAGAATAGAAAAAATGCTCTAAGATTCAGGAAATGAGGAGAAAACAGCAAAGAGTCTTGAGAAAGAAAGTCCAATGAAGTAGAAGAAGAACCAGGAGAGTGTGATTGCCTAGAAACCAAGTGGAAATAAGTGTTCCCAGGAGAAGAGAATATGTTAAATGCTTCTGCTAAGTCAGGTAAAATGAAACTAAGAACCGAGCCCCAGATTTAACAACAGGCTCGATGGTTAATGAAGTGCATGGCACGTGATCGTCTTTCCCAAGACCTTGCCTGCATGGGACAGAGCTGTGGGGGAGGACGAAGGCAGTTTTGGAAGACGAGGCAGTGTTCCGGAATCCCAGTGCGTCCACCAAGACAGGAGTGAACGGACGGCTCCTGGTGACTCTCTTTCCTCTCACGGCACACTGCACCGCTCAGACTGCCCTTACGGGCCTCTGTGGAGGCACAATTTACATGTTAATCATGTCAGCACCATGCAGGTTCTCAGAATCCCTCTGTCCTGACAGCTGAAGCATCATGTATTAAAAAGTGGAAAGATCAATGCTAACAGCCTGAGGATTTTGCTGGCCTTGGTTCTTCTCCTAGCCTCGAATCCCTGGAAAGCCGTTGTTAAAAACTCAACATATTTACCAGCATCATGCCAGGCCTGCTCCAATTACTGGGGACAGAAGGACAAAGAAGAAAGTCACAGCCCTGCCCTTAAGGTCCTTGGAGTCTAGTTGGGGTCCAATTGTAAAGAGGCAATCACAGGGCAGGGTGATCCAGAGGCAATCGATAGCCAAAATCCATGGAGGAGGGGGGCGTTACCCAGACGGCAAGGACTGCCCCAGCAGCCAGACCGCAGCACACAGGCCCGGGAGGAGCTTCCAGAGGGGAGTGGCCATCCCTGCCAGCACTTCTCGGATTTGTGGCCATAGCACGATGGTCACAGGTCCTGTGGAAGATTGTGTGTCCTCACGCAGCTCACTCTAAATGTCTTACACTGCATTGCAATGGGACTTAGCACATGGGAGAAAGTGAGAAAGCATTTTTCCTCCTCCCTGGAAATTAGAGCCAGCTCACGTTAGGTGCTTTGCCATCGGCAATCTCCTACAGTGATACATTTGGTTTCCGCCTCACTCCCAAGGGCAAAAGCCATCTCTACATCTGTTATTTTAGGTCCTATAAACCTTCAGACAGAACAGAAAATAATCAAAATGAGCTCTGGTATTCACTCAAACACAAACTTCTTCTAGCAAAACTAAGGCAGATTAAAGAGAGATGGGAAGATTAATTCAAAGACGCAGCCCCCGTGACCCCCAAACACAATGGTTTCAACAGTGAGTCCTGGCCAGGCGTCTTTTCTCCATAATCACCAGATGAAAGGATAGTGTCATTGAACGCTTGAAAGCATCTCTTTTGCAAGCCCACACAAAGCTTTTGACTAAATTAAACATTCTCCTGAGAGAAGGAAATGAAAATAAAGAGTTCACAAGATTATTTGAACTTAGCAAAGGAACAAATATGGACCCTTCTTTAGTTTTCTAAGAAGAAAGAATTAATTTAGGAGCTATTTGGAAAGAAGGTGCTAACAAGAAGGCTCAACAAAGATGTGTTTGGCCTGAAGAGGTAGGTCCAGTAAACTAAACAGAATCAAAATGCAGGGCAAAATTGCCGTGCATCCTTCTTAGCAAAATAAAGAAGCTGAACCAACAGGAAGCTGGGGTCCAAAGAGGAAAGCAGGGAGCAACAAAGAGTGTGCTTTCATGCACCAAGGAAAAATCCAGTAGGGTTCAAACAGAATTGTAGCCAGGAGTGACTATGAAGAGAGTCTACAGCCAATAATAAGAGGCCTTTTAAATGTGTCATAAGCAGAAAGAGACATACAACTTCATTGGTCCAGGGACTCAGGGATTGGGGGAAAAAACAAACAAACAAACAAAGGCAGGCTGAGTGAGTGAGTCCTTTGTCTCTGTTTTTGCCAGTGAAGACTTCGGGGAGAACTTACTCCCAAATTGCTTTTGAAGCAGACAGATCCAAGGTAGTATATCACATAGAGCAGAAGAAGAGCACAGAGTGTTCTTGCCTAAACTGACAAACGAGATGTGGATAAATTGCAGGGACAAGGGTGGCCCCAGCTGCAAGTTGTGAAAGAACTCACAGATGACATGGGACAAGTGTCGGCCCCAGCTGGTCACTGGACCCTGGTCACTGCCAGAGGCATCGAAGAAAGGGCCTGGCAGACACCAGACAGCCTTCCGTTTGTAAGAAGGGCTCCAATAGCACCCATGGGACCTACAATCCCAGGAGGCTTAGGCTGGGTCTGAGGTGATGGCATGAATCTATCTCAAAAGCTAATAACCCAAAATCTGGACCCTGGAGTTACGATGTGCAGAAGCCTCACTGTCATCACAGGTTCACCTAAATCATACGTTTTATGTTTATGACACTTCTTGGCCCTTTCCTTTAGTTACTGACTCAGTCATGTTCAAAGATTTCTTCTTACTCATTTCATCTTTCTTATTTGATAGATATATAGTCATCTTCCTTTATCTCAGATTCCAAAAATAAACTGATGCTTTTTTCTAGGACAATTACTAAGTTCTAATGCCTTACATTGCTTATTAGAAATTACTTCATAATCTCTTAATGGAGAGAGATTCCAAAATAATTCTCTCAATAGTTTTAACCATGATCCACTTTGGGATCTAATAGATAATAATAACAGTTTACTATGTTAAAATATTTTGTTTAAAACATCACAAGTATTTGTAAATAGTTTTAAAGAAAAATAATAGCAAAATGTGCATACATTCAAAATTAAGTTGACCTGCTGGAATAAAATGTTTGAAGAGATTATAAAATTATGAATCTCAGATTTTAGAGTTCAGCAAATCTTATTTAAAAGAGAAAACAGTGCTGCATCTGCAGGTAGCAATCATGTCAGGAACAGCCTTGTTGGAAGCTATTTCTCACTGGCTAGGAAGGTACAGGTCACAGCTGAATTTCCTCTACCTTAGCTCAAGCAACAGCTCTGGCAAGTCTCCTGGAAGATAAATGGTCTCTCCTGTTAGAGAGACTTTCATGTCTAAAATTCCCAAAGAGACCCGTAGAAAGAGGAGAGTCCATCTGCCTCCTTTGCAATAACTCAGGGTGAGCAGGGTGGAGTAGCTTTTTCTTGCCCTTCCATACGGTGGGGAGGGGGTCCTCACAGTGGCCCTCACAGTGGCCCCCAGAGTGCTGCTGCTGCCCCAGCCCGAGCAGCATGCATCCAAGGCTTAGTAGCCACTTTCACCATCATGGGCATTGCTTTTCTAGGACAAATGTGCATTAGATGAGAGACATTTGGGTTGTTTCCATATTTTGGCTATTAAGAATAATGCTTCTATGAACATTCATACACAAGTTTCTGTTTAGACATATGTTTACATTTCTCTTGGGGATATACCTAGGATTGGAATTGCTGAATCATATGCTGTAATGCTAACCTCTTCTATTCTTTCTAGAATAGCATTTCCCAGACAAATCATCCTTGGACTAACCACTTGCAGTCTATACCATACATCATAGCCGTGAGGAAAACAGGTGAAGTCAGAACAGTAAGGTGCCTAGAGCCCCAGCCCAGAGCAGTAGGAGTTAGCAGGAATACAGAAGGGCTATGTTCAGGGCCCTACAGATGGTTTGGAGAGAGGTGGGTTCCTACCCTGGCTCTGCCATCTGCTTACCATGTGATCTTTGGGTTAAGGTTACACTAAGGCCTTAACTTCTTTGGACCTCAAATTCCTCAACTGGAAAACAGGAATAGTAATCTTCATGGTATGAATTTGCCAAATGTTTTGAAGATGTGCTCTGTGTGGTCTATTGCTCCTTCTAACCATATCCCACCTGCCAAGCCAGGGACTTGGCAAGAACCCCAAATTCTCCTTCTGGGTCCGCTGCTGTTCACATATGCAAATCAGTCACTGGGCGTCATTCCTCAAGGTAAGTGTGAAAAACAGGATTTAGCAACAGCTTTGGGTATTTATTTGATAAATATCTTGGAGGGGATAAATAAACATGTCGACCAAGTCAGGGTGGAGGCAAAGGATATGAACAAGATTGGAGAAGGGAAGGCTAGCCAGCAGCTGGGCTCCCCAGGGGTGGGAGTGATAAATGCTCCAGAAGACGGTGGTTCCCTGTGGCATCTTGAGATGACCTGAAGTAATCTAGGAAGTAAATGATGTAGTGCCTTTTCCCTAAAGGTAAGGAGAACTGGTGATTCTGGGGAGGGGATGAGCACCACCTCTCCATCTGATGGAGTGGCTCAGGCCCAGGAATCATTGATGCTCTTTAACATTTTGCAATGTGGCAGCCACTGACCACTCCAGGCTGTCTCCCGCTGCTCCCTCTCAGGACCCTGCTATTCTCATCCAACTGCTCTACTAGCCAAGTCCGAGAACTCAGCGTTTCCTTGTGGCCACGTCTCCTCATGACTCTGCTGCCCTTGGAAGGCACAGAGGGAGCCACACTGCCCTGCCCAGCTTTGCCAGGCCACGCCCACCAGGGTGCCCCTTCCTGCCACCCACCTCAACTCCCTTTGGGTGTAATTGGCACCATAGGACACAGTGCACTGTGATTTAACTTTCCAGGTGCTCACCTCTGCTCTCCATCACTGGTATCAACACTCTAGACCAGGAATCCTGCTTTCAGCCTCTTCCCTCGGTACATAATAGATGATCAACAAAAGTTTGCTCTTACTGGAATGATCGTGGGCTCTTCTCTAAAGACATCAGCAGTAAAGGGGTAAAAGGGTCAGAAAATTGCTTAGTCTTACCCAACATGGTTATTGGCCTTCAAGGTTGCATGGGGTTGGAGGGAGTGGCAGGGTTGTGATTCTGCGGCTGGCACCTCAGGGAGAATACGGAGTAGGCATGGACACGGTGGTCCTGAGGGAGAGGAGGTGGAAGTGCCTCTGCATGGTGTAGACGAAGAAACCCGGGAGGCTGGGTCCATCCCCACCTCGCTGGGGCGTTTCAGCTGCAGTGTTACCCTAATACTAGTGGCTTCCTAATGTTTGTTTTTTTTTAGGCTGTGGGAACTTTTCTCTAAACAAAAGCTCCCTAAAGCATAAAGTATGAAATATAACTATTCAGAGCTGCTCTGGGTGAATCAGAAATGGAGCTTCAGAGCTCAGAAGCTAGTCTATTTCCTATCTCCCCAACCAAGACTCCGAAAGGTTTATAGAGAGATCCAGAAACTGCTGAGCAGTCTCAAGAAGTCCCTTTGAGGTGTCAGATTAAACTACCTGAGTTCCTAGAGTATGGGTGGTGGGGTCAGGAAAGAGGCTGAGGAGTGAGAGACCATCTTTTTTTCTCATATGAAACACATCCACAGAAAAAACTCAAAATCTGTATTTAAATGCCAGCTAAAGACTTCGGGCCCACTAGTACTGATGTCAAAGAAAAACAATTTGCACACAGATGGACTGTGTTTCCTCGGACATTTCTATTCTAGGAGGTAACTTTGCTGAGAAGGTCCTGCTTAGATAATAGGTTCTCCCTCTGTTGGCGAAAACTCATTTCATTGCACAAATATGCTTGAATTTTGCACTAGGAAGCGTGACTCATTAAATATTTTTGGTGCAGTAACACTTCTGGTCAAAATAGATTAAGCAAATAAGCAATTAGTTTGGAAACTGGATGTAAATACAAAAAACAGAATTAATTATTTTCCCCGTGTTTTTCCGCACTGTGGACATTGGCTGCTTGTTTGCTTTTGTGCTGAGCTTTGCCTTGAGATGACCCTGGCATTCCTTCCTATCTTCCTCCTTACCCTGGAGTCGCCTGGGGACAGAGGACTTCCTTGCTGTGCAGCCTCTGTCCCATGACGCTGTAGAACATTGGCTGAGTCTCCTTGGGGAGCTCAAGGGGATGTGAGGGGTGAGAAAGGGAGGGCTTCTGGCCGGCTCTCAGTCCCACAGCCCCAGGCAGGGAACCATGGGCTCCTCCTCCACTGGTCCACCCACTAAGGGTTCGGTTCCAAGCCAAAGGGGTGGTGACAGGTGGGGCTTAGGGGTTGGGGATACTTTGGGAATGTGGGTTTAGAGCACAGGTCTGTTTTAACACACCCTTCACATGAGTGGGATACATACTTAAGTTTGAGAACTGCTTATCTAGAAATCTAGAAGTCATAATGTTGAACTTTGAGAGGTTATCCGAGGCCATTCGGTTTTCTGTCAAGTCTGAACAATTTATAGATGAGAGCACTGAGGGCAAGAGAGAGAAACTGACTCCCCTGAGGCCCCGGCAGTTTAGTGCAGACCTGGAAATAGCTGGGCCTCTTTTCCCCGAGAACAGTGTGGGCCTCTGCCCTCCCCTCCCTTCCACTCACGCACTCAGCATTTCCATGAGGCTGGGGGGATGGTCAGGGTAGCATCACTCACGCATGGGCGCTGCCTTCCGGGACCCCTTATGGCCTTGGGAGGTCAGGTGCCCCCACCCAAAGTGGAAGTGTGCAGAGCCCTGTGCCGGAAGAGGATGTAGGCCTGCAGTGCCGTCCTGGAGGGCACCACTGCCTCCTGGGTCACTCCAGCCTGGCGTTTTCCCACAGCTCCTCTCCCTGCTGGAAATAGCAGCAAAACTGAGCTCTGTGACCCTATCTGTGGTCATGGGAGGCTATGGAGATGTGTTGGCAGGTGGGAGTGCTTGTCAGGGGGTGGCTGTCCTGGGTAGGTGTCCTGGGCTCTGTCACTGCTGCTGAGGACAGAGCCATCGGGACTCATGTCAGCTGGGACACACTGCTCAGCTCTGCCTCCCACAGGCCTGTCAGCCATTCCTGGTGTGGGACAAGAGCAGAGTGTTGGCAGCTTTGGTCTGTTTCATGCCTGATCGTGGAAGGCAGTTCACTGCAAACACTAGCAGTGGACAGGCCGCAGAAGACACCGCACAGCGGGATGCGTGCCCTGCATAGCCCCTGGCTCTCACCCACTCCCTACCAGCACCCTAAGCCACCAATGCTGGGCAGGGGAGCTGCACCTGCAGTCACTGGGATCATTCTGCCCTAGGCATGGGGGTCTAAGCCTTCTGGCCTGAAGACCGAGAGCCCCTCCTCCTGAGAGCAGCCCACCTGGCTGCGCAGGCAGGCTCCCATCCTGCAAGACCCAGCCTGAAGCCCCTTTCTGCACAGCACACCGCCAACCCCACAATGTTCTGGGCCTTTCTTCCCTTGACTGTGACCACTGAGCACAGCTGCCCTGGGCCCTCCAAAGTGGCTGCTCATTAGTCAGGAAACTCCCCAGTGCCCACTACCTCCTCTGGGAGCACTCCCTCCATGCCTGCATCAAAGAAAAGCAGCTCTTCCCTGGGGAAACTTCTGCCCTGCAACTCTCTCAGTTGGTGGCAGTTTATGATTTTGCACCCAGCACACCTCAGGTCAGGCATCAGGGTGTGTCCCTCTTGCTCCCCATCTCCTCTTCCACCCCGTTACTCACCATCTCTCCTGCACCTTCTGCAAAAATGCCATTTGGCTGGACTACTGCTCTTCAAGAAGTCTTGGGACCACCGTGTGCCCCTGTCACCTTCATTCCCTGCATTCTTTGAAGACTTGGCTTCTGCCTCTGTGTTCCTGTCTACCTGAGCCTTGCCCTCCTGTGGATGACTACAATGTCCACGTAAATAACAGACCCTCAGTTCCTCAGCCTCCACACTCTGCCATGTCTGCCCATTCTATAGCACACTTGGACTCTGCCTCACCTGAAATTGCTGCATTTTCAAAATCTGCTTCCTTATCGCAACCTCAGATGAACCCACTGCAGCTCTTGTTGGCCTCATCTGGACTTCTCAGCCTTCACCTCCACCTAATGCATCAGCCCTCTCCTTTATTCTACCCCTCATTATCCAGCCTCGGTTCCATCTTTGCAATAACATAACTCACAATACTCCTCATGCCCTCAGGCTTGGGTTGCCTTTATCTTTTCATAGCATACAGCTGTCAAAACTCAACCAGAGATAGATCCGTGATCCACTTCCTGTGGAATCTGCTGTCCAGCAACCACACACTGCTGAGAAAGCCACACAAGAAGACAGAAGGGTCGTTTTCTAAACATGAGATCACAAACTCAAATGAACTCTCAATACTTTCCGGAAAGCCTGAATTTCTCTGGTTAATTGCATCTCCCACTCTCTGCAATAGCACTGCCGAACCTTTTCCATCCTCTTCAAACCTTGACCTCCAATACTTCTTCCTCCTTCACTCTGCAACAAACCTTATTTCCCAGCTCACAGAGAAAATAGAAGCCTGGATACCCAGCTGCATAAATAATAACTCGACTTGGGTACTCAGAATCTCCACAAATTACGCATGCACGGAACCAAACCTGCCTTCCCTGATGCTGTCCCTGAGCACTTTTGGGAGCCCCTGGGATGTCCCCTATGTACTCAAAACCCCTTCTCTTGTTCTCCTGCTTTGGTTTCTTTGTTCTCCATGTCATCTGCCTGGGAGACCCCTCAAGGAAAGCTGCTCAGTAAGCTGGGTGGCCAGGCCCCTCCCTGAGGACCCACAGCCCTGTGAGACAAGGTTTCCGGTGCTTCTTTGGGTAATGCCAGGCTCAACGCCACCCCGAGAGCCCTGGTCAGCTGTGGCACCTATGCACCAGCCTCAGGCACCCTGTCTGTGCCTTGACCCCACAGCATTCCTTCCTTGCTCTCCCAGTCCTCTGTCCTGGGCACTCACTCCCACTAGGAGGACCTCTCCGTCCTGTCTCCACCCAGCCTCCTGCCCTTAGTCTTTCTGGAAAAATACAGCCTATGCACATGAAAAACTAATGCACATCGAAGAACTCATAGTGTCATCCTTTTAACTAGTATAACTCAGAGAAGGAAAGCATGCATCACCTTGGGAGTTTATGCAGGGCAGACACACTCACAAGGGGCATGACTGGGCCCTTGTTCCCCTGAGCTCCTCCGGATTGAGAAGCATTTGCTATGCCTTCAAAAGTGGCAAAAAGAAAAGAAAAGAAGCACACACATATTTTGAAATCCTAGGGCTCAATTCTATAGCTAACGTTTTCCTGCAGTTTGGCTCTCAGAAGGTAACTGATCCCAAGGCCTGCAGGACTGTCAAAGAGTCTTCCTTGCACTGGGAAATATTTGTGGTCCAATGTTGCCTTTATTTACCCAGAACATTCAATGTGCCTTTTCCCCCATCTTTCACATCCGCTCAGAGAAGATGTTAATTTTCTGAAATTAAACACTTAGCTTGATTACTGTTTTGTTAATTGCTGCATTCAGAAACCCCTGGTGCTCCAGCCTGTTTAACACGGATGGTGCTGTGAAAATGATAGGCATGGAGCTGGCGTGCAGGTGGACAGACAGCAGCACTGGGATGCCATCCCGACACCCCCACTGTGCTTGTTCCAGCAGCCGGGGCTCTGCCAGTGGGGAGTGGGTAGGACAAGCCAGGTCATAGCAGAGTGGCTCCCACAGGGCTATGGTTTGGGGGAACAGTGCACACAGGAAGCCCCAGGTCTCACCAACATCTGGGAAAATGTAGGGGCTTAACTCCAGTCACAGCCCCCCACCCAGCATGATCAAGGACAGACCATAGAGACAGCTTGAGCTGCATCATTTGCTAATGCCTGAGCTTAGTTTAAGAAAGTTGGAGACATTCATTCATACATTTATTTAGTAATTTATTCACTTAATCAATGAGCATTTATTGAATGTTTCCTGTGTTTTAGGCACCTAGCTAGACACCTAGCTAGATGCAATAGCCAATAAGACAGATACAGGGCATGCTGTCCTGGAAATTATAGTCAGCTCATGAAGCTAACTTGCCACAGGAGTGTGGAGTAGACAGATCACCAGGACCACTCCTCATATCCACCTTCTTTGCTAAGGACAGAGGGTGAACAGCAACTATCTAATAATCCAACTAGTGTTCCTTCTGTAACAGGGATATTCATACTCGCACATAAACTTTGAGCAGGGTAAGGAACTTCCTAAGTCTCATTGCCAGCATCCCCACTGTTACTGCCCAAGTTGCATACTTAGAGTGCCTGGCTCAAGATTGATTAACTGAGCAAATAAGGTCCCTGGGTCCCGTGGCACTCTAAGCATCCTAGCAGGGTCAGGGCATCCTCAACCGTTCTCCAGCTGTTAGCAGCATCACTAACCACTGCTCAGAACCTAGTATGGAAAATTCCCATGCCCAATCACTGTGTGGCCCAGCAAGTGACATCCACTCACAAGAAGTTCAAATTGGCCAGTTAACGAACACACCGTCACTGCATACAACCACCACCACAAACTGGAATGCTCTCTAGCAATAGCACATAGTTACACCCTAACTTTTAGAATGGGAGACTTGGTACCATAGCAGGGGGTGGTACCAAGAGCCCAGTAGGGGGCCTACACCCCCTCCCTCAAGTCACTTCCCAGCACAGTCACTTGCTCACCTTGTGACTTTTCTGAGCCTCTGATTTCAGTCTCAATGAGTACTGTGGACTAGAATGTGAGTCCCACAAAAGCACAGATTTTTGTCTGTTTTGTTCGCTGCTTTGGTCCTGGTGTCTGGAGCACTGCATGGCACACAGAAGGCCTCGATAAATATTTCTGGAGTAAGTGAATGGAAGGGAGCCCCTAACAAGCAAGTACCCTTGAGTCAGTAGTTTGTAAACAATCACAAAGAATGTGTTGAATGAATGAAGACGTTGCTGAAGTTAAAGTGCTCAAACAAGCAAAGCAATCCCTTTGAGTGTGGGTGAGTCTGCCTGCGCTCCGCTATACGGATCAGGGCTCCTAGCATCATCCTAAGCATCATTCCCGAAGTTTTCCTTCTAGGAGTCACAGAGCAGGAAGATGTCTGGTTACCTGGCTGATCTGGGAGGGATCTTAAGATGTCACCTGTGGACCACCAGGACACATTCTCATCACCACACCCCAGCTAAACACTCACATGCTAATGCTCACCTGTGAGTACTAAAGGCATCTGGCAAATATTTATAAAAGCTCTCAGTGCCTGGCCATGTGTGGTCCCTTCCCCATGAAGCTGGTGGTAGGTGAGAAAATCTGATTCTTCATATGGCCTCACATCTAGTGGAGAACCCCAAGGCTGCAGAGGGTGAGAGTCATGACATTGGTCACAGGCAGTGCCACCTGCTGACCTTGTTAGCCCAGCAGATAACACGTCACCTTTCACAAATGGCCAATGTCTTTCTGAGGCAATGTGGAAGTTCCTTTTCAATGCCAAAGCTTAATAAACAATAAAAACAACCTTTCCAGAATTAACAATGAGAAGAAAGCAGTGAAATGAACTCTGAAATTGAATTAAGAACACTGAAAATTCTATTTACTTAAGGTTTTTTAACTTTTCTTTATTAACTTCAATGAAAGTTTTCTTTAAAGTCATTCCAGTCTTTTTAAAGTTTTCATTCAATCTTTTCTCTGCTCCGGAGCAAATTTTGCCTGCTAATTTCCAATGAGAACATCCCTTAAAAATGAACTGGTTTCGGCATATGGATCTTAACACTCTACATTTTTACAGGCAGCAGTGTAATATTGTTTTAATATTTAATTTTGAGATTTACATAATATCTTTCCTCCAAAGAGCTCAATATATTGCAATATCATAAAATTCCTTTTCATATTCAAAGATTATTCTTTATGCATGCAAATACTATATTTAACCAAGGAATAATGCAAATTAGGTGATGTATTCAGTGGAATTGATGGGCTAGGTAATTCTTTTGTAGGAAAAGTAGTGTATCTGAGTGACTTTAATTGTCTAAGAACTTCAAAAATGCCTTAGAAATGGACAAACTATAGGGGCTTGTGACTATTAACAGAAGTAGTGCAGTATTTTTTTAAAAGAAAATTAAATAATAGGTTGTGCCCATGTTATGGGCATGATGGAATAGTATTCCACATGCAGCAGGCACAGCAGGCCATACATGAACTGTGTGCAATATAAATGTGAGATATAAATTGTGCTGATAGGATCATGTGAATGAAGGAGGGAGTGTTGCTTCTCCAAACATATGAGGAGGAAAGACAGACAGGCTCCTCTGAGCAGCAGGGTAATCCAGTGCCAGGTACTCCCGCCCTCATTGTGAGCTCATTGGGATGCAGACTTTGCCAGCTTCTTTTCTGGTGCCTACTCCTCCCAGTGCAGAATGGACAAACAGATGTCTGTTACATATCTGATATGGATAACATCAGTCCCAAACAAAGAGACTGAGAAACCTTGGAAGGAAACAGCCCAGGGAGAAAAAGCCCAGCAAATTGCTCTCTGGCTCAGGACATATTCTCAGAAATGATGCTAATCTTCCAGTCCATAGCATAGTTTACAGAGTGATTTTCTATCCACTGTCTCATTTGCTTGTCACTGCAGTACAAGGAAGCACATCCTATTTTGTAGGCGAGAAATGAGGGGTTTTGGCAGTTAAATGAACTTGCATGTGTCGTGTGAGGAGCAGAGAGGGAACCAACCCCAGTAACCCTGCACTGCACCCCTGCCACTATGAGCCCAGGAGGGGAGCCTAAGATGACTGCCCCACTATGGAATGAGATGGGGAACAGCACACTCACCATTAAAGCTTGAGCAAATCAGATTAACCCTCTGAGTTAGAGGTTACAAACCATAGCCAACAGGCCAAATCCAGAATTGGATTTGTTTGGCTCTCGAGTGCTTTAAAATTTTCTAATCAGTTGTCAACATTTTAAATCCGGCTTTTCAGCTTATAAAATCAGACAGTGCTGGGCATGGCAACCCTTGCTGGAGCTGAGTAGTGGCTGCCTCTGTGCTCTTCTGTTCCCTGCAGTCCTCGCCACTCTCTATTGCCTTATACCTCCCCTGCTTTGCTCCTTTCCATTACCTGCCTGGCCTCAGGGGCCTTTGAGTTCATTCTCTTTGGCTTAGATGGTCCCAAAGTCATGTGCTAGTCTGATTCATCTTTTTTCTCCCCCAAAATTTCATGTGAGGTCTTCTTCCCCAATTCTGACACTCTGAGTCTAGTTGGCAGGAGAGAGAAGTAAAGTTTGTCATTCACTTAATTCTCTCTGACAGCCAGATGATCCAGCCATCAGCCTGAATCTGGGGCCAGATGCCAGAGAGTGACTACAGGAGTTAGTGGTGATAACAAGCTCTCTGCAGATCACTTGGCCACTGAAACAGAGAGAGTTCCACCTGATCAGGTCTATTTTAAACTCATGGCAGCTGTATTCAGTGCAAGGATGCATCCCTGAAGACCTCATGTAAACTTGAGCTTGCATAATTCATGACCAACCCTCACCAAAGATGATGGACATTTTTTTGACAGCTAAAGTGGCCCATCTATGTAGCAGTATCTTACAGCTCACACAGCCCACCATAATGCAATTTTTGATCAGTGTGAGGATCAAATACCCACAACCCTGAGTTTGAAACCCAGAAACATCATTTGCTGGCTGTGAGATGCTGAGCAAATTCCAAAAGTACTCTGACCCCAGTTTCTTCACCTGATCCACCTCATCTCTGTAAAGAACTTGGTAGAGGTTGGCATATTGGAGGTGCTCAAAAATGGCAGTTCTCTGCTATTGCCTCTGGACTGGATGAAAATCCAATCCTGAGACTCTCCAAGTGATACAAGGTCCTTGAATAGTCATGACTACACACATGACTTGGGGATGTGACAGAAGATAAGGGCTCTTGGAATATCAGGACTCAACAGACCTTTGGTATCCTTCCAGACAAGCTTGCCTCTGAGTAAAGAACTATGTCTACTGTGCTCAATGACCTAAAAGATGATTATAAAATCTCCAAGGTCTCTTCTTAGATTACAATTCCTGGAGTCCAGAAAAGCCTAATGTTGGAGACTATGAAACAGGGAGCCCAGAAGAAATGTCCACTTTTAGGACAGGACACCATAAGGCAGAAGCAGACACGTGACATTCTGCTGACTTTCTTCTAATCCTGGAATCTCTAAACCCCTTTAAGCCTGATTACTTATCTGAAAAATGGGAACAATGATGCCCAAGTCATTGTGTAATTATGAGGATTACATAAGTCCACATATTCCAGAATTCTCTGTGAACTCAAAGAATCATAAACATGAAATATTACCTATAATGATTATTATTCACTTATTTTCGAATCAGGGCACATCTGATTCAAAAATGGTCCTCATCCATTTCATAGTTTGGGCAGTTTCAGGTATAGAGTGTAGGCACTTGATAAACATTTATCAGTTAACTTGATGATTGATTCTTGGACTGTCTTGGTCAAAGCTGTTACCTGCCATCTACCTACTCCTGACCCCAATAGTAGAACAGTGGTGGCCACAGGCACTGACAGGGGTCACACCATGCTGTGAGGCCAGGGGAGGCAGGCTGACCTGTATCTCACTCAGAGTGGACCAGCTCAGGGGTGTGCTGGGAAGGGGTTAGACATGTCATGACCTATCAGTGACACCTGGGGCCACTCACTTCATCCCTTAATGGATCTGAGTCATCAGAGTTTTTATGATGCCTACTATTTAGTCTCCCTTCCATATCTGGTAAAATGCATGGTTTCTATTCATGTTTCTAAACCATTCTTGCAGAGGTTCAGTTTTTTGAATGTTGATTTTGACGGGTCTCATCTTTTAAAAAAAATACTATCTGTTGGTTGAAAATAATTTGCATTCACATATGGATTCACCAAACTGGTGTGATAGCACCACACTCCTCAGAGCCACACAGCCTCTGGATTAAGAGCTACTGGTCAACTTGATATTTGTTTTATAATAACCGTGTGCTACCAAGAAGCAGCTGCATCTTTCTCTCAGTGATTGTAAACTTTCTGACACCAAAATTCCAGGAGTACCAGAGAAGAATTATAGATTGGAAGGTGATAATGGAGTCTGGGACTCCAAAATCAGGGAAGATTAAGATTAAAGGGCCCCTCAGAGGGGGACAAAAGGCATGAGAAATGTGTTGGTGGAGGAGCAAATGGGTGAGGGCAAAAATAAATAGTTTGAATACTGGTAATGCAGGGCCTCTCGCAGGAACCCTGGTCCCCCAGCTCCACTGCAACCTGGGATTATGCAGACAGCAAGACAAGCAGATGGGCAGGTTCGGGAATAGCAGGGTAAGGGAAGGGAGGGGCAGAAATAAAAGCAAACCGATATAACTGGCAGGTTTGTTCTCACATGCTTAGAGAGAGGGAAAAGACAGCCAAGCCCAGTGTAACATGACAGCCTGGCAGGATTGTTATTCTCAGAAGCTGGGACACTAAAATATTTCCGCCAGTTTTCTGCCTTAAACTCTCTGAGGGAAATACTGCTAACAAAGGCTGCCTGTGTTACATGCTTAACATAATGCAGAAATCACCATTCCCTTTTCTTTGGGTAAGACAGAATGTCACAACCTTTGTCTCCATGCCACCAGAACTGTGGCCACCAGCTGGAGGCGTCTACACTTCCATTCCTATTTTCTCACTACACACGTATGCATGTAAACACGTGACCATGCACATACACACAAACACGCTCCATGAACACACACACACACAGCAACAAGGCAGCCATCTGGACAGGCATGCTCTCCTACAACACCTTTTTTTCCTTCTCTGTTCTGACAGCTTAAACCCAAGAATCATCTGCCATCAAAGATGCCTGGTATTAAAAGAGGCAGAATGAGTCTGAGGATGGGGAAATGATGAGTAGCAAAGGCTGGAGTAGGAAAGAGGAGAGCAAGAAGTGGTGACACACAGAAGAAGACAGCATAGAGAGAGACGCTTGCTTCCTGCTATTCTGCTTTAAAGCTGTCCTTTTTGAATTTGCTCATTGAGAAAAATCTATAATTCCAATTAAGGTCATGGTCCACTGCCCACAGCCGCCATTGTCTGTCGATGTGATGCTCACTTCCTCTCTGCAGCCTTGGGCTATCACCCCAGGGGAGAGATTGCCCGTTTCTCTCTAACTCCCTTGGTATTTACTGCATGTGTGCAGCATTTTACCGTGCAGCTTTGTACTCTGTATCTGTGTCCTGTGAAGTCTTCAGTTAATGAATTCCATGGGAGGGACAACAGTGGCCAGGTATCACTGTATCTCTCACAGTGTCTAATCCACAGCGTGACACACCGTAGATGCTAAATAACTGTCCCTTAATAATGAATGAGTAAATAAATGAGTGAATGAGTACATGAATGGACTAGTTAAATGGTTATAAAAAGAAATGGATTGTTGGAAGAGGTGTGAAAAGGAATAAAGAGAAAAGATCAGAGGAGTAAGACATACAGAAATAAAGGGAAGAGAAGGAAATGTGTTCTGAGCTGTGCATGCCACAGGGGTGCACTGGCTATCAGGAGTGATCTATTGCCACATATATGAGGTCTCTGTAACAGGTACCCTCCATCTGAGCAAGCTGGAAAGGAAAATGCACTCTTGAATTACGTGGGTTTATTGAAAAATAATCTATGAAGGCGATATTGACTTGATCGTACGATTTCTGGAACGTTTCTTTCATTGGGTTTCCATTAAAGTGTCACTGGTGCTCCTGTCTCAATTTCTATCAGTGCCTCCACTCACCTACCCACCCATCTGCCATCCATCTACCTGCCCATCCATTTGTCCACCCACACACCTGCCTGTCTGTCCATCTCTCCATTCATCTTCCTAACAGTATTTGTCGAGCTGGATGCAGAGCACTGGGTCCTACTCTGGCTTCGGTGAATGTCTTTGCTTTTATGCTGCGCACAAGAAAATACCCCGGTCTGAAGCTAATTCTCGGAGGTGAAACACTACACCTGCCTTCTCCCTGACCACAAATGTCTACCACCTGCAGGCTACACTCCTGGGAGGAGGCCCGAGGGCAGACTGGCGGGGTGGGTGTGGCCACAGCTGTATCCCTGCACAGAGAAAGAGAGCCAGCCACACAGCACGACAGAAGGAGCACAGAGGCCTCTAGACTTACCAGCTTGGTTTGTGGTGATGTTGACCGAGACGTGCTGCGGGGGGAAGGGACTCTTGCTGGAGACTCCATTGATGGCCTGGATGTCAAAGGTGTAGGGGGTGTGGGCCCACAGGCTGCTGATGGAGACACGGCACTCGGTCAGGCCCAGCTGCCTGGGCACGAACTCCACATTGTCGTCACAGCGGGAGCAGCTCCGGCGGTCTGCCCGGCACTTTTTGCAGATGATGTTGTAGGTCACATCATCCCGCCCACCTGTCTCCCTTGGAGGATGCCACTCCAGAATGATGGACGTCTCATTGACGATGGAGATGACGTTTCGGGGACCGGATGGGACGCCTGTGGAGAGACAAGGAAGGGCCCAGTGAGGCTAGGCAGAAGCTTCCTTGTCCAGTACCTCTCTGGCCTGTCTCTGGTGTGCCCCTCCTTGTCACGTGCACTTGCCCTCTCCCCTTCCTCAACCCCAGATCTCCATGCTCCAATCCATTTGGCACACACACAAATAAAACCTGTGGACAAAGATGGTAAACTCTCCCAAACTCCCTTTTTATTCACATGTGATTAAATTCCACTCGGGATTTCCTTTTTTCAATCACATGTGCCAAGAGAAAGCGTTCGGGGACCTGAGTTCAAGTCTTTTTGTTCTCGGGACCAAGCCACACTCTCTAGCCAGGTTTAGCATTAATAAGCTTGTGTGTATTGGACACTTACATGATTTCTTGTCTTTTCTTAATTGGTGTAAAGCTCAAGGGCAAAGGGATATGGGGGCCCCTCCAACAGCCCCAACAAATGCTGGAATCCTGCACAAGGTCTCACACAATTTGGGATCTACGTGGTTTGTGCCTGGTAGCAGGAATGTTTCTCTGTAGGACAGGCTGCCAGAGCGCCTGAAGAGATAAATGTTTATTACAGTGCACCAGATTTGGTGCACAAAGACCAGAAGCAGAGTTGGGTGGGAGAGATTCATGCAGCCACCACTTTTTACCCCATGATATAAGAAAAACATAGGAGTGTGTTCCAGACATTCTGCTAGCTGCTTCGCATGCATTACTTCATTTAATCCTCTTTTAAGAACACTACTGAGAAGATATAATAATTATCTGATTTTTATAGAAAGAGAAACTAAAGCTTAGAGAGGAGGCTGGCTGTGGGTCACACAGGTCTCTAAGAACTGAAGCCAGTACAGAAACCTGTGCCTGCCTGATTCCAAAGCTCACGTTCTTAACTGTAGCCCTTCTCTGAACAGATTCTCTTTCCTACAAACCAGCCAGGCTCACGGGGACTCACAGAGGGCAACCTCTTCCCTGTGCAGAGCTCTGTTTATGGCTGCTGTTCACAATGTGGCAAAAGTTGAAATGCTTTGTTGCAAAACTCTGGAAAGACTGGTTCTTTGTAGGAGAGCAAAATGTTGCTGAATTAATGGCTGCAGTGCTGAGCATTTTAAGATTAAGTTGGAGAACTTGCTACCCCAAAACAGAACAGATCATAGCCTCAGGTTCCCAAGCTTGAGCCTTGCCTATCCTCAATGTCTAATTGACAGAAATAAATCCTGCCTGGAAGCCCCCATTCTGAACGACAGATCTGTGAGAGCAGCCACTCTGGACAGTAATGCATTCAGAATTCACACACGTGACCGTCGCCAACTGAACGAAGACATGTGTAAAGTGGTTCATGCTGGAGACAGGAATCAAATGCCAACACACAAAATGAGGGAATAACAACAAGGTCGGGGGGCACAAGGGAAGGAGTCTGTGTTGAATCAGTCAGCGGCGAGCAGCTAGAGCAGAAAGAAAATATTAAATCGAGCTTTATGAAAACATGAAAGAAAATCAGTACTGTCCTATAGAAAGCCTGTTAGGCCTGAGCTAAAGCACAGCATTCATGCACGCTTGTGACAGCGCAGAATTCATGAAGCATTTTTATTGAAGTCTTGCAAATAGCATTTAAGAATTCCCCACCCATCTGCCCAAGGATAAATATCCATCTCTCTTGGAATCCACACACAGCTAGTACCAGGAGGGCAGTCCACACTATCCCAGATGGGCTCTTCCTGGCCCGGGCCAGCCTTGCCCACACTGCACAATTCATTAACATCAATACTGGTCAGTGCCTGTCTTCCAACCGATGAGACTCAGACCACAAGCTCCCAGTGGCCAAGGCCACTTCTGTTTGTCTCACTTTCACTGCAGACAGCCTAGCCTCACCCACAGGACATTGTTTCTCATCTCAACATAAATACGTTCACTGAGTGCTTGCTTTATGCTGGGCATCAGGTAAATCTTTCTAAAACATTGCCTTGCATCCTTGGGACATCCCGAGGCTATCACTAAGAAAGCAGCCTCGAGTGGAGGGGCAGAGGCAGGGACTGACCAAGAGAGGGACCATCCATCCCTCCCACCACTTCAGTTATCTCCTTCCCCACTTCAATTATCTCCTTCATCCCTTGAGCTTTAACTTCACCTTCTCCCCTGACACCAGCTTCTCAACTTAAGCTCCTTTTCAAACCCAAATATTGTCACCTGGCACCTCACTGCATTGCACACTCTTTCTTCTGTACTCTCCAGCCAAGCTTTTCCAAAGAAGAGTCTACACTTACCTATCTTGCCCCTCTCTCTACTCAGCCAACTACAGCCAGGTTACTTCCCTACCCCTCTGCCATGATTGCTTTTCCTTTGCCCTCCCACTTGACAAATCCAGGGAACACAATTCAGTCCTTACCTCCCTTGACACCCTATATAGTCACCAGTCATGTCCTGAGAGTCACTTTTCCATATCCCCCAACACACAGACCATCACACAAACTGTCAGCTCTATCTCCTTTTCCTCAGATCTTTCCCTTCCTCTAGATCCCCATGGCCTCAGAACTCTGGGCCTCATCAATTTTTCCACCCTATTTCAAAAATGTCCCAATTAATTCTCCAACATCACTTCTGCCTGTCTCTGATCCATTCTCTTCTGCCAGAACGTGAGTCCTAAAATCCATGTTGGATTACAGTGTCCCTCTGCAGAAACCCTTCTGCTCTCTGGCTACCCGGCATGTTTGCCCTCCTTTCCAAGTCACTCAAATCCCACAGGGTAGGGGACCGCTGCTCTTGAGCTCCTTTCCCAACCTTGGTCCTCGCCTCTCATACCGCAGCTGGTAGGAGCATTCCTTCAGCTTCCTGTGCACACTAAACTCTCATGCCTCTGAGCCTCTACACAGTGTTTATCCCTCTGTCTGGAATTGCTTTCCCTCTGTATCTAGTTGATAATCTCCTGCTCACCCTTGGAGATCCAGCATTCATTCCACAAGGAGCTTCCCTGACATCTAGCAGTCCTGCACTCCCCCTCTGGGCTCCCAAAGCCCATGACTAGATACCTAAGCCAGATTCCATCATTACATTGTGACGGTCTCTTTCTCTGTGTCACCCTGGCCATGCTGTGGCTTCCTGGTAGGCAGGGGCAGGTGTCTGGTTTGTCTCTGATTCCCAGGCCCTTCCCACCTGGTTTCCCCCTCTGCTTCGTGTGCATGGCCAACGGCCCCACGTATACACCCCCTCCAGCGAGAGACAGGATGGTCGGCTGTAGGTGGATGGAGGGGGCCTCAGAGAAGCCTGGAAGCAGCAGCAGGAGCACTGAGGACCCACCTGTGACTCTGAGTGCAGAGGCTTTGGTGAGATAAAGGTGGAAAGTGAAGAGCCGGATGGAGAGTCCTGCCCCGTCATGATCTTGAGGCATCCACGGCAGCTGGGCAGGCCCACCTTGCTCCGTGCCTGGCCATTTGCTCCCAGCTGCTCAGGAAGAAAAGCAGTGGCTTTCTGGGAAGGCTTTTGTCCAAGTCTATTTAGAAACAGCTTTTATATAAAGCAACCACTGCTCCCTTCTCAGTCACTTGTGCTTCTCAGAGCAGATGCACCTGTGAGGCACAAACAGGGACCTGGGGTTCATGGTTGTGGGTTCCAGGAACAATGAATCTGAATTCTTTTCTTCCAAGGAGAAGGAACAGACATTAAAGGGTCCTTTCCCTGCAGCAGGGACTCTAAGAGCCCGAGCATGTCCTGCTGTGCCTCCTTCCCAGGTATGCACAGGCATGGGGTGTGTCCTGTTTCTCACAGCATAAGCACCAGTGCACACTTGAAGAGGTGACCAAGTCTGGGCCACAACCAATGACTAGGACCCCATTCACTATTCATTCATTCACTCATTTACTCGTCAACAAATACTCTACACATTCCCCTAGGCACTTGGGAGGCAGAAAAACCAAGATGGGCAAGCTTCTGCTTTTATGGAGCTTATATTCTGGTGAGAGAATACTGACAGGGTAGAAGAAAACACAGAAATAAATGAGATGATTTCTGATAAGAATGAGTGCTATGGAATAAAACAGCTCTGGGGCTCAGATGGCAGCCCGGCAATGCTGAGCTCTCTGTCTCTTATTCCCACGAGGCCTGCTCCAGGCCTGGCAAGCCAGGGCCCCATGCTGGGTGGTTAAAATGATAATGCCCCAGGTATCTGAGCTCCGACATCCTGACGAGGTGAGCATGTTCCTGCAGGTAGACTGCTTGGTCTCTTTCATGCCTAAATGAAGAATGTGGCCAGAGTGGCTTTGGCCTCTGCGTAAGTCTCCCTAGGGGAAGGTGCTAGGCCAGTTCTTCACCCACCCAGGCATTGCCTCCTGGGCTTGGGACCCTATGATTGCAGGGAGTATTCATCCAGGATCTGGGCCCCCTGGGAAGGAGGCCAACTGAGGCAACCAAACAAAAACACTACAACGGGGAGCAGAGAGGGAAGCAGAAGGAAGAAATCTGTCATCTCCATCAGCAAAATCCCACAGTGAAAGCAGTGGCAGGGCTCAGCACCATGGTCTCCTGTCTGAGCTCCCTGCTCTTCCTCGTTTTTGTTAATTACATACAGACAGGCTTTTTGAAGCCTCTCTGATCTGTTGCCAAGGTTACTACTGATGAATGCAGTCTCTTAAAAGGGCTAGGGCAATTCAGTCCTTTTAAAGGATGGGAAAAGTGTTGAGCTGTGATTTTCTGTTTGGGTAGGGAGGGGATATGGTGGGTCTTCAGTTATGAGGATGGATCTCCAATGTCTTCCAGGATGTGCCTGAGAGATTGGTCAGCCTGCATGGAGTATGGCTGTCAACAGGACCTCAAAGAGTTAAACTGGATCCTTCTAGACCCATAGAGCCAGCCCAAGTGTTGCCGTATTAGGATGGAATCTCCTGTTTCTTAATGTGATTTGGGCCAGATGATTTTTTTAAAGCATGGAGAGATAAGGTGGATGGGAGAGAGAGGGTGAGTTTATTTGTAGGCATTAAGCTGAAAATAAGAGCACTCCTGAGTAATCAAGGAGAAAATCTGCTGAAGACAGGTAAGCCCCAAAAGCCAATTCCTTTATCGGGAATCTTAATAAGGCCAACCTCCTGGTCTCAAGTATTTATAAGTAAATTCCAGGCTGGAACAAAGTGCCAAGCAGGTAGGGACCAGCTAACTGGTCCATTGCTGCAGCCAGGGTTGTGTCCTTAGACCCCGTCCCCATGAGGAGCTGGTGAATGTGAAGACCATAGTATGGTGACACTCCCCTGGAAAACCCCACATGCAGGCTGGGATAGTGCTCATCAGCATCAGGCCAGAAAGGGGCCCTCCCAACTCTGTACATGACCCCTGGAGAATCTGATGAAAGCAACGGAGCACTTCCCCAGAAAAGTGAACTTGTATTTTAATACACATGATTTTTCAGACTCTGAACAGGGTCTTAAGTCCTGTGAAACCAACTAATGACACCCTCACAAGTTAAAAAGTATTCTCTAGTTGGCTGATCTTGAGAAAGTGAACTTCTAAGCCTCAATTTCTTCATCCAAAAAATGGTAGCTCTGAGAATTTAATGAGACAATATGCATGAAGAATTTAGCTGAGGCTGGTACACACAGGAACTGAGCAATGTCACTGGCTATTTTCAGCAGCCACAGCAAAATGTATTTGCAATGTCATTATTGGATCATCTGGACTCTTCGCCTGCCCATCTAAATAAGACTGACCTAGTTCAAGCACACTTTCTTGATCAGAGACCCCACATCAGAATTGTGCTGAGTGCTGTGAAAGCCATAAAGATTTGGAAGTTATGTCGGGGAATCCAGATGTAAGATCCTATACTTGTAGAGTACTGGGAACATGGACACATATAGTTAAGAATCAAAGTGATACAGATACAAAGGGTTACAGATGTTTGGGAAAAGGCAAGGTGATGGCTGGGGGCCCTGTCAACAAAGGAGCTATACTTGGGGGAAAACACCTTAAAGACTACTTGCCCCACTCTGTACATTCCAGGCCACCTAGCCCTAGTAAGCACAGGAAGGGGTAGACCCCTATCCTTGAGCATGGAATTGCATCACCAGAATGGGTCTGGCTCTTATTAGTTCCTTGGCTTGTGACCTAAGTATACCTGCACCTCTGCTTCCTGGCCTCCCAAGAGGTAGTCTGACTTTGACACAGTCCCTGGTCTTCATTGTCCTCCTCTGACTTCTGGGCAAGGAAACCTCTCCTCTATCCCCACAGCAAACTGTACCCTGTACTCATTCTCCCTTTAGGAGAAATGGTTGAGATACAGTCTGGGAATAAGCCAGGAAGGACATTTGATACTCAAGACTCCTGAGTATTATCAGTCAGGAGAATGCAACAAATGTAATATTCTCATGGCTGAGAAGAGACAAGATTGTAGTTTGGAAAAATGACTTCAATATCAACTTCACTATTGAATATGTACTTCAGTATGGATTTCAACAATCTTCAATATGGAATGAAGGTGAAGAGGTGGTAGAGAGGGAGGACAGAAATGACATCAGGGCTATAGATGGCAAAAGAGAGTGTGTTGTGAGTGGCCGAGGAGGTGGCATGGTCCAGGATTGGTTCTTCAAAATCAGAGCATCTCTTCCCCACTGATCACTGTGACACAGCTACTTAAAGGAACCATGTCTGTCTGAGAGCTCAGAAAGTTTCCTGGAGAAGATAAAAGTGTCTTTGGGATTTTATGGGGAAACAGGAATCAAGAAGCAAAGGCAGACATAGAAATGGGGGCTGTAGAAGTCTGAAGAGCTCTCCTATGGGGCAAAATATGCAGGAAATCAAGTCATCTGGTTGTTATGCCTTTGCCCTAAACACAACATACAGGGCTGAAAGCAGCATGGATTAGAGGGTAACATAAGTCAAAAGAGGAAACGTTTTCAGCCATAAGAAATGTAGGAGATTTATCAAATAAACATGAATTCAGTTTCATGTTCACTTGGGGTTTCTTCTTTGGTAATCGGTTATTTGAAAACAATGCCAAAACAAAAGAGAACAAAATCAAACCTTTATTCTTTCTAGCTGCCATTTGTAGCTATGACACTCCCCAGTCTAAGTTCAGCTCTTTCTCTCCCTCTCCCTGAAGCAAGTATGACATTAATTCCTCTTCCACCATTCCCTTACCAGAGGCAAAATTCCTGGAAGAGATCAGACAAGAAAGACCAGTGTTCTAGAGCAGCGGTCCCCAACCTTTTTGGCACCAGGGACTGGTTTCATGGAAGACAATTTTTCCATCATGGACTGGGGACAGGGGTAATGGGGTGTCGTGGGGCAGGGTACAGAGCTCAGGCAGTGATGCACAGCCTGTTTTCTAACATGCCATGGACTAGTATTGGGCCGCTGCGGGCAGGTGGGGACTGCAGTTCTAGAAAAAAGGGCTGTGATTGCATCATGCTGGTTCAGGACCTTGGAGAGGGGCATGAGCTTGCTTATTTCCCCACCCCTTTCACTAAGGTTCCAGGGCTGGTTAGGGAGGAGTTTCCAAAGATTCTATATCAGGCACCATAATAACACCACAATAACAGGGATTGGTGGTGGCTGGGCTTGTCAGGTATCAACGTACGGGCAAAGAGGCTATTGAGCCCATATTGGAAAATCAGAAATAAGTTACCAGGGACCTGTGGAAAGTGTTAGCACCAAAATGGACAGACTGGTGAGTCATTTAATGAATGCCAAAGACATCTACCTCTCAATAGCAGAAGTTTAGAGGGGCTTGGGACCTTTAGGAAAAAAATAGACAAAGGATTGTCTGCAATCTGTTGGTAATGAGTACCAGACATATGGGGCATTTTTTGCTCGATATGGAGTAAGTAGTGTCTGGAATCTAAGGTGTCCCTTCAATAGAGGGAGTTGTGCTGGGGGCCAAGGCAGATGGGGCTAGAAGGCTGACTGATGCCTGTCCCAGTGCAAGCTCAGGCACCCTTTGAGGCTCCTGTCCTCAAAGTATAGGATGTTCCCCGGGACGAGGAGGAGAAAGCATTAAAACTCGGGAAAGTCACCTTGGTTTACTTTTCCTAAGAGCCACGTGAGCACAACCTTCTAAGGGACAATTTTATGTCACCTTTGGAATCAGTTTAAAATGAACCCCAGTAGCAACTTACTAGGGATGAATTGTCACAGGTCTTCAGATTCAGATGGAACAGGTTGAATCCTGGATTTTGGCATAACCTCTCTAAGCCTCAGCATGCTCACTGGTAAAACTGGGATGATGATAATTGCAAAGGAGTGTTGTAAAGGACTACCAATTAAGCAGTGTAAGTAAAGGGTTATCAGAACAGAACTGGCAGATGTAAATTTTTATTCATTATTATATGGCAATGATGAATTCAAATACAATGACACAGGCACTGCCCTCATGGAGCCTATTTTCTAGTGGAGAAGTCAGATAACACTTCAATAGGGAGCTAAATATATAATATCAGCAGTGATGAGGCTCTGGTGATAAATAGGCACAGTGTGATGGGGTGGTGAGGGGAGATCTCTTGGAGGAGAGGCCGCCTGGACAGAGACCTGACGGTGGTGAGACAGGAACCATGCCAACAGCTAGAGGGAGTGTTCCCCAGGCCAAAGGACTAGCAAGTGCAAAGGTCCTGAGGTGGGAATGTGCTTGGTTCATTTGAGGAAGATCAAGGAAGCAGCATGGCTGACAGGTTAGTGATTAGGAGGGGGAGAGGTTGTGACAGAGATTAGAAAGGTAGTGGAGGAGGCAGGCTACATACGTGCTGGTTTCAGCCTGCCAAGAATTTTATTCTCAGTGAGATTTTACTCTAAGGCAGGCACCAAGCAGAGGAATGACATGTTCAGACCTTTTAAGTACCACTCTGGCTGCCTTGTGGAGGACAGGCTGGAAGGGGATAGAGGTGTAAGAAGGCAGACCAATTAAAAGGCCACATCAGTTATCCGGGTGGGAGGCAGTGGTGACTTGGACCAGGGTGGCAGCAGTGGAGGATATGAGAAGAGGCAGATTCTGAATATTTTTTAACATCTCTGAATAGAACAAACAGTCTTTACAGACAATACGTCACTAGTTTCTCTCCACAACTCTCTGAGGCATTATTATCTCTCATTTTAACAGTAAAACACTGAGGTTCCGAGAGACAAAATGGCTTGTCTGTGGTCATGCAGTCACTAGCCATGGAGGCTCAGCCACACAGGTGTACATGCCAGGTACCAACAACCAGAAGGACTCCCTGTCCTAGTGGCTTCCTGTAGACATGGCACTGATTTGGCAGAACTTGCTCATGCCACTGCACAAATGACCGACGTTGGTTCCTTTCCCTGGAGGAGGTTGCTACAGGGAGCATCTGAAAGAGCAGAAAGGTGGCGTTGGTCTCCATTTCAGTGGAGATCAATATGGAATTCTGAATTTTATTTTACTAATAAACCATATATGCAAAGAACGTCTTAGGCATTTTTGTGCATTACTTAATGAACTCCTTTCTTCCCAGCGAGCTATAAGGGAGGAACTATCACCCTCAGTTTACATATGAGGACACTGTATCTCAGAGAGATGAAGTAACTGGCCCAACTCATGCAGCTGGTAAGTGGTGGGGCTGAGACTGGCGTGCCAGCCTGGCAGGTTCCAAAGCTCAGCCTTAACACTCTGCCACCCAGCGCAGAGGCACCTAAGGGTGTACAGCACAGACAGGGTGCAAATGCTTTGCTTGGGGCACATGGAAGCTCTCATGGAGGCAGGAAGCTCCTATTCCTGGTCCGTCTGAGCAGCTTCCCTGAAGAAACAGACCACCGTGGCTCCAGGACTGTGCTGAGCAAGTCTGCACGTGCTGCTCATTAGGGTCTTGGGCACACTGGCTGTACTCAGGCAATTCTCCTAATCATAACACTTACTAATAAGAAGAAATGATTAGTCACAACAAGGAGGGACCCTGCTGAGAAGGATTTCGGGAGCATCAAAGAGCCTAGTGTTACATTTCACCCAACACCAATGTTTGTAGAAAGTAATTCTTGTTTCTCCTGCTTCATTGGAGCTAACTGTCTAAGAGAAAGGGAACAGATTCTACTTTCTGGGAAAAGAGATAGCCCCTCTACCTGCCTGAGCTGAAGTCCGAGAGTCTGGGTTTCCCTGGGACTACAGAAGCCATTAGAGGAAACTGAGGCCCCTGCAGACTGGAGAGGCAGCATATCTCAGTAGAAATGTGCTTACAACCCCTCTCAGGTCATTGTCTGTGAGGGGGAGGGATAGAAGGTTGAATCTTCTAGTCATGGCCCAAGATGAGGCCAAAGAGAGGGAAGCTTTGATATGCCCCTACCCTAGAGAACCCCTGGGGACACTCCAAGTCAAAAAGAATTATAGGTCATGTCATCTTAAAGACATGACCTTCAATATCCCCTTCCTACTCCTGAAATGAGGCCTCAGAAGGCTTCTGGAATGATGAAACAGGCACTGGACTCACAAACAGAGAACTGGGGCTAAGTCCCAGCTTTGCCACAGTGTGACCTTAAGGAGTCACTCATAGTCTGTGAGCCTAATCATTCACTGATTCTTGACTGATCAATCCATCCATGTTTACTGAGACCCTCCTGTGTATTGTGCTATGTGTGAGAGGTTATAAAATGTTCACTGATGTGAACCCTGAGATGCCAAAGTCTGTAAGGGAGGTGGGTACCTATACAACAGCCACACGAACAACTGACTGACAAGGCTGGTGGAAATCCACCTCCTGAGCCTGGAGATGGCTGGGCATTGTGCTATGGGGACTTGGAGGAAACACCACCCTCTTCACATTCATGGGGGAATCAAATGGCAGAACACACACTGAAGCATTCAGTGTAGCTTAGTGTGCTCTACATGCATAAGTAACCACCTGGTGAATACCTGTGCAATGCGTAAAAGACATGACACAGAACCCTTGGCCTGAAGGCCCTCTAGAGTAGAAAATATATCTTCCTGCCTGGGGCTCCCAAGGGCCCAACGAGACCTCCTCTACAGGAGCTCTCAGGCCTATGGGTGGGGTCTGTGCTCCAGGCCCTGCTCATGGCACCTGTGACCCAGCCTGTCTAAGGGGAAGGGTTCCTATGGGTCTTATTGCTGACCGATCAGTACACTAGGCCATGCTCTGCCAGGGCAGGCTCCAGGGCACTTCCTGTCACTGGAGGCAACAGTCTAATCCAATTAGAGTCCTCTGAAGTCAAAGGACTTTGAGACATACTTCAGTCTTTTGTACAACAAAAGGATAGACCTTCCTGGGCAGAGTCCCTTGCTCTGGATGCCATTTCTAACTGATGCACTCAGGCTCTGAACCATCCCAAACCACTCATTTGATTTAGCATACCCTGATGCAGCCCAGAGCTCAGAAAGTCTCTTCATGCAGACGTAGGTATGGAGATTGAGATCTGGACAGAGGTTTGCTATGCATTTTGAGATCTGGTTGGCAGCCACTGGGCAAAGGTCCATCAGGCATGGAGGTCACACATGACGGAAACCTTGCAGGTCAAGCATCTCAGCTCCCCCAGAGCCACTCTCAGGAGTGCGGAACCTGCTGGTCCCACACAGCAAGAGTAATCTCCCAGGTACTAGGCACTGATGGAGGAAGGGTATGTGCCTTCCAAGGTATCTTTTAAAAGAAAACAGCCATCTGGACTGGATTGGATGAGTCCCTGCTGCATGCAGGGAGCGGGGGTTGGTGTTGGGTGGGTGGGATGAGGCCTCCAGGTTGCTGCATGATCAGGATGCCCATATCCCACCAAGCCTCAAGGGAAAGTGGTGCCCATGGAGAAGTCCTGCATCTCCACAGTTCATCAGAAATGACCAAGAGCCCCTTGCCTATATGACAGAATGTTTTTTAGTTGTTGTAATTCCCCATCTTTTCTTAGAGACTGCAGATCAAAATGGCATAGGGATAACAGCTGGGAAGAGACTATGGGTTAAATATTCATGGAGTATTTATTCCATTTTCCATGGGAATACACAGAAGAATCTTCTAGGCACTGACATGTGCTGCCTCTCTCCAGGTGCACAGAAAAGGCCCTGGTCCCACAGACAACAATTCAAGGTCAAGGAGACAAAAAAGAGAAATTGAAAAAGGTAGGTGTACTTCCCAGGGCATTCTACATCACCCAAAAGCAGGTTCTGATTCTAACACTTTATGGACACTAATTCTTAGAATGCAAAGAAACCCTGGAGGTCAGTATGTTGCTGGTAAGTGAGTGCCCACCTAGTACCTACCTGCTGGCAGCCCGTTACAGTCCCCAGTGGGGAAAGCTCACGCTACCACCATCAGAGAATCATCTATTAGTAATTATGACCTGTTTGAAAATACAATGAAAAACGCATCTGTTCACAATAGTCACAAACCCCATAAAATACCTAGTATTAAATCTCACAAGGCCTGTGTAATACCTGTATGAAGATAACTATAAAACTTTACTGAAAGGCATAAAAGAAGACTTGAATACCATGTGCTTGGATGAAATAAAGAATATCATAAATAAGAGTCATCCTCATGGTAATCCATGTATTCAGTGCAATCCCAATCCCAACTAAATAGGACTGTTTAATGAAATATTCAAATTGGTTCTAAGGTTCATCTTGAAGAAAAAAAAAAGATTAAGGATGAGCTAAGCATCTTGAGAATGAATAATATAGAGACGTGGTTCACGAGTCATTGAGAGATACCATAAAGCTACCACCTTTAGAACAGTTCTGCCAGAACAGACAAAGTAATCAATGAGAAAGAATAAAGACAGGTATGTGTAGGCATTTAGTACATAATAAAAGAAGCATCTCACTAAAATGTGGACAATTCAAGTGGAGTTGATGGGATGTTATTTTTAATAAGATAAATAAGAATACTGATATCATAGCTTATATAAAAATACATTCCAGATGGAGGAAGGAGTTAAACATAAACACTATATAGAGAATTAAAATATAAGAAAGTGTTTTTGTACCTTAAAATGGGAAGGACATACATAAAACCCGGCAAAAAGTTATGACAAAAATTCCCAAAACCAGAAAGAAAAAGATGGTCAGATTTGAGTTCAAAAATTAAAAACCTCCATATGACCAAAAAGAGTACTCCAAAATAAAGTTAAAACTAAGTGGAGGACTGGAGAGCAGGATGTCACATTTAATTAATGGGCATCTAGAAATCAATTTTTAAAAATAGAAAAGGGGCAAGGGCTATAAACAGACAATTCTCAGAAGACAAAATAAATTGCTCAATAAACATATGAAAAATACACACTCACTTAGAATCAGGGAACTAATCAAAATGACGATGAAGTCAGTCCACTTGGCAAAAAATCACAAGTCTTGATAGCATCCAGTCTGGCCAATGTGTGGAGAAGCAAGACATGCACTGCTGGCAGGGGTGGTGGGGGCAGGACAAGTCCTTGGGGACAGCACTTTGGTAATATCGACCGGTTCTCAGTGTGTGAGCCCAGTAGCCCAGCAATTCTACTTCTAGGGGAATTCTCTCCACCAATATAGGGATATGCATTTTCGTGGTAGTGTTGCTGTTTATATTAATAAAACACTGGATGGGCCCAAATGCCACCCACGGGTGACTGTATGACTTGGTAGAGACGGCTGTGGCCTCCCCTGTCCAATTCTCCTCTTCTTCCCAGTCTCACGGAAGACATTTGTCCCAGTCACCTTGTGCAGAGAGCACATGGCAAGTTCTAACCTGTGAAGTGTGGTCCTTCCCTATCTCACCTGGGGTGCCACCACTGGTTTGGTGCCAGGCCATCTCACCACCTCAGAGGCGACAGTCCTCCTTCCCGAGGGAGGTACTGAAGGTACCAGATAAAAGGTAAAGAGCTCGAGCCCTAAACCTGGCCAGGCCTGGGGGAAACACGGCTGTGCCACTCACTAAGGTGTGAAACTGGACACGTCATTGAGCCCTACTGGGGCTCAGCTCCCTCATCTGCACATTGGGGATAATGGTGGCACCTGTCTTATGCTCTGTGAGGGTAACTGAGGAAAGCTCAGCACAGAGCCTAAACCGTAGCAACACCTTAGTAAACGCCGGCTGTGAGTGTTAGGGGTATGTGATATGTGCCTGATCCAATCGGCTGTGGCCACGTGGTGACGCCTGTGGCAGGCAGCACGGTGATGGTGCACAGCCTCTGCCCCTGAGGCCACTGTGCTTCACAGCCTGTCCTGTGCAGAGGGGTGCAGGCATGTCATAGCTAACCTCACAGAGCCACATGCAGGCCCTGTCCCTGGACATGGGCACAAGACTGCCCTTCACTCACAGGGACAGCCAATTCTCAGCTGGGGCTCAGTTAGTTCTCCTTTACTGGCTGGCAGACAGCAATCTCTTTGTGAAAACTGAGTGGCTCTCCATCACCACTCTCTGAGTACCAGCAGGGATTGGTAGTGACTGTGGCTTCCCACTGAACTCCTCCCCCGAGAGTCCCCCTGGCCACCCATGTTCTGTGCACATCTGGCCCAGCAGAGCCAACACCACGCTTCATCTCACCACCCAGCTGCCATGCAGGCTCACCGTTAGGTGAGACCTCACCATTAGGGGTCCTTTATTGCTGTTTCCAAGGTGAGCAGAGCTCAGAGGTGACCCAGAGGTGCTGCTCAAAAGGTCACCTTGGGCACCTCCTGCAAGTCTAAGCCCACAGCCACAGAGACGGCAGCACCCCACGACTACCACTGCCCTGACCTACCACTCCTCAGAGTGGGGGGGAGGACAGAGAGACCTTTGTATCCAATCAGACTCTGGTTCTCTACCCTACAGCCCCTGTGACACAAGCCTTCTTGATGTGGCTTCTTGATGTGGCTTGGGAGTCAGAGCACTCTTTCCCGAGTGCAGTGGACGTGGTCTCTGGCACAGGCTGGAGCGAATCCTGGCCCTTCTGCAGGTTGACTTGAGACTGCAGCCTGCCCTTTCTCTTCCAAGTCATCAATGATTATTTACATGTTGGGAAGTCCAGCCTTTAAGCCCACAGCCAATCCCACATCACAACAGTTCTCAGGTGTCTGGCTTGGATTTGGCACTTTCCGGCCAATTGTGTGGAAAGCTTCTTAGAAGACCAGACACAAAGTTTCAAAACAAATCACCACAAAGAGCTGGCTTCCAGGCCCCACAGCACACACAATCCAGAAAGCCCACACTGACTGTAAGACCCATTCCTGCCCACTTTGCCCAACTTCCCACATGACTCAGAAACCCATGTAGCAGGCAGTGCCAGCACCTTTTTGCACACTTCCAGTTACAGAGAGATCACTACTTACTCAGGCAGCCCCTACTCTTTCTGGACATCATTCAAAATCGACCTTTACACTATGTTGAAAGTGGCTTCCCTCTAAATCTAAAGTAAAAGACACTGGGGTCTCTGGTCTTTGTAACATACAAGTGAAGCCATCAGTGACAATTGTGGGTCCCTGACTCTAGCTTGCATGCAGCATCCACATGTGTCACCAAACCAGGGAATCTGGAAGGTCACAGTCCTGGTTAGGGAAAGGTTGGCTGGATCAGGTTTCCGATATGGCAGCTGGAGAGTCAGGGAATGAAAGAGGTTGTGGATCCCTCTTGGGGACAGCAGGGAGTATACTGGTCCTAACAGATGGTAGAGGCTGCAAGGTCGGATGTGGGGACAGACTTTGATGAAAGGTGGGTGTGGAGCCAGGGGCCCCATCCCGTGTAATGGAGTTCAGGGTAGATTTTGAACCTGGTTTCTGGACAGGGTTAATGGTCAGCAATGGGGGATGCAGTGGGTCAATACAGGTTCCAGGTCTGACTGGCAGTGGTGACTTTGAAAAGTGATCACCAAGAGGACACTGTTGAGAGGTCTAGGAGTGAGCTACACCCCAGACCCAACTACGAATCCTGGGCTTGGTCTCTCCTGAATTTGATCAGTATCTGATGCTGACTTACCATGGTTAGGAGAAGGGACTAGGGCAACCAAAAGGCCACCTGTGGACCACCTATGAGGAGCTGGGGACCAAGATAGCATGCACAGGTTGCACACAGATTTGTAATCACATTGTGATTGGGGCAGAAACAAGAGAGTGATGGGGCCAGAATTTAGCCAGCCTAGGATGGCTCTCCAGGAGCACTTGATCTAAGATGCCCATTTTCCTCTACATTTTCATCGTTTTCTTATCTTGGACTGCATAATCTAGTGACTGAAGACCTACCTCTTATGTTATTCATAACAATCAAAACAAAGACGATTTATTGAGCACTTAGCATATGTCTAACATTGAGTTAGGTATTTTACATACATTTCACAATGGGCACAATAATAAATGATATCCTCATTTTCTGGAAATGAAACAGGGATGCAGATAAGTTAGGTAAACTGCCCAAGGCAACACTGCAAGGAAAGGATGGAGCCAAGAGTCAACACTCGTCTACCTGATCCCAACAGCAGGGCCTCACTTCTTGGCTGTGTTAGGCACCTACTGAGTAAGGTCACAGAGTCAGTTAAAAAAATCAGATTTGTGTCAAGGAGCTTCCAGTCCAATGGACAGGCAAGAGCTCGGTTCCCAGGTAGCTCTAACACAGTGCTCAGAGTGTGCAGAGCGAGGCATCCCCCTTCATGGGGAGGAGGTAAGAAGCTGGTAGAGGACACAGGACACAAAGCCACACGTTCCTGACTGTCTCTGCCTTTGAGGTGGGGAACTGGAGCAGGGGAGATTTAAGAACCTGAGCTGTGGCTGCCGTGAAGTTCCAACGTCCATCCCTGACCAGTTCTGCCTGGGACCAGAGCCTGTAAATTTGACAGCAACACCATTGCCTGAGACCACAAAGGAGCATTCATGGCAAGAGAGGATCCTAAAGTCATGGGGTGGACAGTTTTGTTCTGATTTTTAAAACAGAGAAGAGAACAGATTAAATGGATACATTTCCTCAATCCCCTCCTACTTCTGGAACTTCACAAATAAATCAGTGCCTTGTCAGCCTCAAGGAAAGAGTGACAAACACCAGCATGTGTTCTTTAAGTGTGAGTCAGGCCAGCTGACATTGTTTCTTTTTCTAAAAGTTTATTAACCTGCAGAGAAAAAGAGTACAGAGAGTAAAACTAGATTTCAACTAGGGTAACTTTAAAAAGTACACAAATACTTATGTGCCAAAGGAAGAAATGTTAACTAAATGATAATGCCAGTGCTTGGATCTTAGCTGCTTTGAAACTAACATCAAAGCAGAGTAGACAACTTTGAAAATAGTAATAAAATAAAATAGCTTACTTTTATTGAATGCTTCCTGCATGCCAAATATTGTTCTAAATGGTATATTGCATTTAATTTCCATGACAATGCCGTAAGACAGACACCAATATTATCCCCATTTGATGGATGAGGAAACGGAGACACAGAGAAGCCATGTCACATGCCCACATAGCCAGCAAGTGGCAGAGCAGGACTCGAACTTGGGCATGGATTCCAGAGCCTGCAGTCTTAACAATGATGCTAATACTGCTCATTTGAAAGATGATAAAGATCAGTATTCAAAGTGATCTATACATGAGAGAGCCCTGCGCCTAAATCCACAAGGCAAAATTTATGAAGTCGTGCGTATAAATACACAATAGGGGAGCCCCAAATGGGCAGCATTTCTTGAGGGGACGAACCAAAGCACTGGATGTTCAGTGGCCCACAAGCCTGGTGGGAGCCCACAGTTTGAGGGGTTGCAACCAATGTGAACAATCAACAGGATTCCAATCACAAGGAAAATCTATCACTTTTCTACCGAACCCTGCTCCATGTTCCATTCTGGCTGCCATATTTTGAGAGTTTTATTGATAAATGTAAGAGATTTAGAAAACAAACACCAGCCAGGACAGGGGTTGGGAGTCAGGAAATCATGTGTTTTGGGGTATAGATAAAATAACAGATTTTAGCCTAAAGGAGATGATTAAGGAAGGATGAGAAAATTACCCTTAAATATTAGAACCACCGGCTTGCTGAACATTGGCCCTCAATGGCCAACCAATGGCAAGGCGTGGGGAAAAGTGCCCAAAGTGAAGTCCAGAAGGCCTCCCACAGTGGTAGATGGTTGCTGCCGGCAACAGATGGAGCTGCCCCGCACAATGCATGGCCTGTCTGTCATCACAAATGCCCAGGAAAATAAAAGTGGAATGACCACCTCTCAGAGAAGTTGGAGAGAGAAGGCTAACTTTGGGAGGATTTAGGGTGGCAGTACACCTAACGGTAACAATCTATGACTCCAAATGCTCTTAGGATGAAATGCTGGAACAAACACATCAGTGTGTGTGCCTGGCTGTTAGCTTAAAAGTTAGAGCTATACAATTCCTCTAAAGGGTTATACCCACTTGGGTCAAACAACTGTGAAAAGAAATTGTAGATTACAGAAGTGTGAAAGCACGTTTACACAGGCAACGCTGACCCTTCCTGAAACAGCAGTGACAGTTATAAATAGCTTCCAGCTTGCGGTCACACTCCCTCCATTCTGCACCCAGGTGTATACGCCTCTACCGGCCAACACAGCCTGTGAGCCAAATCCAGGCTTGCCCTGCGACTCTCGTACATTTATGACCCTTGTCTGAATTTCACCTCAAGGAAAACACAGACTACTTCCCCCTTGAAAACATACATGATGCATTTTTAATGTGCAACATGGACCACATACCAGGGTAAAATCAAGTAGTCCCTTTACGTATAGAATGGGACACACAGTGTGTCTTTTACTATTGAGTACCCCGGTCAGCAATGGGGAAAGCTAACGTGGGAAACACAGACTTCCACATGTTGCAAGCCCCGGATTAACAGGGGTAAGCACTCATGAAAAGATAAACTTCTGAAAAGTATTTAAAATCATCCCCTAAGTATAGACATGCAGACAAGCAAGCAGTGCCCAACTTATGACACTGGATCCCTGTCCCAGGTGGAGTGCTTATTACTCCGGGTGGCATCCTGCCCTCCTGGCCCGAGGGGCCCCTGCCTGCAGTAGCAGCCTCAGGTTTCCTCTTGGCCTGACTTCTGCTGGGGGCGCCGGAGGCAGCAGCTGAGTGATGAGGCCCATCACCATTTGTATGGCTTACCCACCGACCCTCCCTCTGAACTCAGGCGAATGGTGCCCACCAGTCACTTTCCTTCTGCTTCAGTTTCTCCCTCAGCCCTCCCTGAGCCCACTCCAGCTGGGTTGTGCCTCCTGGTTCCCATTTGCTTCTCTCCGCCATCTCTGCTCTCAGCCCCAGCCAAGACTGCACACTGGCTGTCTCCACACTGCTCTGCCCACCCGAGAGTGCAAATGAAATGGAGACCCAGCCAGCACAGGTGGGGGTTATTCTGAGAAGCGGTGGGACCCTCCTGGTGAGCCGCTCACACATAGATGCACTCGCACATTCACATGGCCACCACACTCACACTCCCCTTTCTCACGCACACCCACAGCCCCTCCCCAGCCTTCCAGCCTGGCACACAGGGTGCTGATGGGGAGGCCAGCCCCTGTGGTTCCAGTCTGTGGGAGTTCTCCCAGTGTCATTCTCCCCAGAACTCATAAAGCTGAGGACAGGGACACATTCTAAAGCAATGTTCTCAAATTTTAACAGCCTTCAGGATCGCCTGCAGGGCGTGCTAAAACTGATCTCTGGGCTCCACACCCGGAGTTTCTCATTCACTAAGTCTAAAGAGGGGCTGAGAGTTTGTATTTCTACCAAGTTCCCAGGTGACGTTGAGGCTGCTTGTCCAGGTCTAAATGAAACCACCAGTGGGGATCTTGTTGAGCACGACCCAGCAGGGGCAGTGCCCAAGGCCAGTGGGAAAAGGCTTGTGAGTTGACGTCCTTACAGACTGTCCACAACACCCAGACCTGGCTGCAGAAGACACCTGCAGAGGGCCCCCTTCTGTTCCTGCCATCCCAAGGCCAACTCCACCCTCTAAGCCCTGGCACCCTCCATCCACCCAGCTGGCCTGGAAAGACCAGGGTCTGGACTCAGGGAATGTCACATTCCTGAGCAATCCGTCCAAGCAGCATGATATCTGTGCCACAGGGACCACCCCTGATGCCCTGCAATGGTTGGGATGGAAGAAGGAACAACTGCCAGCCACTTAAAAGAGGAAACATGAACTTCAAGGAGAGAAACCCGAGTATACTGAGATGGGAGAGGGAAGAGCAGGTTCTTATGTTTTCTATAAGAGCCAGTCACCACCATCACTGCTACCACCCACATCATTATTCCAAGAGCTCTCAAATTTTAGCTGTCCCTGAGGTCATGGCATTGGAGTCAGACCGTCATGCCCAATTTTGCTGATGAGAGAGCTCGTGTTCCAAAAGGCTAACCAACTTGCCCCGGTCACACCACCAGGAGCCAAACTCAAAGTCCCTGCTCTGGCCACTCTGCTTGCCTGCCTCTCTGTATTGGCCAGGAGGGAGGTCAGGGTTGGCCTCCTCCAGGGGAACCCCAAAGGGCCAGCTGGTGTGGCACCTCCTCCTCTGAGGGGCTGGCAGGCGGGCTCAGGGGACACAGTGACCTCTGGAGCCCCTTCTTCTTTCTGTTCTTATGATCAAAACCGCAGAGGGAAACCCATTACATTTCAAGAAGAAATAAAAGAAACAAGACAAGCACTAGCTTGCCTCTGTGATCCATCAAAATTTCTCCCATGTGGGTGACAGAAAAGGGGTTTTTGTGGTCAGAAATGTAACAAGGTAATTATTTTCACACCAGTCCTTCTGCATAGTTTTTCACAGACAGCAATTTTATAAGGCATAATTATCTATTTTCACCTGCTTCATAAATTCCTCCTTTCCATCTCGTCCCCCAGTAAACTAGAAATTATTTAAAACGGAAGCCCAGCCATGCAGCGAGGTGCTGTGTTCGTACTGCCTGTCCTCATGTGCTCTTGGCTGCTCCCTCTGGCCGGCGGACCGGGGCACGCTTCCCTTGCCATCGGCCCTCCTCTGGAAGGAAGCACGTCTCACCGGGAGGCGTCCATGAGCCCCTGCTCCCTGGGAACGGGAAGCCAGCCTTGTGGGCCATCGCGCCTATCCAGCGCCTCAACTCCTCTTGTCTGGAGGAGCAGCTCAGCAGTTCTCCGATGCCCAGCCCGAGCCTGCCTCCCTCCTCCCACAGAACCCCTGGTCACATGGCAGTCCCCTTCTCAATCTTTCCCACCATGGTCTTTCTGCCAAGGTGGCTGTGTGGTTTAGGGCCACAAAGTGGATTCTGCTGTGATGCTCAGAGATGGCATCGTGCCTGGGCTCCCCCTGACAACGTCACTTTTATTTTCAGATATCCAACATCTCTTATGCTGGAAGCTTCAGTATCTGCTACAATCTTCACACTTTCCAGAGATGGAACCAAAGCAAGCTCTAACACCGATTGAGAGTTTACTATGAACCGGGCACCGTGCCAAAGGCTCTATAATACTATTTGGCTTAATCCTCATAACAACTCAGAAAGGCACACATTCTTAAGAAGTGGTGAGGATAAAATGACAGAATGTAAAGAAGTTAAGAAATTAAACCAAGATCACAGAGAAGGTAAGAGATAGTCGAGATTCAAACTTTTATCTCTGAAGTGCCAAAGTCCATCTTCTAACCACTACATGCAGTTGGTGATTCTGTAAGCTTTCCCAGGACCCACTGAAGATTGTGACCGTTTGGGAATGCCAGAACTCCCCAGGAAACTGAGGGCCTCTGGGAAGTGCCCAAGGGAGGCAGCAGCAGGAGACGGTGACTTTTTCAGCTGAAGCCCAGCAAGCCCAAAGCCCGGAGTCAGCTCCTCAGCCCACAACCTTCGCAACATCTCCCTGCTGGGGGCTGCACATACCCTTGCCCGCTCCCTTTGTCTCCTCCCTCGGTCCCCCTCTCCTGTGATACCTCCTCATTGAAGGTGACCTCCACTGTCCAGGTGGCCTAGCTTTATTTGGCCAGTTTCATCAGCAGAGGAAGTGGGAGTCACTTGTCACCTGCCTCTAGCTGTCTCCCAAGCATACACCTCATCCCATTCATGGCTTAGGTTGGGGGAATAAGACTTCCTCATACTCAGCTATAGCTCCTCACACTTGTGTATGAGCGAGTATTGGGCCATCGCTGGGCAAGGCGCAGTCAGCCAGGCACTCGTGCAGCAGATCTAGAACTGCAGGCTGCGGCAGAGGGTTGGGGAGGAGGGAAAGAAGGAAGAAGGGAGCTAGGTGGCTGCAGACTGAGAACATCAGGCTCTCAATGCCGCCCTTCTCTGACTTCACCTAGAACCCACGCCAGCCCCTTTGACACTGCCTTGAGTGTGCTCATATCCCTGCCAAGTCAACCAACAAGACTCAAGGACAAAGCTGGACACACAGGGCTGCCAGGGCCTCTCAGAGTTCAAGTGGGACCCCGGCTCTCCCAGTAGATTAAAAAGAAAATGAAGAAGTCCCTAAACAGGGCTACTAAAGGTGTCATGCATTCTAAGTGTTTAGACGGAATAAATTACACTTTAGCACTAAAAAATATAATGAATATATGTGTGCTGACCCCAAGAGATTAATGGAGTACATTAAAAATATTAATTCTTAGTACACTATCGGTTTTCACTGGCATTTCAATATTGTCAGGGAATGAGAGTGACTGTTGATACAATCTCATTTAAAGACAAGTGCAACAAGCTAAATCTGAGGCCCTTTCAGACTTCGAGGCTCAGCTCCTGAACTCTCCTGATGCTGCCTCCCTCTCCCGCACCCACAGAACCTGAACACTGGAGATGCCCATGCCCTATACATTTTAGCAAGACAGAGTTCTCCTTCTTTACCTGGTACTCACAGTGCCCAATCAGGTTGTAACTGCTTCCCGATGGGATGGGCAGAGGACTGCATTTGCACGGTAAACGAGCACCTGTGTCCTCCCCACCCCAACCAGTCTCTCAGGGCTGGCCCAGCAGTGCCTGGCCTGCTCAACCTGCTGGACCAGCAGGAGCCCCCCAGGCCACAGTGCAGGGCTGTGCCTTTCCTCAACAGCTCCAGATATGCTCCTTGTATCTGAAAAATTATTTACTGTGGTGATGTGTGATGCCTTTTTAAGAGAACAGATGGCACCTCCGATTACAATGCCTTAAAAGGAAACCCTAATGAGATTATAAAAGCCAACAAATTGACTTTTTCATACAGTACTTTCCTGGCACATAATAAATCAAATATATAATGAGGTTCAATAAAATAATAGTTTTATTTACACTTGTTTTGCCTAGCATTGTGTTGCACCCCAGCCTTTCCCTCAGGGTCCCCTCACCAACCTCCTTCCTTGTAGTCCAAGGCAGGGAGCTGGACAATGATGCATCCACAAGCCACTCTTGGGTCTGGCCACCACAGCCACATGTGGCTTTGATTTAGCTATTTTGGGTCTGACCCTAGCATTCTACATGTCTAGGGGTGTAAGAGTACAGGCATGGAAAGAGTGCCATGGCTGAGGTGACACACAAAGGCAAGTGTAGCAGTCACTCCCATCTGGGTAAGGTGGGGAGATGTTGTGGGACCATGGGGTGAGGAAGGTGCTCCTAAACCAAAACTAGCTGGACCAGAGACAGGAGGGAAAAGCCTGTGAGGTCCAACTGTAATGAGGGTGGACTCAAGATATGGGTAGGCAGAGCAGAGTGAGGGTCTACCATGTACAGATTGGAGGCTTTAGGATGTTGCTATTTTTTTCCAGAAACTGGCCCTGTTGTTTAAAGTACATTAGATCAGACGACTGGAAGCCTTGAGAGATGGATGGGAGGGGAGCTACAGCAAGGAGTACCCTCCATATCAGCATTCTGAGCATTTGGTCATTGGTTCATATAAGGACTGGATGAACTTACAGGGTATGCATGCTGAGGTGGGAAGCTGGGGGCCAGGCTCCTGTTTGCATGAGTTGATCTGCAGAGGGGTGCACAGGGAGAACTGGAATGGCATGTTTTCAGGAGGGAAGCTGTGAAACCTTGGAATGTGCTATGGCGACCATGGGGACTGGTCCGTGGTCTGGACATACTGGCAGCAGAGATTCAGCATCCTTAAGTGACTTCTAAAGAAGTACATTAAACATGCTTCTGGGCTCATGGAAGACCCCCAGGGAGCCTCTGAAATCAGTGGAGGAGACACCACAACCAAAAGATAGGAACTTCAGTCAGCAGAAATGGAATCATTTCTGTTAATATCAACCCACCAGAGAGGGAGGTCAGGGGAAAAGCAGCTTACAAGAGGATGAACTTTTCCTCAGTTCTAATCTATAAGCATTGATCGAGCTCAGGACCTTGATCTAGAAGACACTTTCATTCTTCTTCTTTATCCAGCAAAGGTTACATGCACTAGAAGGCTAGAATTAAGAAATTCTTCTACTCGGAGTCCAGTCATTTTTTTCTGTTCATCAAACCACAAGTATTCTGTGGTCTTCTGTGCTGGGAGTGGGTAAGAGGGATTTGGCACAAAGAGGTGTAAGGGAAGGTCTCTGCTCACAGGAAGCCAAGCAGTAGCATCCAATGCAGAAGAAAGTTTTAGCATAATTAGAGGCTAACCTGGAGCATTGACCTCCAAATACAATGGGAATACTGAAAAGAGAGATCATCGCTATTGCAGGGCTGCAATGCTTAGGGGAGTTGGAGCAAGTTCTGTGAAGTGCTCTTCAGGGACAGTACTGATTCTTTCTTCCCACTATTAAGGGATTAAGGGGTAAATACTGGAAGGAAATTATCCCTTCCTCCATCCTTACTCAGGGAGTGCAGTTGCCTCTCCCCATTTTTGGCAGAATGACTGCCCTTCCCTCGACAGCAGATAATGGCAGAGTGGATGTAGCTGATACATTAGCCCTAGTCTCTAGAATTTCTGCCTTTGAGAGTTACTTTGTGATTAGGCCTCTGGTCTTGTCATTTGGCAGGAGCACAGGAGTTACACCATGCTAGACACTGAAAGGGACACAAGGACATGAGTATATGGTCCTGGCACACAAGGACCTTCATGTGGCAACTGAGATGAGACAAGAACAGAATAACTGGACAGCTAATAAAATAATGAGAGCTATAAGGGGAGTCTGGTTACAGAGATATGGGAAACCCAGTGAAGAGAGAGGAGATTCTCAGCTGTAGGGACCAGAAGGAGCTTCTTGGAGGAGGTGACTGGAAGAGTTACTAGGAGTTGTTGCAATATCCTAGTGGATCTTGATTTTGCACCCCAAAACACTCCCCAGGCTAGCATATGATGGGCATAAGTTGCCCTTCTGGGGTGGGAAGAAGGCCCTTTCATATGGTAGGAAAGGAGATGAAAGAATATAATCTTGACTCTGCTACTGAGCAGAGAGAAGGGCCCTGAACCCCCAGGACAGAAGCTGTACATTTCAGCACCATGGCCAGCAGTTCTGCCTTGCACTGCAATGGAAGTGTGATATCTTCTCTTCCTTGGCCCAGACCCACCACTCTCAGGAAACAAAACTCCCTAACCCAAAGCCCTTAATAGACACTTACTAGTGCATGCCACTTCTGGGGGGTCAAAATCCGCTCGGTAATAGCCAGTCCGGCAGGTGCAGATGGGAGATGCCTCTGAAGGGGAGCGGCTGTTGGAGGGGCAGTGGGAGCAGCCTTCAGCCTCCTGGCTGGCCTTGAACATCCCTGCAGGGCAGGCTGGAACATAAAGAGACCATATGAGAGTTAATTCAACAGTGGCATCGAGAAACCCTTCCCTAGAACTGGAAAACAAAAGATTCTTCCTCTCTAAAAAGAACATCAAGATGCCCCCTTGCACCAAATGAGCATATTTGATTGAAGAAACCCCTATTTAGCACTTCCAATTCTTCAAAAAAATTTTTGTGAAATATACCTTTCTGGTACCAATGGCCTCTCTCACTTGAACAATATGAATAATAATTCTTCCCCTTCAGGTGTGTCAAGAGGTTTAATTTAGAAAATGAATCTAATGTGTAGCTTGGTTCCTGGGACATAAGTACTCTATAAATGGCTATTTCCTCCCCTTCTACCTAGTTAACAATCAGGGCCTTTCCCCGAGCCAATCACTGAAGGAATCTTGTCTGATGGCCTCAGATGGCAAGGGGTCCTGGTTGACAGTGGACTGGCCTCATGGTTCTTAAATACCATGTTGCAACACACATGAGGAGCACCGTGAGATGAGTTAACATTCACTTGTTATGAATGATGGTAAAAGACTGAAATTCATGAGTGATTCTTTAAAAATACATTAAAGTGATTTCAAGGTTATTACATCATTCTCCCTTAATTGCATTTTGATATGCTTTGGGGGTAGGGCAAGAAAAGGATGATTTTGCAGACACTGCACCAGGGAATGTGGCATGCACTTGGTGGCATGTACATGGCAGTGTGGAAAGTTGGATATACCTGGTACAGCCTGATACCCACTGAAGGTGCCCCCATATGTGGGGCACCTCCTCCTAGTTCCCTGTGGGATCAACCTATGAGTCATGCCCTGAAAATATGGCTGCAGGCTGTCCCTTAGGCTTTGATCATGTCTCATCTACAGACCTGCTAGTCCAGACATCTGGTCTCCTCCTTGCTGATCCCTCAAAAGATTGATCCCACCTGCCTTACTTTCCTGAGTCCCTTTCTCACCATCTCAGCCACTGAATCTTCCTGTTGCCATGAAACTTGCTCTGGCTTATCCTCCTTTGAGACTCTGTAAAACTTGCTGCCTGGCCAACTTGTTTGGCTTTCTTACACCTCACTAATTCATTCAACAAACATTTACTGTGCACCTCCTGAGAACCTAACTCAGGAAACTAGAGAACAGAGCTTACCTTCAAGGAGCTCTTGATCCAGTGTAGTCCTACGAGTATAATACAATGTGATCATTGCATAAGGGAAGTACCATCCTAATGGTTTCTACTTATACAAAGCTCATCTTCCCAAATATATTGTTCCCTCCTGGAAAGTGCAGAGTATTCTTTAATAATAGCAGTAGCCACCATCTGTTAACTTGTCTTGTTAAGTGTGTTACACGCATTACTCTATGGGGTAGCTATTATTATCTCCATTTTGCTAATGAGGAAATTGGGACATGGAGAGGTTAAAAAAGTTACCCACGATCACACAGTGGGAGAAATGATAGTGATGACATATATATAAAGCTATTTGAAAAATATGCACGGCTTTTCTGCCAAGGCAAGACGGAAGATCTATTTCCTATACTGTGAAGGTTTTCCCACTCCATTGTTCACTTAAGGTGAGGAAAGGGTTTCAGGGACTTTGGGTGTGCCCCGAGGTGGGAGGCAATCTCTGGAATGTTCTGGAATGGCACAACCCAAGTGTGTTCCATGGAACCCAAGTTCCCTGGGTTGTTAACACCAATTACCAGAGATCAGATATTTTGAAATGTGAGTTTAAAAAAGTGAATCTCATCCTTTATTGTAGGATTTCTCAGAACTTCCAAAATGGGATACAGAATGGCATGCTTTTTCAGCAAGAAGCCCTACTTCGCAGAGCATTCCCAAACACCACGGGACCCACTGGGGTAAATTCCTAATTTGGGGGAAACTACAATTTCTGTTGTGACCCATGTAGAAACGGGCCACTTGCTGACCCATCTCAGCACATTCAAAAGAAACTTCTCTGTAGAAAGAAAAAAAACTCATTTGTTTTATTGGCTGGGTCTTTACTGAAGACCCAGCCAATAAAACATCAAAGGGGAAAACACTGAATGGAATTTCCAAAGTACCCTAGAATTTGGCTTACTAATTTATCTGTCCAAGACCACTCAGTACAGTCGTTCCTTCTCTTTTTCTCCCTCTTTCCTTTTCTTCTTTCCATACCTTTCCTTGTCTCCTGTGAGAAGCAGTTGGCCCTTTCCCTGGTAAATCCCCAGTGTCCCTGGCCCTGTTGGTTCTGAGCTACTGAACACAGACACATGCCAGGCCTGTGCCGCCTGGACACCTCAGGGACCCTGTTCCTGGAAAGGGGGAGGGGAAGCTGTGACAACTCACGACTCAAGCATCATATTTGGTCCCTGCCACACTGTAATTTTCTTAATGTATCAATCTGAGTAGAACAAGGTGTTTTCCTTTCTTTCCAGCACTTAAAAGCCTCCTCACTTTGCATTTAATAAGTTAACAGCATAAACAGTCATCCTGATATCCACAAGTGGCAGAGGGATTTGGAAAGTGCCTTTCTCTGAGGTTTCTGATGGAGGAAGGCAGCTCTGGGTGACTAAGTCTCTGAACCCCAAGGCAGCCACAAGGGGAGAGAATGGAGGGCAAGAAGTCTAAACTGGACTTTGGGGAGGGATGCTCAGAGAAGGGTTGGGGAGAGAGGTCCTGGGAGAGGATGTGACTCCATCCTCCCCAGAGAAATGAGCACTGGGTGTCGTCAGAGAATCCTGGGTCCAATTCCTGCCTCTGCTGGTTCCTAGATGGGGGACCACTGACAAGTTATGTAATCCCTCAGAGCCTCAATTTGCTCATCTGTATAAAAGGTCTATAAAAAAGAACCTTATACTTCCCACAATAACTCCCACAGGTCATTAGAATTGAATAATCTCAAAAAGGAAATGTAGCTATTAATATGTGCTAACAATGCTAATTTCTCTCTACCCAAACTTACTTCTTTTTAGAAAACAAGATTTCTTTGCAGGGACTTTTAGAATTCAGAGTCAGAATATAAATGTGGAGTTCCAAAGTGGGTAAATAAATCTTGGAATCAAATGGGTTTCTGCATAGATTATTTATTTCTGTTTTTTAAAATGAGTTAATCATTATATGCATAAGATATATTTTACATATAATTGCAAAATGGGTGAATATCTTAATATCTTAATAAGATCTGTGTCTAGGCATTCCTAATTTATAAAAGAAGGATTATTCCTAAGTTCATTTATTAAACTTTCATATTTTTACTTGTAACCACATTCATGCTGCATTTTCTCATAAAATTAATGCTTTAAATAATGGTTAAAGTACCAGACTAATCCACAAAGCCTTTTTAACTTGTCTTGTATCAGATACCACTAATAAGAAATAGAAGTTAACGATATTATTATTTTAATAGAAATTTAACATAGAAAAATAAATAAGAAAACTGAGCTTCCCCTTGAGAAAAAGCAGGTTTAATTAGGGATGATAAATGGAGCTTCTGGGTAGATTCTGACAAAAAATATATAGGCTAAGAGAAGCAAATGCAGATGGCCTTTGGGGCCAGGTCAGTGGCTTATGTGCTTAAAGCAGCTGGGAGTAACAGTACAAAATGTTGCAGACTCTGGCATCCTGGAGATTGTACACCTGCCTAAAGCCTCTGTGGTTTCAAAAAATAACAATTCAACACTGCAATAGCCTAACCAAACACATCTTGCACTCCCAAGCAATTTTGAGGTGGCTAACATAATTCCTTGCTTTAATATCATTTCAAAACTCAGGGGTTCCCTCTTTCAATACAGAATTATGGTCAGCATTATTACTACAGTTATGAGTCCCTCATTCAACAAATGTTTATTGAGGGTCTGCCCCTAGCCAGGCACTGCACTGGAGGAATAGAGCAGAGCACAGATAGGGTTGCAGGCTTTAGGAAGCTCCCTTCCTGGTGGAGGATGCAGATGATGGAACACTGCTTCTGATACAGCTATGCTTGTGTGTACACAGGGGACCAGTCAGCCAGGATATGCATCTTTTAGGGATCCATCTTTACAAGATGAAGGTGCAGTGAAACCTTTTCTTGTGATGGCTAGGAGGTGAGATTCAGAAGGAGAAGGAAAGACAAAGCAAGAAGAGAAGAGGTGGAAGAACAGAAGAGGTAGGAGGGGGGATTAGATCAGAAAGTGCCCAGCCTGGGATGTCAGTAGGGGAGTTTCATTCCTATTCCAGGAGGTGGGTGGGAAGAGAAGAGCCGCCTGCACCTTGCTGTGTATTCACATAAGACGTTTGTCAGTGGGACACCTGTAACTTCTGACACAGATGCAACCTACAATTGCTTTGCTCCCTTAAAATAAGGGGGTTTGCTTCCCTCCATTCAAGTGATCACAGTTCACACAGAAGACCTAGAAGCTTGCAGAGCTGGGGCACGTGCACACGCATGCACTCACACACAAACCTCTCTTCCCACCCCTGACTTCAGGAAAGGGAAGAGACAAGACCTGAGTCTCCCATCTATAAGCATGTGTGTATTTTGCATTCAACAGACAAAACATACATTTCCCTCCCCCTTCTACTGCCAATGAACTGGTACATGTCACCTCTAGCTGGTATCCAGAAGGTCACCTTGAAACACCCACCCAACTTAGAGCCTCAACCAATGATGTAACAAATTACCTGCTGCTTACAATACTCTCAAGAACTCCCCTCCCTTCCCGTCCCTGCATGCAGACTTGCAATGACACTGAATCCATCACCGACAGTACTATTACTTTATAAAGAAACAGATTAAGTGTCTCATAAACAGTGCAGTGATTGAGATAATGGAAAGCGCTTCTCGTCCCCATCTGCAGCATCAGGTTATGAAGCATTTCCAAGCAGCCAGGAAGAGGAAATTAATAGAAGCAAGAGGGAATAACCACTTTTATGCAATTTCCTCAGGAGATAGTGGACCATCTAATCTTTATTGGAGCCCTTTAACCTGTCACTCAGCACTCACCAGAGCCTCTTTAGCTCTCACAATTTTTCTTGATATCAAAGGAAGATAAAATGAAAACCTCAAAACATTATTTTAGAATTTTCAAATCTGGAGGGCACACATTGTCTCTGCCCCTCCTCCCTCAAATGAGGCCTCAAAAAACAACATTTTTATGCAGCAGAAATGTAGGAGAGCTTAACTATTCCCAGTGCATGGTCCAGAGGGTCAGAGCTACACCGCAGGAAGGAAATCTCTCCTTGCATTTTAAATGTGATTCTTCCCTCCACCGCCACCTTCTGTCCTTGCTCTTTCTTTTTAATAATCTGATTACTTCTTCTGATCTAATTTTTTTTCACCAAATGAGTTTGCAAAGGTTCATGCCAATGAATATTCATCCCCTGCTTAAGAACCGGGTGCCTTTTTCTCAAGGCAGGTGCAGCTCAGCAGCTGGCTTGGGGAAGTGTGCCTGCCTCAGGGGGCAACAGTGAGAGGGGCAAGACATGCTTCTGCCCAGGAAGAAGAAGGTTTGCAGCACAGAACACATAGCTCCTTAAACCTCCCCTTTATCTCCGTGCCTTGCTCCCACTCTATAAGAGATCCAGAAGAGCCTCTCTCAGAAGCTGCGAAGGATTTTGTGATAGGTGTGGTGGTGTTGTTGGTGGGCAAAAAATTCCTGTGGGCTGTGCTCAGAGTTCTGCATAGCTCTTCCTATAGGTCTTGTGGCCCCACACTGGGTCCGGTATTCAGAATCACTCCTGTGGCTGAATGTCTCCATCACCTTCACATTACTGGTGGCTGACACCATAGGTTCCTGACTCTGAAAGTCCAGGCATGAGGCTCCCTGGAAGGGACCAATATCACTGTGCTAGGATTCCCCTGTCTACTCTCAAAAGTGGTGCTTGCTTTTCCAGAACAGATCTTCCTGCACAACCCCAGCACATCCCATTCATTATCCCACTCAGCCCTAGGGCCTTGTGGGAGCTCCCACTTGTCCTTATATTCATGGCTATGCATTGAGAAAACTGATAGCAAAGATGTAGTTCCCAGGCATCCATCCAGCCAGCCAGCCAGCTACCATTTAGAGAGTTTGGAAGCTCTCTCAAGATTGACAGTAGGTCTTGTCATCTTGTAGCTCCCTTTCCACAGTGCGCAGCACAAGGCTTACACATACGCCTATATTAATACCTTCTGTGGCTCGTTGGACTGAATGTGCACTGAAGGCCTGCTGTGATAAGACCCAAAAGATAAAAGCTGTGGTAATAATAATAACAACAGCAAATTTGATCTTAATATTAGAGGGTGTGAGGTAAAGGACACACATAGGACATAGGACACACATAGGACACACAAAGGACACACATCCATACATCGTGTGGATTCTTTTAGTTTTCCAGGAGGGTTATTTGATGATGTGTATTAAGAGCTTCAAAATGGTCCGAAATTTGATTCAACAATTCCACTTCCAAAAACTTATTCTAAAGGGAAAAACAAGTAGGTGTTGAAAAAGATTTATGTTCATGGATATTAATCATAGTGTTAGTTATAACAGGGAAGAAAGAAAAAACATAAAGAAAGAAGAAAGGAAGGGAGGGAGGGAAGAAGGAAGAAAGAAAGGAAAGAAGAACAGAAGGAACTCGAAAATCCAATAATAAGATATTGACTGAACAAATTATGGAACATCCATATAATGGAATATTATACAGCCATTGAAATTATGTCTTGGAAAAATATTTTTAAAGCAGGTTCTAAATCTATATATAGAGTATGAACTTTATTATATGCACGCACATACACATGCATATACCATACTCACTAAAATGAAAAATGAAATCTGGGAGTGGTGGCATTACTGATGATGATTATTTTTCTGTACTTTATCAGTGTTTTTCATTGCACATACATGACTTTAGTAATCCAAGGAAATCTCATTCACTACATTTTTTAATTTTCTAGAGGACACAAAAGTATGGATGACAACCTCTGATCCCAGGGAGCTGAGCCAAGCAGGGCAGGTCCGAGTGGACTGTTTACTGATAAAAGTTCCACAGCAGAGCTGGAGGTGCCCTGTGCCAGAGGTCTTTAGAGGAAGGGGAGAGTGGGGTGCAGGCTGCCTAAAGGAGTTGGCACATGCACAGGGCCTTGAAGGATGGGTCAAAGTTGATGCAGAAATGGGAGGGGTGAGGCAAAGGGAAGAGAGCACACCAAGACTCAGAGACAGCAGGATCCCAGCTTGCCTGGGGAACTTCTGAGTAGATGTAGAAGTTGCCAAGAATGCAAAGCATTTATAGGGGCCGCGGAGGGAGGAGGGCTGGGGCACTTTCACTTCTATATCAACCTGGGCACTTCGAGCCAAATGGGTCTCCAGTTCTTACCTCACTGGGCCCGTTGCCAGCTGTAATGGCCTGTGCAGAGGGGACACTTAGCTGTGTCATACACTTGTATCACTCACGGTGACACTTGCTGAAATTGATGAATGCTGCAGCCATCATGACACAGACAAGACTGTAACTTACAGTGCTATTAAGCTGCTCAGACAGCAGCAGCCGCCGCAAGCTTAGAATGCATCAGCATGGAACTTGTTAAAGAGGTGGCATCAGGATGGGGCTGCTTTGCCTTGGTGAAATGGAAGACCACAGTTCTGTACTGAAAGGTGACAAACAGAAGAGTAGTGTCTCAGGGGGAGGGGCAGGCACTCACGTCCTCATCACCGATGGCAGCCTATCCCCAGAAGACAGAGCCAAGGCCCTGTCTGGGCTTCAGTGGCTATCAGAAGTGAGTCCAGGGCTGGACCCTGCAATCCTGGCCTAATGCAATGATTGGGGAGCACAGGTAGCCATAAAGCAAGCCCAGGTTTTCTAATGATCTAGGCCAGTGGTTCTTAAACCGTGGTCTCCAGACTAGCAGTGCTATGGACTAAAGGTTTGTGTCCTTCCAAGATCATATGTTGGAAGTCTAATTCCCAATGTGATAGTATTTGGAGGTGAGACCTTTGGGAGGTAATTAGGTCATGAGGGTAGAACCCTCACAAATGGGATTAGTGCCCTTATAGGAAGAGATGCAAGAGAGCTTGCTTTCTCTCTGCCATCCACCATATGAGAATACAATAGAAGATGGCCATCTGAAATCAGGAAGTGGGACCTTCCTGGATCTTCTGGCACCTTGATCTTGGACTTACCAGCATTCAGAACTGTTAGAAATAAATTTTTGCTGTTTATGCAACCCAAATTATGGTATAGTTGTTATAGCAACCTCAACTAATACAAGCAGCATCACCTGTGAACTTGTAGAAATGCAGAATCTTGGGCCCTACTCTAAACCCACTCTAGAAAATCTGGGGATGAGACCCAACAATCGGAGTTTTACCAGGCCCACCAGATGATTCCGATTCAGCTCAAGTTTGAGACTGCTTTTCTAGGCCATCCAATAGAGTGGAAACATCATGCCCTTGGGGTCTGAAAAACTGCCACTTACTGGTTATGTGATCATAAGCAAGGTACTTATCCCTCTGAACTTCATCCCCCACATCTGTAAAAGAGGGTTCTAACTTCTTTTTCATAGTTACTGTGAAAATCAGTGTAACGTATGTAAAGTTCCTAGAATGTAGTATCTCCTAAATAAATAACAGTGAGATGTTTTCTGTCAGGAGCCAGGCTGAATGTTTTCATCAATCATTCATTTGTAAGTATTTATTGACCACCTACTGTATACTTGGAGCTATGCTAGGTACTTGGATATATCAATGAATGAAACACATTAGGACGTTTCTCTCATGGAGCTGACATCCTGGAAATTCCAACGGATGGGATCAATTTCTCTGCTTGGAAAGGCCACAGCAGGGACCTAACCCAGTCTGGGAGGGTCTTGAGAAAGTGACATTTAAGTTAAGATGCAAAGAAGACCTATACAGATTGGCGGAGGTAAAGATGGGTTAACGAGAGAAGATAGAGAACCTTCCAGGTGGAGAGAACAGCATGTGCAAAGGCCCTGGAGAAAGAGCATGACTCAGCCCAGGCACTGAGAGCAGTGTTCGCACGGCTGAGGATCCGTGACCACTCAGGCCGAAAGCCTACGTGGGGCGGGCAGGGGGCCATTGGCAAGTGAGGAGGCTGAGCGTCTGCAGAGGTGCCCTGAGCTCGTGTCGTCCAGCCCCTGGGCTTTACCCTGTGGTCCACGGAAGTGGCTGATGGGCTTAAATTGGGAAGAAGCTTAATCATATTTTGTTTCTGAAGCACACTGGCTGCTGGGAAGAGAATGGATTGGAGGATTGAGGACAGTTAGGGGGAGACTCGCTGGCCCCCAAAAGTGTGATTATGGACTAGGGTAGTGGGAATAGAGAGAAGTAGACAGATTCAAGTGCCTTGCAGGAGAGGAGGATCTAGTGATTGAATGGGACTATGCATTCCTTACGATGGGCCCCTACTGGGTGCCAGGCACTGAGTCAGGTGCTAGGAGTCAAAGACCATGAGCCATCATCTGGCTTGTGTCCCTGCTGTCCTCCTGAGGCCAGAAAGCCTGCCGTCCACATTTCATCCTCTGGGGCTAGGCATTTCCTCTCCCTGGAGTCCTCCTGTAGAAATCCAGTCCTCAGGCAGCGGGTTCGCTGTCCCTGAGACTTTTAGGGGGTGGGAGTGGTGGTAGGAGGGGCCCAGAGCAGAGAAGGTGGGGCTCACTCAGAAACCTGGACTGACTTGGCTCCTCTTGCAGCTGCTGCGTCTGCTTTCAAGTCTGGCCCCCACCCCTGGCCTGCAGATAGAGGTAGAAGGGCATGGCAGGGCAGTCTTCAGACTCTAGAGTCCTCAGAGTGGCCCAGAGAGCCTTCCAGACTTTGGGATGGCACAGCAAAGAGACCTCTGTTGGAAGATGACTGCCCTGAACGTGCGGCATTACCTGCGCCCCTCCCCCATGGGCCACCTGGATGGACGGTATCTGGGGACAGACCCATGGACTGGTTCCTTAGCTTCAGGCCAACAGAGGGGCCAGGAAGGGGTGCAGGAGGAGGGAGGTGCTGGAGAACTGAGGTAGATGATGGAAGGTAGCAGGGAAGAGGGAAAGCAGGAGGGAGACGGTCTAGCTGGGAAGGACTGTACATCTTTAGACAGAGGGGAAACAGGGGCCGGAGAGGGCGCGTGCCTTTCTCAGGTCTCCCTGTAAGCAGGGACTCGGCCTAACTTATTCCTGGGCCCAGCCTGCCTCAGAGTAGAAGGGAAAGGGCAGGACATAGGAGGAATTGTCCAGGAGGCAGCTGACAGGCCCTTCTGTCCCCTGCCCAGCCCTAGGAGAAGCATAAACATCCCCCTCTGCTTCCACAGAGGCACCCTACATGCTGCAGTGACACACAGGGTCTGGGGACCTAGCTCAGGGCAGGAGGCAATAACACAGCTAAGGGAAGGAAGGGACCACTGGGCAGAGACTGGGACAGGGCAGGTCTGGTCCTGCATTCTCCCAGGCTCTTGCAGAGTGGGCAGAGCAGGGTCACCGCAGCCAGATCCCAGGCAGGCCGCTGTCTCTGTGAGCTGGCCTGTCCTCAAACTGGCCAAGTGGTGCCAAGTAGGACCCAGAGAGACACAAGGCCTAAGACGTGTGCTCTAGCTCCTCTTTCTACGGTATTTATCCTAAGGAAATGATCACACACAGCTCAAGATTTAAAGATTTATGAGGGAATTTATGACAGAGTTGTTTATAGCAAGAAAAAATTAGTGACAACCTAAAGCCCTAGAATAGGGGGTCAGTTAAATAAATTATGGTACATCCATAAATGGGAAACCATGACCCCATCAAGGAAGATGGTGAAGGCCTGCGCTTAGTGACATGTAAAAATATTGACTATATATCGGTAAGTGAAGAGACACTTTCACAAATATGGGAGCAAACAGTGTTCCCAAATACTTCACTGTTCTTTATAGTGGTGAGATTATGGATGGTGTTCTTATCTTTTCTGATCTACATTGTCCAATTTTTATACAGTAAACTTATACTGCGTTTTAGAATAGAGAAATATGTTTCCAAATAGTGCAAGGTCAGAGGGCGGCTAGGCAGGAGCGATGCGGGGCGAGGCAGGGAGTGGGGCCCCACTGGCAGCAGGACGAAGCAGAGAGGGCAGTGGGGTGAGGCGTGGCCCGGGGGGGTCGGCACAGAAAGGCCCCGCCCGACCCAGCCCTCCTGTGCACCAGTGAATCTCTGCATCCCCAGCTCTGCCTCCTCACCCAGTCGGTGTCCCCAGACATCCGTGTTGAAGGAATGAGCCTTTCCCTTCACATGCATCATGTCTCATTCATTCAGCACATGTCCAGGGAGCATCTTCCATGCACCCTGAGTTAGACATTGGGGTCACCTTCTTTACATGGGGTAAGAAGAGGGCTGTTGTCGAGGGGTGAGGGCAGATGTGCAGGGAATCAGACGTGTAGGGGGGCCTGGAGGAGCCCCCAACTCCAAGACAGCAAAGGGTGAGATGAGGATGGAATTCTCAAGGGACAGGACCACAGCCTCCTTGAGGAGAGCTCATGTCACACCAGGTGGGACAGGGAGACAGTGTCAGTTCTCCAAGGCCAGAGCAGAGCAGTGAAGGAGGTGGTGAGCCCAAGCTGGGGGCAGGGAGGGGATCTGTGCTTTAGAAGAGAGCAGCCAGGACAGACTCTTGGGAGGGAGGCAACCCCTACTTCCTGCTCAGCCACCAGGGAGATGCTTCAGGGGTGCTGGGACCTAATAGAGAAGGTGAGGACCAGATCAGTTTGGTCACCCTGAAGGGCTCCAGGTCACCTATCCCGGTTGGGCCTCCTGGGCCGCCAGAGGGTGCTAGGCCTGGGGCCCCACTGCAACAGCAGGGACAGGGAACCCCCAGCTGTCTCCTCCCCAGGCCTGGTCCCCACCCTCGGGAGAGCCCGCTGCCAGTGTTCTAAAACACCATCAATCTGGCAGCTCTGGGCAGCGGATGCGCGGGACATATGCTGGCAGTCGGGCTGCTTCCCACGTTTTCAAACTGAAGTGTTTTCCCTTTGAGAAAAACCTTTTTTTATTCAAGCACTTCCCCTGACACAGACCTTGATGGATTCTCTTAAAAAATAATTTATAACCAACTTCTTAAGATAAATGAAGGTGACTTCTCACTGTGTTTCTATCTAAAGGCTGGACAATGACGAGAAGCCACCCAGGGCTTCTCCCTCCTTCTGGGCCCGAAGGTGCAGGCTGGCCACCTGGGCATACCTGGATCAGCCGCCAGGTCAGGTGGGTCATCACACCCAGAAAGGGTGCTACTTTCACCTGCTCTCTCTGCTTTTCACAGAGCCAGTATGGAAGAAAACAAAAACACAAAAGCAACCCTATTTGGATGCATCACACAAATCTCATTTCCTCTGCAAAACTCTGACAAGGCAAACAGAACTCTTCTCTTAGGGAAGGTTGTTATTGTTCTTCTCTTTCCAGGCTTCCTCACCCCAGAGCCTTGGTGGGTCCACAAATCACAGGCAGAGAAGGCAGGAAAAGACCTTAGACATGCACACACACAGGGTAGACAATACCCGGCACAGACGCTACCACCGCCTCCCCAGGCCTGCCGTGGCAGACATCACTAGTCGATCACGACACTCCCTCCCACTCGACCCAGAGCAGGGCTCAGAATCTTTAACAGCTTCAGGCAGCCACTACAGCTCCTCCACTGAAGTTGGCACATCCCAGACCTAGGATGGGGAAAATGAGGCCCAGAGAAGGCAATGAGTTGGCCAGAGGTGCAGGAGAACCAGAGTGGGTCAGAGTGCCCATGTCCACTACACCTGCCACGTGGTCCAGGGTGAGCCTGCTACAGCTCTGCGGGGCTCACCCCACTCCCACCCCTGCCTACCTGACTCTTTCTCCTCATCTCTGAGGCTGGCCCCGCCGCACAGCCTCCTCTCCAGCTGGGATGCTGGGGCATCTAATTATTCTCTCTGTGTGCATCTGGGGAAGAGCTGCATTATGTTTAAGTAAGTGTAGCTAAGAGGTGCCGCATCTCAAGAGAAGGTCAAGTGCTGCATATGTATAATATAAGATTAAGATTTTCCCCTTCTGTGGTGTACTTGATAAAATAATTTTGCTGTGACCTTTACAGAAACCCAGGAGTAGAAATGGGCTCGGTGGAATTTCCAGCTTCTCCCCAGGTCACAAAGTCATAAACACATAAATCTATAATGATATTACACAGCGTTCAAGTGGGACAAGTGAGCAAAAGAAATGGTTTTTACTTTTTGGTAATGACAGAGCAAAAGCTTCGAGGCCGAAATTCTCGAGCTGAATTACCAGACGTGTCTTGACAGATAAAGGACGGGAACGCTTCTCCCCCACACTGCCCTGGCCTGGCCTGTGTGCCCAAACAGAGTGGCACTGCAGACGTGGGCCAGGGACCTCGCTCAGCACAACGTCGGAGAGAAGCGGCCTGTCCAGGGTCTTGCAGGAACCATGGTCAGGTCCAACTGGCTCTGCCACAGCTTTGCCAGGGAGGCTCGTTCCTCCGGGTCTCGGCTCCTAACCTGCAGTCACAGTGGATGTAGCACTTTGCAGGTCCAGAGTCAACTCCGAAAAAGTGAAATAACCGTGAGTAATAATCGATATGAAAATAATAAGGTTATACTTATCCCAAAAGATTCTCCAACTCGGAGTAAATATGACAAGGCAGAAAATTTGCATGAGGTTTATCCAAAAGGCTGAAGGCAGAGATTTGGTAGAATCCATTTTGTCTGACCCATGACTTTTGCTCCAGACTTCACCAACTCTGAAGTGGCCTCTGAACAGAAAAATTGGGCTTGCATGTTCTGGAATAGGGAGGACACCCTCCTTCTGAGGAGCTGAACAGGGCTCTGGACCCCTGGAGGCCATGTGAATGGACCAGTGGATGCTGCAAATCAGAGCAGCTGAAAGAGGGCTCCTGCTGGGGGGCCGGGCAGCAGATGGTTGGATAGTTGAGTTCTCTGCAGAGACCATTTATTCCCATGTGCTGAGAGGTTATTTCCAGAGTGTTCTGTGTCCTACCTATTTGCAGTTTCCTGGATGAACATTAGCATCACCAGCTGCCTTCAGGTTTGTCAGTTAAACATGATTAAGGGAGAAGCTTGCAGCAAAGATCAGAGGTGTTAAGGACGCACTTAGCGCTTAGATCTCAATGTGCACTTAGGGAAGCAGGGAAAGCCATTCAACTGGGGTCAGTGCATCAGGGAGGAGCCGGGGAAGGAGCAGCAGGTGAGGACCCCAGGGAAGGCCCAGGGGGAAGATTGGGGGAAGGGCGAGCAGACCCTGCTGGGCGGCTTGAGAAAGGACTTCCCCACAGCAAGTAGCAGGACACAAGTCCAGGGCTGAAGGGATGAGGGAAGCCCAGTGGACAGGCGGACATGACCTTCTCCCTCTGCTGCCAAGAAAGGGGCCTGCTCTTGCTTGCCCACCCTCAGCCCTCAGGCCTTTAGGGTCAGGCCGGAAAAGGCCTCTTACTAAATGAGAGACAGTTATGTGTGACTGTCTGGTCCAGCTCCTGCCACCCTCAGTTCCTGTCGTGTTTTGCTCTACGCTTCCAAGGCAAGATCTGTGTGCCAAGCTGCCCACCACCTGTTGAAAGTGGTCATAAAGTTGTGTTGACACTGATACCAATCGTTTTATTAATGATACTAGCAAACATTTAAATAAGCATTTGTCACGGGCCAGGTACCTTGTCAGAATGATCCCATTTCATCTTCACAATAGCCCCAAGAGACATGTGCTACACTTATTTCCGCTTTTCACATTAAGAAACTGAGGCTCATATATGTTCATTATCTTATGCAGGGTCCTGCAGCCAGTGGTACAGCCAGAATTAAACACAGGCTGCCTGAGTCTGGAGATGTGATAGCTCATTGGTTGGATTATTTTAAAATCAAGAACTTGGAATCAACAAAAACTAGTATGTATCATGTTAAAGATAAACTGTGCCAACATGACTTCATGGGGAAAGGAATACTAGCTTAGTTACAGGCTCTACTACTTAAAGCCATGGAAAGCAAGTTCTATAACCCTTTTGAGCCTAAGTTTCCTCATCTGTAAAAAGGAGTAACAGAAGTTCCTGTCTCTTAGAGTTGCTTTGATGATTGAATGAGATAATAAGTGGAAATTTTTTTGTGTAGTGTCTGGCACAAAATAACTGCTCTACTAAAAGTAGCTTTTAACATCTGTAATAAAATGAGATTGTGTTCGCTGTAAACAATGTGTCATCACCTTGCTAATGTTTTCTATTTTTCAAAGTCAACATTTGTCCACCATCTGGGACATTCCCATCAAGGTTTGATAACACACAGGCATTGGCTTGAATCACTAAGATCTAGGTATATAAGCAGAAGTGGTACCCTATGTGACTTCTGAGAGAAAGCTAGTTCTTCTGTGCCTCCTTATTCTTGCTGGCTGGAAGTAGACATGATGGCTGGAACTTAAGCAGCCATCTTGAACTGTGAGGTGGAAATCATGTGCTAAGGGATATCAGAACAACAAGATGGAATGCAATGGGTCTCTGACCTTACACCACAGAGCTCCATACCAGCCTAGATTTATTTTACATGAGAGAAAAAAAAACTATATTTTTAAAACCACAATTATCTTTCATTTTCCTGTTTCTCATAGACAAATGTAATCTTAACATACCATTTATTTTCAATGAAACTATATCAGAAAGTGTAGCATTCCCATTTCATTGACAGTGACACTGAGGTTCAAAGAGGTAAAAGAACTTGTCCAATATTTCCCAGCTAGTCCGTGACAGAAGTATACTTCAAAACCAAGTCTATCTGGCTTCAAAGCTGCTGCCCTTTCCAATTATTTCCTATGGTAAGGTATCTATGGAGGTGGGGGGCATTCTGTATTTATGGGCATGTTACACTCAGGCTTGAAAGCTCACGTGTTCAAGTGCACAAGAGTTTAGACGAGAGGCTTAGCAAAGGGACAAGATGTATTTCTTGTCTGCTCACTGAGGGCATCTTGCCCTACTTTTCCTGCCTCTAAAGGAAGAGAGAGAGGAAAAAAAAAACACAACTCTGGTCTATGTCATATGTTGGCTCTGAGTCCCTTTGAGTCCCTGCCTGCCTGAATTCCTGACCAGAAGTAAAAATGTGATGCATGAATGCAATTGCTGGGTATTCTGCAGAGGCCTGCTCTGAAAGGCAAATTCATCTTTCCAGTGGCTTCCGGTATGCAGAGGGAAATGAAGAGAGCATAAATGCTGGTGGAACTGGCTGCATTTCCCAGGATGCACTTGAGCACCTTGGCAGCCAGACAGGCAGCGAGTGTTCGCTGACGCTAACTGCTCCTGCCTCGAGTGGGTGCCAGCTTCCTAGAATGCAAGTTGTTTGCTGTTTGCATGACATATGGGTACCTATAATTATTATTGTTTACTGATACCCCAGCCCAAATATGCTAGAGGAGCCTACCACACATATACCCATTTCCCAGATAACTTCAGGATGGGATCTCAGGGACAGAAGTAGCAGGCTAATGTCCATTAGCATAAGGAGCACAGAACAGTGCATGCCAAAGAAACCACATGCATTAAAACCTGGATTTTATCCTCATCAGGCTAATAATCATTATAACCCTATGAAACGTCATTACTGAATTCCCCCTTTACCATTTCCACACGCAGTGCTCATTTGTTAATAACCAAGATAAAGGTCCATAAAACAATATTGCTCCCATGTAACATGGCTTTCTCCTCATTCTCAATAAGAATCCAGACTTAAATCAGAGGAATGTACGAGCCTCACCAAGATGTGTCAATTATTTTGAGATGACAGGTATTCGATTCCCAAATTCATCAGTGGGGGCTAAAAATGTATTGGTTCATCAAGCAAAGCACATTTCTGGAAGCACTCTCACCATTTGGGAATCAAATAATAATTGCAATACCAATGCCTTGACTTTCTAATGGAATTTTTCAAGGAGCTAAAGGGTTTTGACACATTCTCCCAACAACCCACTCTCAGATTTATCTTCTTCGTAGGCTTCCGAAATAGTAAAGGTATTGGTTTTATTTTTCCATTTTGTAGAAGAAGAAACTCAGATTCTTAACTCAGAAGCTGAGTGGCTTACATAAACAAAGCAGCCTGGAGGCAAAGGAAAAATGTGCAGCAGCTCTGGAGCTCCAACCACTTGACTACACAGCTTCAGAAACATCACTCCTTGAAGCTAAGCCCTGAGCTGGCCACTGTGGCTCTAGAGAGTAGAGTAAGCTAGAGTCCCTATTCTCAAGGGACACAAATCCTAGTGAAACAACACAATGCTAACAATAATTATAAAACAGCATGTGAATGTGAAAAGAGAAGTACATATAGGCATGGCGAGTGAATAGGCAGTCTCCTCTCTATATTGATTGAGAGACAGGGAAGCCTCCTGAAGGAGGTGACAGCTGATGTGGGCTTTGAAGCCTGAGTAGGAGTTTTCTAGCTAGATAAAATGAAGGCAGGCATTCCAGGCAGAAGAAATGACATGTGTAAAGGCATGGTGGTGGAAACAGTCAAGGATGTCTGGCAGCTTGCTAGTGTGGCTGCTGCATGCCCATCACTAACCTAATGAAGCAGAATACTTTGTCTGTGTGGGAGGAGATATCGGTTGTTCCAAATAAGCTGATAAGTCTTCAAGGAGGCAGAATATTGAATTGAGTCTTGAAATAAGAAAAAGATCATGGATATGTTTTAGGAACACCCACCCCATCCCCACTACTGAGTGTCTCTTGAAGAGTGCCTGCCATTTCCTCACTCTTCCACGTAATCCTTCCTGTCCTTCCCCACCTGACTCTCAGAAGTCATCAAAGAACATCTTGGGCCTGGCTAATTCTGGATGGCTGTGTGTGGGTAGCTCAGCCCCAGAAGGGGCTGCCTAGACTTCCTAACCCTGCGATGGGTGCTCTCCTATTGTCCCCAGCATACCTGTCTGCTTTCTCTGGTAGCTCTTCTGTCCATAGCAGAACAACATAAATGCAAAAGAGCCCTTCCGTGGAAGGGGAGTTGGTAGGAAGCTTCTTCCTTCTTTCCTCGGCTCTGGCCTTTCCTCCAGGCACATGCTGACACCTTTCTTCTGGGGAGGCCTCCTCTCCGCTCTTAACCGGGGCTGCACTTCTGTCCTTCCTAGGGCCCACTGTGGATTTATGATTTAATTTGTGTGTATGGCACTAAGAAATGATTTCAGGGCTGGTCATTTAAGAAATGATTAAAGACCATCATTTCAAACCCATAGCACTCCCTGGGGGAAGGGAAGCAGTTTGAGACAGAAGGAGGTGTTAATAATACGCTGAGATGGACATGTGGCAGGGGACGCCAGTCACTTGGGGAACACAGGGGCGGGGAGGGCGAGGCCCAGATGCCTCATTGCTGTGAGCGATGTGTGTGTGCTGGGGAGCACTGGGCGGTGCTGGGGGGCCCCAGGTCCTCAGGACAAGAGGAGCCACCCACATCAGACATTTGTGATGCTGTCTTTGTCCAGACGGGCAGAGGCAGGCGCAATAAAACACCAGGCCCAGTCTCCGTTCCTCAGCATCTTTACAGTCTCAGAGCAGTAAACCTGGGCCTGAAGGTAGGTGATTCCAATGTGGGGAAGGAACAACAACTCATAAAGGCTTCGGCTCTCCAGAAGCTCTCCATGTGTTGACACAGACAGGAAACCCACACGCGGGTGTGCTAAATCACCCCTGACATCTCTTCCAGGGAACAGCCAAATGCCTCGCTATGCAATTTATGAGGTGTGGCTATGAAGTTCTGAGACCAGGTAATGAGCTTGGGAAGACATACTCAGGTTTCCTCCAGGAATTCCTCAAAGTCAGGGCTGTTCTTAGTACTTTGCTGTGTTACTCAAGTAGCTCTAACTCAGCCATTGAAGAACAAGGCTGAGCCCTAGACCAGGCCTGCCCTGGCCGTGCAGATACGGGATCACCACTGTGAAGGCTGGTGGCCTCCGAATGTTGCAGAAGGCAGAATGGGGCAGCACAATTCACCCTCAATTCACCTGACTCTGAATACCTGGGTTCCAGAACCGGTTCCTAAACCCTTGCTACCTGTGAGGTCACGAGTGAGTTGTAGCCTCTCTGAGCCACAGTGGACTCATCTGTGAAATGGGGATAAGGAGAGTAAGAACAGCTCCCTTACCTTTGCTGTTTACTAGTAAACATATACACGGCTTGATTTTAAGGTTAATTACAGCTCCTATGGCTGCTCACTGGGGCCTCTGGAACACCCATCACGATAAATGATACTTTGATGTTTTTTTAAGCTCCCTGTATTCTGAAGAGTAAAAATAGTTGCAAGTGTATGTTCTCGTTTATGTTCTATAATATCTAGCAGGAGAAGGCTAGGGAGTGGCTGGGTGGAAGCACAGAGAGGCCCCTGGCAATGAGGGAGCTGAACCTCAGGCCAGCTCCGCAGCTACTGGCTCAACCCCCTCGACCATGCTTCCCTCCTCCATGGAAGGTGTGGTGTGACTGGATGCATTGATCCGCCTTCCTTTTAACACAGGCTCGCTCTCTGTCAGTCATCCGTCATTCAGCCAATAAGCACACACCTTCACTAAGCAAGGGTCCTGTATCACACAAAGGCCAGCATCGTGCAGTCCTCAATGCCAGGAGCTCACAGCCTGACCTCAAAGACCTCTTCCAGCTCCGCGAGGCCAGTCTAACCATGAGCGCTGTACAAGCGGGTACACCGGGGCACCTAGGAATGAAAGGCTGTGCTCACCCAGCATGTTGAAGGCAAGGTGGAGACTCAGCTCATCTGGATTCAGGCCTCCTGGAGAGATTTTCCCATTAGTCTGCAGGGCTTCTCCATCAATAATGATATCAACCATAATGAAGATAAATATTTTGCAATAAACTGTCGGTTTTTTTTCACATGAGAAAAAACTATTCGAATTAAACACACTTTGGTCTTTCTTCCCTTTACTTTTACTTCATTTTCTTGGCATATCTCTGAGCTACAAAAAAAAAAAAATCTATTCCTGAAAAGACAGGCAGAGGGAGAACCATATCCAGCAAAGATTCTCCTGCTGCCTGGATAGCTATTTCACTGATCTGCTACCACAAACACACCCACTGAACTGTCACCGTCACCTGCTCGTGGGAAGAGAGGGGCCCAGGATAGGGCTGGAGCCTCGTGGAGCCCAGGGGCTCAGGAACTGCTCTGGGCTTCCTGGGCAGCTAGAGGAGGGAGCGAGAGGGACAGAACATGCGATGGACTCGTTTGGCCTTTATCGTTACTCGTTTTAATGTGTAGGCTTTAACTAACTTGACATGCATAGCACTCGTTCCTGCCTACTACACACATAATTAAAAGCTCCAGTTAGAAACACAGGAGAACAGCAGGTGGGAGCCGCACCCCTCCCACCTGCTCCTCCTCAGCTGGGAGACGGTGCTCCTGGTGATGGAGATTAATCACCCCCCACCCCACCCCCCTTAGTTTCACACTCAGCCCCATTTCCTGCCATTTCTGCTGGGATCAGAGCCTTGTCCTGATGGCTTCATCCTCTCATCTGTATTTTCAACCTCTGTCTACAGATGTCTTCTGTGGACAGCCCCCAGCAAATGCACCAAAGCCTGCTGTTCCCCTAGCCCTCCCGCCCCTTTCAGGTCCAGTGGCCTCCACATCCTGTCATCTCCTCATTCTGAGCTGCTGTCACAACTCCCTCTTTCTGCCCCTGCCTTGGTCAGGCCTTTGTCCTGTCACTGGTTTCCTGACCTCCCTGACTGCCTCCGTTCCTCTGTACACCTGCCAGAGAGATCTCATAACGCGGATCTGACGGTAACCTTTCCTGTCTAACCCCCCCTAGGGCTCTCCTGCCTTCATCATGGAGCCCAGGGCCCTGACATGCCTTTCCCGCAGCCCCTCGGGATGAGATCATCGGGCCCTGCTCACCTCTGCGGCCTCCCCCTGCCCCTGCCTCCCCAGTGCCACCTAGAGTCCTGAGCAACTGGAACACTGCCCCTGTGAACATGCATGTGGCTTTCCAGCTTCCTCTGCCCACCTATGCTGGGCTGCCTGAGGGGCTCCCACCCTCCTGCTGGAAGCACTGCCTGCTCCGTGCCAGCTCCAGAATTCTACGTGCTTCTGCCGCAGAACACCCCACACTGGGTGTGACTGTTTACCTGCTTGCCTCCCCCGCCAGGCTGCTCCTGCTCCCTGTACCCTGTGTATCTTACTCAGCCTGCCAGTGCCTGAACAGCACTCATGGACTTGTACTGAAGGAGCAAAAATGGAGGGTAGGCAAGCCAGACTTTTAAGAGCACTAGCATTTTTTTTCTCCCCTACTATGTGATTATTATAATCTTCCAAGATTTTGCTCACGCAGATCCATCCCACTATCTGGAGTGGCCTTTTCTCCCATCTCTAAACCTGAACTGTGTCCCATTCCCTATGGCTTAGCTCACATTCCACCCTATCCGTGAAAGCAGCCTTCATTTCCCAGTTGGCATGAATCTCCTTCCAGCATGCCCCTTAGCCCCGGCCCGTGCAGGATGGAGAGTCTGGGAGCTCAGGATGGATCCTGCCGCAGCTGCTGGGTGACCACAGGCGAGTCACTAACCTCTCTAACTAAGCCCGAGTCTCCCCAGCTGTAGATCTGGACTGTGACAGTCCATGCAAAGGGATTGGGATGGTTAGCACCCGAGAGTTAGCCCGGCATCATCATAATCGCCATTCATTCTCTCCACAAAACCGCATGCTTCTGAGAGCACGGCTGTCTCCAGGCCATCTTTGCACACTTCTGTGCCCAGGTCCTGCCCAACCCAAGTGGCCATTTCAGGTATTTGTTGAACGGAGTTAATGGCAAGACTGTCCTTATGTGTGCAATGGCTCTCTGGCTCTCACGGCTGCCAGCGGTGCCTCTGCAGTACTCGCTCTGCACCCATGGCTTCCCCAGGCTCTTCTCTCGGCCCTGACCCAGTTTTCGGGGTCCTTTGGGGCAATACAGGATTTCCTGTAAGCCTCAGAGTCCTGCCTCCCCTGCCAATCACCCATGCTGGGGAGAGCCTGCGTTTCGTGCCTCCCAGCTTGGGCCTTCTGCTCGGATCCCCCCGCTCCGGCTGCTGTTCCATCTGCCTGACAGTGAGGCACACACAGACTTCCTCTTCTCTTCCTCCCTCCCCCTGGGAACTGTGCAGCTCTGCCTCCCTGCCCACAGCAAAATGGCAGAGAGCCTTTCTCTGCCTTCATGCTGTCCTGCTGGTGGCCCTGCCTCTGCATTCATGACGCTTGCCCTTCAGGTCTTTAAGGGGTCACCTCAGCCCCCACCACCTTCTATGCTCCTCTCAGGCTCGCAGGGGCTGGAAGCAGGAGAGTTATGTTTCCAGGAATTCCAGCCTGCAGGGGTCTGGCCAGAGTCCCCATGACGAGCCCTCCTACAGACGTGGGAGGGGACAAGCAGCAGCAGTTTTGCTGCAGTCCCTGGGCAGTGGGGTGTGGGGAGCAGTTCGTTGGTTTTATCAGACTTGAAGGTTTGTAGTGACCTCCAGGTGTTTCCCATGCATCACCTGCCTCGGTGCTAGAGGTGGCCGTGGCCACCGATGGCAAGGTCTTCTGGCCACTGACTCCCTGAAAGTGAGTGGCCAACCTGAGAGGGCTCGGTGGCCTACACTGACTTTTGTCTGTCCCTCCCTTTCGAGAGTTTGGTAAACACCTGATTTCCTACATCAAATCTGATTCCATTTGAAATAACCTGGAATATTTTTATATAAACTCCCTCCACCTCCACATATGCACTTAATACACAGCTTTTTTCTAAAATAGATTAAAACCATTCTCCCCAAAGACGTAAGCCACACATTCTGAGGACTTGTGAGGAGCCTATTCAAAGGTACCGGGACTGTGAAATTCCTCAAAGACTCTGCGTGCTCTGATGAGGACAGGGGAGGGGGTGAGGTGGGACCCTGGGCTGCCTCCTGCCTTTCCTCCTCCCGCCCTCACCTCATTCTCCTCTGGATGGAGATGGGACGGGGACTGGAGATGGAAGAAGAGGCTGGGTGTAAAAACGACCGTCAGCAGTGAATGCCCGGTGGTTATGTGCCGGGCACTGTGCCAGAAGCTGTGCAGAAATCACCCGCACTTGATTCTCAAAACAACACGGCAAGCACGCACGGTAATAACGGAGAAGAGGCACCACGGGCAGGGGCTTGCTCTGGGCGAGGCATCGTGCTGGGGCTTGGTCACATTGTCCTGTTCAATTCTCCCATCAGACTATGATGAAGATGTTGCCGTCACTCCATTTAACAGACATGGAGACCGAGGTACAGCAGGGTTAGGCAGCTCGCCCAAGCCTGATCTAAGTTTGGGAAAGGTGTGGTTTGAAGCTTCTGCCCGTGACCTCCAGCCATTCTCACTAGCAATCAAATCCTAAAGATGCCACACTGTCCCCGCTACCAACCTGCTCTCCGAACCCGCTCACACCTGCTGGGGCTCCTCCCTCCCCAGGGCCACCCTGTCCTCAGACCGGCCACGGCCACACTGGGATTTCTCAAGGTTCTGCAGTCGCCCCACCCCAAGTGTCTCCAGGGGTAATTTGATTAAAGTAATTCACCCTTTGTTGTCAAGAAGGCTTCACTTTCCCCAGGAACAATTTCCTTTCAAAAGAATGGGACTAACCTTGTACTTAGTCACAAGAGTTCTGGTTTTGGGCAGGATGGTTGTGCTCGTTTCTCCTCCTTCCCTCTCTCCTGGTCCCGCTTTCCCCCTCTGAAATCTTGCTCAGAGGCACTCTACCTCGTCTGTAAAGCCTGCTCAGCCTAAGATTTTGCCCTGTTCAAAGCTCCACATCTGTACCTGGCTTTGCGGTAACCCCTCCCTTTCCTGGAAGCCTCCTCTCTTCCCATTCCTCCCTTTCCCAACCTTGCAAGTAACTCCTCAGCTAGGGAGAAGAGTGCAAGCCAGGGAGGCAGAGCTGCCACAGGGTCAATACCAAGGCGTAGTGTGGAACAGTAGCCCATCCCTAATGATCTCCTGCAGCCCCCTAAAGCGACCCCAAATAAACAAAGCCTCTGTGGGAACCGTGCACTTGCTGTACAGCCGCAGCATCATGCTCCTCTCCCAGCCAGAGGCACCCCTAAGTTCCAGGGCCCCTCTGGACATAAGTGGATGGGCTTGGAGTGTCTACTCTGACACCTGAGGTCGTCCCCATACCTTGGAGAAGGAAGGTAGCTGAGGTGACAGAGACAAGACATGAGACAGGGAAGGGGAGGCAGGCAGAGCTGCATTGAAGAGTGAGCCTCATCTCTGGATTTCACTGCAGGGCCTCTGAGAAAGGGTACACAGGACGGTAATTAGCGTACACACAGCCACACATGCACAAATTGCAGAACCATTATTTTGTAATTTCCATAACGAGGCCTGTGGAATAACAATCAAGCTAAGGGAAAGGGAAGGAGAACAACCCTGAGGGAGCTCAGGACTGCAGGACTGCCCTGCCAAAGCCCTACCGCCCCCGTGATGGCCGGGAAGGGCTCCGCGAGGCAGATTGCCAACAGAGACCTCCTCTCCCTCGGAGGGGCGGTCTCCATCAGCAGAGCCTTTCTGAGCACGTGCACTAAAGGGGCCAGGGAATTTGTGGTGGCAGCAGCAGCAGCAGGCAGAAGTCTCCCCATGCTCCAGATTGATGGAGGCATGGGCCCTTTTGGGATGGGGGCACGAACCCCTCTTGGATGAAGCCATCGGCCCAGAAGAGGTCACCATCCTTCTGTAGGCTCAGAGCTCTGCGATCAACTCATTCTAGCATTCCAGGCCATCACTTGCCTGAGCCCACAAGAGGCATCAATTCTCTAGGAAGGGGCTATGGTGGGTCGCTGTTCAGTGGGGTTTTGTATTTTTGTTTTTACTGATGTCCATGACACCCCACACACGCCTAACCCTAGAACTACTGGGGGCTTAGCCCTGTAGTGCTGGGTGCTGGATGATGGAGCACTGTGATGTTTGCTCTCAAGTATCTTATCCCAGTGACCTCCTCTGGACGTCACTGTGGTTGTAGGAAGCAGAGAAAAAGAAAGGTGACAGACCCAGATAAGGGAGAGAGCCTGCCAAGATCCATGAGAAGCCTCTGTCCAGAAAGCTAAGTATATACCATGTTTCCCCGAATATAAGACAGGGTCTTATATTTATTTTTCCTCAAGAAGACACCCTAGGGCTTATTTTCAGGGGATGTGTTATTTTTTTTAAGCACGGTACAACAATCTACATTTATTCAAATATAGTTAAGTCGTCTTCTTCTGGAACACCATCATAACTCTCCAAACCTCGAATTCCATCCTGAATTTCTTGGGACTCTATTTCCTTTAGAACCATTGGCCGGGACCTGACAGGGGGAGCCGACCTTGTTGGTGGGGCTGCCCGCACCTTTCCAGTCACCTCTGGGATAGTAGCTGTCACGATGGGGCAGATGAGAAGGGCTGCTCGTCTTCTTTTCCACTCTGCGACGAAATGCATGGATTGTGCAGATACGCTGCATAGCCACGCCCATCACTAGGTCTTATTTTTGGGGTAGGGCTTATATTGCACGAATGCTTAGAAATCCTGCTAGGGCTTATTTTATGGGTAGGTCTTATTTTTGAGGAAACACGGTATTAGGTACTCAAAAAGTGTAGGTTGACTTTCAAGCCCCACTAGAAGAAGGTACAATTTCTTTTGACTTTCAAGATTCCTCTGTCACAGGATTTGTTCATGCCCAGTCCTCTCACTGCTGTGATCTTCTAAGAAAGGTGTGTGACCAGGTTTCTCTGCGCATAGCACATGCCTGCTCCCATCCTCTCCCTCTTCACAGGTGTGCTGGCAATGCCTTTCTCTGTCCATTTGTCCATCAGCACACTCGCCTTACAGAACACTTTTTCAAAAGACCCCACCCTGAGGGGTGTACCCAGAGATGTACTGGCTTGGCAGTGCCCAGGGCAGAGGGCACAAGAGGGTGGACAGGGCTGCTGGCCCAGGCTCCTACCTGTGTGCGCATTACAGAGGTAGGACCTGGGTGTGCAGCTGCTGTTTCCTTCCACCTGGGGAAATAGAGCTTGACTCCTCTCCCTCCAGGGCACAGGCAGCCTCAGGCCCCTTGGGCTCTTAGGACGCCTTCTGGGGAGGACCCTTCTCTCCTCTGTCCTAGAGCTCATCAGCTTCTTCTCTTACTCCTTTCCATACTCTTCCCCCGTGGGACACAGTGGCTAAGTTGTCTGACAGCCTCCAGCCTTCTCATGCTGGACCTTTAAGAGCCTGGCTTCATGCCCCATCAGACCCACTCTCACGGGAACCCGGACAATGCAGAAGCTGAAGGCTCCAGTACAGGTTCTGCTGCTGGTTGCTTTGGATATCTTGCTTTATCCTCTGTGCCTCAGTTCCACCATCTGCAACATGGGGTGGCAGTAAAGTAACAGCACCTACTTCAAATGGCTTCGTGAGGATTAGACTAATTGATGCTGTGACATGCTTACTATAGAGCCTACCACACAACAAGGCCTCCAAAACTGGAGTTTTTTTATAATTAGATGTAAATGATGAGACCAATGACAAAGATCAACATTCTTGGTCGTAGGGGGAGGAAAGTGTGTCTTGAATCTCACAAGTCAAAAGGCCTTCACTGCTCTGGAGCTTCTCGCTTGCAGTCACTGGGTGTGGTCCCAGGATAGGCCTCCATGGGCCTGCTCTGGTCCCTCCTGTAGCACTAGGATGTGCCTACATGTTACCATCTAGGAGTCTCTATGTTTCCCCTCACCCCATGTCCCACATGCTGTGCCTTCAGCTCCTGCTACCCCAGCCCTCTCTGTCCAGTAAGCTCCTTCTGCCATGTCTTCCCCTTCCCTAGGTTTGAGACCATCTTCCAGCGACTCTCCAACCATCCATGGCCAGGGATGTACACTAGAAGGCAGGACATGCCCATTAGAGGAAGTGGGTTCCAGAACAATGGAGAGTGTGGGGGGATGGCTGACATCAGAGCTGGGAGAGGGGCAAGGCTGGGACGCAAGTCACAGGCCCAGTGGCTGAGGGTACAGGGAGCCAGAGAGCTCCCAGCTATGTGAGTGAGGAAGAGAGGACAAGCTTGGGAGCAGAATATTGTGAGCTGAGGCTGAAGAGGTGACCTGCAGAGCTGCCTAGGGCTGCCACTCCTGCAGGGGGGACAGCAGGTCCTCAGCACTCAGCTGGAGTGGCCTCACCTCAGGGGGACCCTGCAGCGAGGCTGGACTGGAGGCTAAGCCTTGTCCCAAGAGGTCCTGAGCCCACACTCCCCTACTCTTCCGAGGAGAGGTGGTTCTTTTGTCAAAACGCATTCAGGAGTCTATGTCACTCCCTACTTTCTTCTTTATTTCTTAAATAGATTTATGGAAGTATAATTAACATATCATACAACTCATTGTAAGTGTATAGTTCAATGATTTTTAATAGTTTTATAGAGTTCTACAACCATCACTACAATCCAATTTTAGAACACTTCCATCACCCCAAAAAGGTACCTCATGCCCATGTATAGTCTATACCTGCTCTCGACCCCAAACCCCAGGCGATTACTGATCTACTTTCTGATTCTATAGATTTGCCTTTTCTGGATATTTCAAGGACTCATTCAATACTCTTTTTTACATCTGGCTTCCTTAACTTATCATAACGTTTTGAGGTTCATCCATATTGCAGCATGTATCAGTATTTCATTCCTTTTTACTGGTGAATAATATTCCATTGTGTGGATATACTGCATTTTGTTTAACCACTCATCTGCTAAAGAACATTTGGATTATTTCCACTTTTCGGCTATTATGAATAATGCTGCTGTAAATATATGCATGCGAGTCATTTCATGGACATATGTTTTCATTCTGTTGAGTAGAAACCGAGGAGTGGAATTGCTGGGTCAATAGGGTAAATTTATGTTTAACTTTAAAAACTGCCAACTGTTTTCCAAAGCAGCTGTCCAATTTTAAATCCCCAACAGTATTGTACAAGACTTCTATTTTTTAAATTTAAAATTATATCCATTCTAGTGGATGTGAAGTAGCATATCATTGTGTTTTTAATTTGCATTTCCCTACTGAGCAGTAATGTTGAGCATCTTTTCATGTGCAGATTAATCATTTGTATATCTTCTTTGCTGAAGTCCCTATTCAAACCTTTGGCTCATTTTAAAATTGAGTTATTTGACTTCTTACTATTGCATTTTAAGGGTTCTTTATATATTTTGAATATAAGTTCCTTATCAGATATGTAATATATAAATATTTTCTCCCAGTCTATTATGGCTTCACATTTTCTTAATGGTGTCTTCTGAAGAACAAAAAATTTAATTTTGATGGAATCTAATTTACCAATTTTCTCTTATGGATTGTGTTTTTGGAGTCAAATCTAAGAAATCTTTGCCCTAAGGTGAAAACATCTTCCTAGAAGTTTTATAGTTTTTGTTTTTCCATTTAGGTCTGTGATCCGTTTTGAGTTAGTATTTGGGTGTGGTGTGAGGTAATCTTGTTTTCCCTGCATATGGATACCCAAGTGTTCCAGCACTCTCACTTCTTTCCGAATGGATGCCAGGAGCCCACCTCTTGGGATAGTTTCCAACCATTAAGGGGACTGACTGTCCATTCATCCATTCCCAGCTACCCCAAATGGGAGAGAGGGCTAACACCACCCACAGGGGCCAGGGAGAAAGGTCTGGAGGTCTGGGGCTCCCCACCAGCCCCTTGCAGGTAAAGAGCATATCTCCTCCCTTATGGTGTGCCTGCCCACTGTCCACACTCAGCAAGGGTTGCTGAATTGCAGTGATGGAGAAGGACTGTGAGTCCGAGGGGGTGGAGGCAGGACAGCAGCCTCCTGCCAGCTGCCTCTCCCTTCCTACCACCTAGGGGCTGGGAGGAGCTGCAGGTGATATCATGTAGGCCACCACCCATCATCAGCCAGGACTCTGTTCCCAAGGGAGCTCCCAGTTGTTGGCAGCTAGTATGGGAGGCAGGAAAAAGAGACATTTCATCATCTCAAGATACCTCATCAGGTCCATGTGAGCATCAGATCAATGGGTTTTCTCCCTGGGGTCCTGGGTCACATACCAACAGAGATAGGTAAGTGGGGACTCTGAGATTGGAGGGCGAAATGCAGACAACAGCTCAGCAGCAGGCCTGCTCATCAGAAACTCACAGATGCTGGCTATCGATTCCCAGGCAATCAAACTCGGCGGCAGACAAAAGAAAAATGTCACTGGACCCTGTCACTCCAGATGTCTGAATTCCCAGACGGGCAGTGCTGCCAGGGCAGCTGGCAAGGCTGCTCAGCCTCCAGGAAGGGCAGCAGCAGCAGGTCGGGGAGATGGCTGATGGCGTCCAGTAGTCCTGACAGGAAGCCCAGGGCCAGGGGGGAATGGCTCAGGCATTGGATCGCCATGCTCAAGGGCCCATAGTTTGAAACCACTTCTTGTATCCAGCACCTAGTCTTTTCTAGCTTCAGAGGCCACCAAACACTCCCAGAAATCTTTCCTACTCTGGTGGGCACCTGATACTCCCCCAGACTCCAGAAAGTCTTTAAAGAAACCACACAAAGAATGGCAGGTGTATTACAGCCCTGAATCCTTTTGAGCAGCTTGCTGGATTAAGTGCGGTGGGCTCTCACCCTGGCCTGCAGGTCTCACTCCCCACTCTCCATCCCCCACCCTGCTACTGCCTTGCTTGCCCCCTTTGATGCTACTCACATGGCATTTATATGCAGAGGCCACATGCAGAGGGGAGAAAAGGGAGCTCCCCAAAATGTAAGAACTGGGGAGAGCCTTGGAAATGACATGGTGCTACCCATACATGTTCAAATGGGGAACTGAGGCCCAGAGGGGAGGTGAGTGCCCCAAGGCCACGGCACAAGAGCCTGGTCCATGCCTGGCTCAATGCCACTGCCTCTGGACCAGTGACCAGTGCTTTTCCAGGTAGGAAACACATCAGCAGGTTTTGATAATAAAATAATTCAAAATCTAATTAAAACTGTTGTGTTTAGTAGCAGATGGATAACAATATTCCTGAAAGCAGGGCCTATGTTATACTTGTTCAATAATACCCCAGAGTAGTAAGGAAATATTCAAAGAGTAGAATGAACCCTAGAACAAAATCATATAGTAGTTTCACATATAAAATATGGAACTGTAAAGTCTGGAAAGAGAAAAACTGAAAGCCAATAAAAAGTTCTAAACCTGCATTTGTTCAATTTTCCATTCATTCAACAAATATCTATTGATTGAAATGCATCAGGTATGTTTAAATCTGGGAGCTCATGATGATTCTTACAAGAAACACCCCCACTGACCAACTGGAGGGTGGAGGGACCAATTCAGTACTTTGAAAACCGATCAAGAGAAAGAATCTAGCAATTATCTGCCTTTCCTATACAAACTATACCTCAATGAGGACAAGTTTCTTCTTATAAAAATATTCCAGTTAATATGGAGAAGGAATGATAGAATTGGAGTATTAACATTTTGCAAACCCTAATGAAATACTGGACCTAGGCAATGAGAATCAACACCCCTAACATCAGAGAGAGACAACCAGACATGATGTGCTCCATGGAAGGACATGAGGTTGGAGTAGTCTTTCCAAAGAAACAAGCCTGAATCTTATCAAGCCTCTTACTTTCTATTTACAGGAAATGCAGGGGACAAAGGAAGATGCTAAACACCACCACTGAAATGCAATGAGCAAAGCCAGGCTGTGAAACATTCCATTGGACAAACAACCTGGTTTCTTTAACAAAGAGATTTCAAGGGGGGAAAAAAAAGAACCAATATTTTGACCTTAGGGCAATTTCAAGAGTTGGAGGGAAAACTATACATTAAAACAAACTAAAAAGAGATAATAAACCAATTGCAATTTAAGGACTTCCTTAGGAGCCTGATCCAAATAAATTGTAAGAAAAAAAGAAGAGAGAGAGAGAGAGAGAGAGAGAGATATTCAGGTAATTTTTACTCTCTGCATATTTGATGATATTCAGAGATTATTATAAATTTGCTTAGATGTGATAATGGTATTGTGGTTATTTACTCTAAAGAACTCTTATCTTTTAGAGATACACTCTGCAATATTTACTGATGAAATGATATAATTATCCTGGATTTGCTTCAATGAAGGGGGTTAGATAAAAACAGACTGGCCTTGGGTTGACAATTGCTGAAGCTGAGTGATGGTTAGAAGTGGGTTCCTTATTCTACTCTTTCTACTTTTGTGTGTGCTTAAAATTTTCCATTATAAGTGTGTTAAAAATTTCTGCGAGCTCCTACTCGGTGACAGGTTAGAGGATACAACAGCAAACCAAAGAGAGGGGGAGAACAAAACAAATCACCCTCACGGAGCTTTCGTTTCAGTGACAAGAAAGAAAGAAGACTAGGGAAACAATAAACAAACAAATGCACAAGAAAATTTCATATATCGATATATTTTATCGAGAATAAAACAGGGTAAAATGAGGTGACAAGGCTGGGGGAGGGAGGGCGCTTAGGCTGCAAGGTTAGAGCTGGCCACACCAGGGATCAGGCAATAACTTCTGAGGCAGAGGCAGTGGCACGTGCCAGGGCCCTCAGGCAGGAGTGACTGCGGGAGGGTGGGTGGGCAGGAGGCTTGTCTGACTGCAGCTCAGAGCCTGGGCAGAGGGCAAGGAGCCACAGGGGGAGAGCAGAGTGGGGTCAGATCTCAGGCAGCTGGCAAGAAATTTGGTTTCATTACAAGTGAAAGGAGAATTCACTGTAGGGTTTGACAGAGGGGAGTGGTAGATCTGCATCTGAAGCCATCCCTGGGACTGCTGTGAGAGGAGACTGCAGGGAGCAAGAACAGAAGTGGGAGCTGGCGCTCATTCTGGGGACAAAGCCACCGAATGCGCTGCGGGGCTGGAAGCAAGCCAGGGATGTGGGGCAGAGGAATCAAGAATGGCCTTTTCTTGACTCAACAACTGGATCTGTGTTGGTGCCATTTGTTGAGATGGTGAACAGCAGGGATCAGTGGATGTGAAGGAGAAAATCAAGAGTTCCATGTGGGATGCTTTGAGTTTGAAATGTTGCCATTAGCCATCCAGGTGGAGATGTCAAGTCAGCAGGTAAGTATATGACTCTAGAGCTCAGGTCTGGGCTGCAGATGTAAATTTTAGAGTCATTTGCATGGAGATGGTATTTAGAGCAATGAGCTTTTTTACTCCTTACCAAAATAAAGCACTGAGGGGAGGTATCGCAGAACCTCAGAGGAAATGGTGTTGCCACGGAAAGAGTGTCAAACTGCTGTAAATTTGCAAACTCCAGAGCCCAGAGTGTAAGACTCCACACACTCTGGTCCAACAGAGTCCACTTTATCTCATCATATAACCGCGGCTTCCCTTCATGAACTCTCAGAAGAAGTCACATACATCCTTCCCCCAACTCAGCATGTTTAAGTCCTGTTCTCTGTAAGAACCCTTTAATAAAGTTGTTTTATTCTTATGAAGCCTTCTCAGCTCTCAGATTAGCTGGAAATGACCTTTCTCTCCTCTGAGCTCTAAGTCTGCATCTGCTTTTCTTTGAGATCTGGCTGCTCTCAGCCTAATTCTATGATTATCTGGGCCCAGTTACCTCCAGCAAGACTGTGATGTTTTCAGGAGCAGAGGCCCTGTCAGCCCCGCTTTGCATCCTAGCACAAAGGAAATGAATGTTTGAAAGCCAGATCTCCTTAGTGGTTCTACCAGCAAAGCATACTATATTGTTATAAAAAGGGTTTAAATACAAATATAACGAGTGAGATGTGCAACGTTTGGGGGATGGTCATGCTTGAATCTTTGCCTCAAGGGGGGAGGGGGGGCATGGGCAATATATGTAACTGTAATATTTGTACCCTCATAATATGCTGAAAAAAAGAGTTTAAAGGCCTGTGTCATGCAGAGTCAAACTGGATCAGCAATGGAAGTCTACTTGGGTGGGTCACCTTAGCCTTTGAGGACAGTATTCAAGGATACTTTGCTCATCCCCAAAAAGCTTCCAGGTTGGGGAGGAGGGACCTAGACCAGACAGACCAGCCATCTGACTCACCCAGGGCAGAGTGACGTTGTAGTATAATGAACATTTGCCATGTGCATCATTTTCGACTATGTGCAGAATCAGAACTTAGGTTCTGATATCCCTTTTCACCTACCTATCTCAGGTACAGAACTCCCTTTCCCATGCCCCATACCCACTTCCAGTCCTGTCATCAATTATGCAACTCTCAACTCGTACTTTAGGAATGCAGAATAACGCAAACATTTGTCTAAAAATGCAAAACAAGAGCGTTAAATAGAATGCAGAAAGGATATATTATAAAGTTTTTAATAAAGAATTAATTAATTAATTATTACTGTGTGTTAGTTTTTCCTTCATTACTATTTATACCTAACCCCTCCCAAACTCCTCACAATAATAAGCAAATGACTTGGGCTGATGAAAAGGGAAAGATCACCTCGCACAGTCCCTTGCTTACCTCTTTGGGCCTGGGACTCTACCCCCAATATCACGGCTCAGTCCTACAGTGGCCTGGCCAGTTCACCTGCAAGTATTGCTGGTGGATAAGCCCATAGACACCTCGGCCTTCCACCTCTGACATGATCAGGTCCCCCTGGTCTGGAGCAGGTCAGGTGGGCTCCAGGGTTCTGTAGTAGGGTGGTCTTTCATTGCTGCCCAACAGAGGGATGCAGGCAGCCTAGAGTGAAGATTGGAAAATCTTATAGGTTGACCAGAGTCCCTCTGCATAACCTAGGCCAACTTGATGGGCTTTTTCAGGCAGCTTTAGAGTGGGACGCTTACTCTAGCAGGCATAATTCTGTGTGTTGGGTTGGATAACGTGGCTTCTGACCCACACAACATCCACACAGAGAGAAGTCCAGCCCCATCGTGGTGGTTTCGTCTGCACTGCTTGAAACTGGCAGCATTCACTTTTTACAATACCTCTTCCATAATTAAAGATATTTGGGAAATGCTGCACAGCACATATGTTCCCTGAAAGGCTCTGAAAAGTCCTGTGTTAATACTTTATTAAAACTTTTATAATATATCCTTTCTGCATTCTATTTAACTCTCTTGTTTTGCATTTTTAGAGATCTGTTTGTGTTTGATTTAGTGATTCTCAGTCATTGGACCATACGGTCATTTTTTCCTCTAATTTTGTATGCTACACATTTGGGGAAACACTACTTGACATCATCACACTGAAACCATTCTGATTTTTTTGCAAATATCACATATCCGTGGGACTCAAGCAATCATGAAAATCTTATCTCAGGCATGAGCACACTGAGGCCCATACAGGCCACAGGGACGTGCCCAAGGTCACACATGTCAGCAGTGGCAGAGCAGGAACCAGAGCTCATTATCTCCACACTTCTGAATGTCTAAGGGCCTATTCAGTTTCCCTAGGAATGTAGGACCCTGGGATGCTATTCAGAGTAAAATATATACTTTATTATTTATGTCTACATTACCACCACCCTCATCAAATCCCATTATTCAGCAAATATTCATCATACCTAAAACAGGTAAAAATCCCCACACCCCTTGCATTCAACAGACTCTCACAGTGAAGGTGGGAGGCTCAGCAACAATCACCCCAAAGCCCCCACTGGGTGCAAGGAGCTGCCTGGGCCTCCCTTTCTTCTTCCCAGTTACCATTCTCCTGTGCTTCCCTCTCCCTCCCCTCCTCTCTTCCTCTCTCCCCTCTTGGAGATGTTTCAAGCAGGTGGGAGTTCACTCCTCAAGCAATGGCAAATTGGAAGACCTCCCTGTAATGGGGTGAGCTGCCAGGGATCAGCCCTACAGGAGGAAAGTGACCCATGTCATAATATTCCAGATAACGTGATACTCAGGCACTCTCGGGTGACACCTGAATTCTAAATGTCAGCTTAGTAGCTGTGAAGCAGTAAATGATTGTGTTTCGCTCACAGAGGACTCCTTCCATAATAAAATTTTTCCAACCTCAGAAGTAAACCTTGTGGAGAAGCTGAACATAAGCTCCCCAGTTTTATCACAGAACAGAATTTGGACAGCAACTCTGCTGCACACTGGGGACCAACCTGGTACGTTTGACATAGAAGGCACAATGAGAAACATTGGCTGATATGATTTATTTGGTAATAGCCATAAGATTCAATTTTTATGAACTTGAGAGTAAGGAGCATAGTTTAAAAACAAATTGTTTGTCCCAAACCTATTACCCAAATGTCTGAGCATAGACCCCTTCCCACTGTACCCCCAAGTCAGCTGAAGGAACAAAAGCTCTGTGTGGCAGAGGATACCACTGGGCCCCGGGTGCACTGCGGGGGTCGCCAGTGCTGAAGGGGCAGGTTGAGCTTCTGCTGTGGGGATGGGTGAGCTGCAGTCGTAGGTAAAGTGTTTTGGAGACTCTGGACTTACCCGTGAAGTGGGCTGAGTGGGTTGGACGTGAGAACTCTCAGGGCTAGAGACTCTGACGCATGTGCCCAGGATGTTTATGTGGGCAGAGCCCCGGAGAGGCTGTTGAGACTGTGTTTATACAGCAGCATGAAAACAGTACCCACGAGACCCAGAATGGTGGTAAAGTCAAGTAGCAACAGAGCCCCCATTGTGGCCTGGCCTCCTCCCCCCCAGGTGGGGAGGGAGCGGGGAGGAGAGGAGGGCAGAGCCCCTCCACCTGCCAGGCAGGCCCCATTCCCATTCCCAGCACTCCCCAGGAGCATTAGTCCTGTGACAGAGGCGCTTCCTTTGCCTTCTGCCACATTCGTCAAAGAGAGATTAAGCGCAGAGGAATGAGGGAGATGGTGAGGCAGGCAGAGCACACCAGCCCAAGCCCAGAAGCCGTGGCTCCAGTGCGCAGTGCAGCCTGGCTTTTTCCAGCCTCACTCCCCTCTCCCCACCCGCATCTGTCCTCGGTCGCCTGGCTCATGGCTCCTCGGCCCATAAGTGTCTCCCCATCGGTCTGGTCTCGCCTCAGAGAACCCGCACCAGCCCTGGAGGGGACGCCTTCTGGGCAAAATCCCAATGTTTCAGTATCTGATTGCTGTCTACAGCTGATCAAATGTGATTTTCCAGTTGAGAGAGAAAAATAAACTCACTAGAAGGAGGGAGCTAAAACGAAGCCAACCTAAAAGACAAAGGCTTTGCACAATGGCCTGAGCAGGTTGGAAGCTCAACCCTGCAGCCTGGGTTTTCTGGGGCTTTCAATGCATGCAGCAAAGACAATGCTTTCTGTGTCCACATGGACGTGTGTATACATATGTATATAGTATGTGTGCTGTACAGGCATAGGCATACATGTGACATCGGTGCACACAGGTCAAGAAATCTGATTTTGAGATCGGAAAATATGGCCACTACATGCAGAGAATCTGCAAGGAGCGAGAGTGATCAAAGCCTTTGGGGGAAGGGGACAGGTCCCTCTGAAGAGCTGGGCACAGGAACCAGCACCCAGACCTCCCGGGCCTGTGGAAAGGGAGGACGGCAGCACGAGAGGGCAGAGTGCGCGTCACAGACGGGAAGGAGGCAGTGCAGCCTGTGGTCCTCGCGCGGGGCCTGCCAGGTGGCTTACAGAGTATGTGCTCTGGGGCGGAGGGTTTAGGGACTTGATGACACAACTCATTGGTGGGGCATACCAGAACCTCCTCAAAGGAGAAGAAAATAACAGAGAGAAGAAAGAGGGAAAAGGAAAAGAAGCGAGGAGAGACAAGTGGGACTGTCCAGAGGAGAGACAAGTGGGACTGTCCAGAGAGAAGGATATGGAAGAGCCGGCTGGCCTCAGTGCTCCCTCCCATAGTGTCTCCTCTCCATCCCTTTCATCTCATCTGTAACCTCCTGCTTTCTCTCCTTTAACCCCCTCGCCTATGAACCTTCCTCATCCAGGGACTCCTGCTGGGAAGGACACTCTCTAGACATAGCCTGGGCTGTGCATGGTGCCTGGAGTGCATCTCTGTGACTATGAAGCCTTTGCACCTTGCCCTGGCTCCTTCCCCAGCCCCTGCCTCACCTGCTTCTGGGCTCAGAGGAAGCAAGAAGGAAGAATGTGGCTATGATGTGCTTAAGGTCTGTATCCAGCAACCACTTTTCTGGGGCTTCACTGAGGAGGCCCAGAGTGACTCTCAATCCTGTCACTCTGCACAAACGGATATCCTCCTCTCAGCCTCCCTGGGCTGGCACTAAGCAGAGCTTGGGAGGGGCAGGTGGCCCTGAGTAATGGGCACTTGGGCTCGCATCCTGAATAGCCTCCCCTACTCCGCAGGCTGCCTGCTCCCAGAGCCCAGTCTCCTTCCCCGTAGCCACTGCTTCCTCCCCGCCTGTCTCCTCTGCAAGGGCTCCAAGAAACTCCAAGCATCTTTGTGTGGCAAATGCATTTGGAAGCATGAAATCTATTGGAAATCTAATGAGACCAGAGGAGAATAGAGAGACGAATTTAACTTCTTTCCCCAGTTTGGGATTTGCTCTTGCTATCTCACATTTGCTTGGTGGTGGGCCTGCCTTCACTTAGAAGTGCCCAGGGCACAGTCAGCACACCTGAGTCTCCGTGCCAGCGCTGGCCCTTCTGCGGAAATCTGTTGCTGCAAGGTAAAGCAGAGAGCATCACATCAGCTCTGCCTGTGACAGGCCCTTCCAGACAGTCTCAGGAGCTTCCGCCTCTGCTGAGGGGGGTGCATTCAGGGAGAGCCTAGTGCGGCTGCTCTGCCTAAAGGGAGAAGGGACAGGTTAAGTGCATGGAGAGACGCTGCAGCTGGGAGGCAGGGGAGGCAAATAGGGGTGAGCAGGTCAGCTTGAGGGGCCAGCCCAGCCCCGCAGGAGGAGGGAGCCTCAGCTCCTCCATGCACACACAGGGTAGGCACCAGCCCTACGGCTGCCTGGAAGGCAGAAGGCTCTGGATCTACTGAGAGAAGGCCGGCGCTCCACACTGTTGTACAGGTTTATTGGTGCCAGGATCCCCTGGCACCTGGCGGCCTGGACTCAGAAATGAACAGTCTTTCTTCTCCTGCAAGTGAGTGGTCTGATAGGTGGGTTATTGGCACTGAGGTGGAGGAAGTCAGGGAAAAGTTTCAGGCCAGGCCAGAGGGTGGTGTGAGGGAAACCCCTGGGTATAAAAGGACCTAGGGAAATGCTGCTGTGTGTCCACTGGCCACAGGACAGGAAGGCACACAGAGACCGTAAGAAGGAGTCTTCCTAAGGGCAGGGAGGAAGATGGGCCCACATGCTCAGCCCTGTGGGGCGGAGGCCCTCACTACAGAAATGACAGCAGCCACCTCTCCTGCGCACCTGCCAAGTGCCAGGCTGTGCTGGGCTTTGGCACCCATGACCCCGTTCGTCCTTCCAACAACCCCCGGGACAAACGAGGACAAGACAGGCCGGCTCAGGACAGGGAGTTATCAGGACTACCTTTTAGAAACCAACTTGGCAATCTGTGTGAGAAGCCCTAGGAAGTGTCCAGGACTTCTACCCAGTAAGGTGGCCAAATGTGATGGAAGCAGACTGCCACTTGCTGGCTGAGTGGACATCATGGACAAGGACGAGACACCTCATCTCCTTGTACCTCGGTGTTCTCATCTGAAGCACTGGGGGTCGTGGCACCAATTCCATAAGGCTACTGTCAGCGGCAACCAGGCAAGCTTAGGCAAAGCTCTCAGCACGGAGGCTGGCCCACGGGACTGCTCGATAGACACGAGCCAGTATCATGATTGAGTGTCTTTGCTAAATATGTAACCCAAAGGGCAAACTGAGATCTAGGTACAATATGTTCTTTGAAGTGTTATGCATAATCATTTTTTGAAAAACAGATACAAACCAAATGTCCAACATTACAGAAATTGTTTAGCAAATGATATTATACCCAAAGGTAGACAGCCAAATGGGCAGCCATTAAAAATAAGGGTCTCAATTTTTTATATCAAAATGCTTAGAATAGATTAGTGGGTACAAAATGATAATAAACTGGATAAAGAGGCTACAAGTTAAAGTAAATAGACCAAAATATTAACAGAATTATGGGTATATTTTTCCTCCTCCTTCATTATGTTTAAATTTTCAAATTTTTGTCAGTAGGCATCTGGTAATTCCATACTAAAATTTTAATACATTTGAACTCAAATGAAAGCATAAGGAGGTACAAGGGAAAGAGAAGCATAAGGACAAATGCAAGCCTTTGGAGGAAGCACCTCTAAGATCAGGAAACACAGAAAGGAAAGGATAAAACCCATGCAGAGAAAAAAAATGAGTCTATAATAAATTTGAGTTTATAAGGAATGAATATGCAGTGTTTGTGGAAATTGTGTTGCGTCTGGAAAAAATAACGATAAATATGTATATGATGTAAATCTTTTATAATAAATCTGTAAGATCCTGTGAGCTAACACCCGCGCCCGCCAGTGCTGTGAGCAGTCTGCAGCGCCCATGGATGAGCGGGGTTATTGATGCAATAGCGGAGGGTTAGCGGCCATCCTGAGAGGCAGCGCCTCCTTCGCCTGTGTGTAATGCCATCTGAGGCCTTCAAGGGCAGAGGGGAGCGAGGTGCCTAGCATGTAGCACCTCTTTCTACTATCTGCTCAGCGTTCTCTGAACGGCCCTCTCCACGCCTGGCTCCCCCGGTCTCTGAGGGACTTGCCTCCCATCTCTACCTCCACTCTCGGTTCTGCTCTATTTCCACGTCAAGTCCCACTCTGGGATGGACCCAGAATTAGGGCTCAAAGAAATGATTATTTAATAGAAACAAATTTCGTGCTATGCCCTGTGCAGGGAGCTAGGGGGGAGGCAGTGAATGAGACAGGTGCGGTCTCCTAGAGACTAAATTGATGTCAAGGTACCCTGTGCCCGGTCAGACCCAGAGTAGGTGCTTCATACCTTGAATGAACAGATGGGATCACTTAAAAATTAATTTATCCAACTTATTTGTCAGGGTTGTCCAGAGAAACAAAACATACACACACACACACACACACACACACACACAAACAGAGAGAGAGAGAGAGAGTTACCTCACAGAATTGTGGGTACTGACAAGTCCAAAATCTGCAGGATGGCTGGCAGTCTGGAGACTCAGGGAAGAGCTGAGTTCAAGTTCAAAGATAGTCTGCTGGCAGAATTGCTCTTCCTTGGGGAAGATAAGTCTTTTTGTTTGTTTTTAATTAAAGCTTTCAACTACTTGGATGAGGCCCACCCACATTATGGAGAGTAATGTGCTTGACTCAAAGTCTACTGATTTAAATGTTAATTTTTTTGTCGTCATTTACACGACTTTGCTATCTGACTACCTTCACATAGTGTCTCTTCACTTGCCACTATTTTTATCAACTGAGTGCTATTTCAGGACACACTTGCCCAGGAAAACACATCTTGCATATACAGAGAGCATCAAACAACTATTGATGTGCTAAGACTCTCCCTGAAGCCCGCATCTCAAAATCTCCGTCTAGCTGCTGTGTCACCGACCCTACACTGTTATATCATGATATCGTAATCTGTACCAGTCTAACTGAACCCCCACATTGAGAGACTCACCTTAAACTGGTTCCCAAAGCCTCATAAAAGTCCCAATTTTTAATGGTGACTCTATGTTTAATTTTTCAAACTGCCAAATTGTTTTCCTTTCCTTGCTTTTTAAATTGATACATAATAATAATATTTTACATATTTATGGGATACATGTCATATGATGTCTTGTTGCATGTATAGAGTGTATAATGAGCAAGTCAGGGTATTTGGGGTATTCTTCACTTCAAGAATTGATCATTTCTGTGTGTCAGGAACATTTTAAAATAATAACCTTATTTAAAATATGCCTTCGTAGAAACATCTAGAATAACGTTTGACCAAATATCCAGATACCATGGCCTACCCAACTTGATGCATAACATTAACACCAACTTTATGCTTTTATTAGGTTCCTTTATGAGGAAGAAAGCTGATCCTTGAAGACACCATGACTTGGCCACAGAGTTGTCAGAGCCTAAACTCAAATTCAAACCCTATGACTAAGCAACTTCTCTCTTCCACTCTTCACCTTTTAAATAAAGCAAGCATTGTTTTCCTTTTCTTTTTCGAACCAGCCTTTTCTTTCCACTCAGAAGCCTGATTTCTGAAGCGTGATCTTCAAACTCAGAGACCATCTCACAGGAGCCATCCATTCTTCTCATTAATTTTCCAGAATCCCCAAAATATTCAATCAACACACACCAGAGACGCATGCACTATTCTGTCAGGTATGTTCAGTGGGTCCAGCTCACCCTCTGACCTGCCATAAACCCAGTCTGATGTCTGTTGTGACCAGGGCTGACGTTGACCAGCTCTTTCTGCAAGGATCTGGAATTTTTTCCCCAAATGCTCAAATAAGACCAATTCCTGCCTTCCAGGGACAGAATAACATTACCCTGGCAAATAAACATGTTAAACTTTTATGTTGACCCATATGAAATTGACAATATTTGACCTATAGAAGCAACATTTTCATATAGTTCAAGGAAAAATTAGCTCATCTTTTCCCGGTCATACCTCACCTACCTCTGTGTTCTGTTCTCTGTAAGGAGAGAATCTCCACTCCCTCAGTGGATAGGAATGAAAAATGCTGTTATTAAAAACATTCTAAAGTGATTTGAGAAGTGACAGCATCTCTTAGAGCAATGAGGTAATGCATCCAGCCTGCCTTCTCTGCCATTTACCTTCCTGACAGGAGGCATGGAACGTGAAAAAATTGATTGTCTTGTACAAAGTCAAGTAAATAAACAGCAATGCTTAATGCAATCATTTTCCATATTGCCTCATCAAAATCCACACAGTCAAAGCCATTTATGAATTCCTTGGGTCCCTACCGTTGTCATCTTTTCAGCATGTTGCTCTCAAAGATGCCTCCAGGTGGGGAGAAATAGGAGAGCAGGTGCTAATCAATCTTGAAGCTATGATCAGAAACGATTTAGAAAGATGACAGCTTGCTTTAGCCATTCCTAAATTTCAGAGAGGAAACCCCCAAGGGACCAAGTCATTAATAGAGTGATAGGAAAGAGGTTGGGGGAATTTATTATTAGGAAATAACCACTTGGTGCCTTTGTCTTGCTTTTCAAAGAAAAAATAAGTACCCTTTGGAAGGTGGTTAGGACCCAGGCCCAGAGTAAGCACGGGCTAAGAATGAAATGACCCTGCCAATCTAGCCTGTTGGATTTCTTATTTCCTTTCCTTCTGGTCATTTTCAAAGTTAAGATAATAGAACCCCAAGAGAATCGGGGATAGAAGGACTCTTGGACATGACAGGTGGCTGGACATTTGAATTGTTCTACCACCTCTCATCAGTGGATCAGAGGCTCTGAGGCAAATTCTCATGAAATGAGGTGAGGTCCAAAGCCACAAGAAGAAGAAACCAGACCCTGGTAACCAGAGGCCACTTACCTTCCCATGTGGAGAGGATAGCATGAGGAAGACAATACCCACAACACTGGTCAGTGGTTTGTGGTATGATGATAAAAATATGAACTTTGTAATATGCTTTTAATAAATATACGTTCATTTTAATTTAAAGAATTATCCTTTATTATGATGTCCCTACCATTTGGGGAGTGGAGATTAAGTTGACTTTTCTGTTACAGAATAACAGTGGCTGTAAATGGTCACAGGAGAGCCACATCTAACTCAAAGGTTAGGCTCTAAAGTCAGCAAATAAAGCAAAATCACACCCAGGCTAATCCTAGAAAGCTCCATCTATCAGCCATGCCCATCAGTCATGCACACGTGATGGCTTGTGTGTGTCCCTATATCATTTCCTCTGATTTGTTCTTAGTCAATGATCTATACCAGTTTGGATGCAAGCAACAGAAAACCAACTGCACATGAGCTTAAACTCCAAAGGGAATGCATTGGCTGTGAAGGTTAAAAAGGTAAGAGGAGGCAGGCTTCACTCCCAGGGTGAGGTCCCCGGGGTGCTTATCCTGGGGTACCGCTGGAAGCTCACAGGAGAATAACATCATGGACTCAGAGCCAGCTTTTGCCCCATCTCAAGTTTCCAACCAGGAAGAGCACTAAGAGCACAGACTTCAAAGGCCCAGAAGTTAGTCCATGAGCTATGAATTTCTCACGAGTAGGAAGCCTGGTTTTGTCACTTCTGTACTCGCAAAGTTGGTATTCAAGACAACTTGATGGATGAATAAACAATGCTCACTCTTCTCTTATCACATCAGAGGGGGTTTCAAAACATGGTCCCCAAATAACCTGATGTTTCTCCTATCAAGAAGTGGGGTGAGAATTAATAATGACATGATTGATGATGTTTTTAGCCAGTGCACTTGTTATACAATAGATCTTCAGAACACATTAAGTGGCTTAAAGATGTAATCTGAGTCAAAGATTCATGCAGGGAGATGCTTTTCAAGATAGCCAAAAAATCTCAATGACAAGTCCCCTCTCTAACTCAGCTGCTAAAGCTGGGTGCAGACCAGTGATAGGGTAGGAGGAACCAGAAGGCAGTGCTTGTAGGATAGGTTGGTCCATTGGATTCCAGAAGAGCCAGTGGACCATCATGGTTAGAGACGCCTTCTGCAGGGTAACAGTGGATGGCCCACTTCTGAGTCTGTAAGGAAGCATCCACAGAGGCTAGACTTCCCAGCTCTATAGGTCACCATTCCTGCCAGAAATGCAACAAATGCAACAAAGCCCACAGAGGAAGAAAGCAGGAATGAACTGACTGTTGGCTGGGCATTGGAGCTGTTCATCATCTCCTGAGACAGACACTCGTGGGAGGAGGCACAAAGCTGGAAGAAGCAGAAGCCACAGTGGCCCTGTAACAAAGCCCACTCATCCCTGGTGTAGAGGTGGTGGGCCCAGGAACACAGTGTCTACTGCATACCAAACATGACTGGATCCCAGCACATATGTGCATGGAGAGGCAGGTGTGGTGACAAGTTGGCTATTTGTCCCCTTATGCTCCATGACACCTGCTTCAAACCTAAAGTCATGGGATCTTGGTGAGAGGAGAGTATTTTCTCATACTTGAAGGAGACTGAAAAAATAGACTAATGGAGGCTTCCCTTCCCTCTTCTCTCCCTCCCTAGCACCTGTCCCCTGCTTTCCACTGACTCTTACAGAGAGCACCTTCAGGGTCCCCACTTCAAGCCATCACCCCACTCTGTCCAGCTCTTCATTGCCCATCTTGCCAATGTGGTAGGTATCTGCTGTCTCCATTGCCTATTCAGCCCATATGAAACCTTTGAATATCCATCTTTCATCTACAGCAGGGTTTTTCAAAACTTGGTACTACTGACATTTAGGGCCAAATAGCTATTTACTGTAGGGAGCTGTCCTGTGCCTTGCAGGATGCTTAGCAGCAGTGTCATCTCTACCCCCTACTCGCCAGTATACCCTCAGTTTTAACAACTAAAATGTCTGTAGACATTGCCAAATGTCCCAGGAAGGAAGAGGGGAAAAACTGTCCCTGTTTTAGAACCACTGATCTAGAATAAATAGAAATTGCCACGCAGGTGTAAATAAATGTTCGTTAAGGGGAGGAAGCGGAGGAACAAATGAGCAGAGAAATGGATGAATGAGCGAATGAACAGAGAGGATGAATGAGTGAATCAATGCACTGGAGAGGAAGCACACTGCCCTCAGTGAGCTCTGGTTGTATAAAACTGAGAGCTGCAGGCAGGGAAGCAGTTAATGGGTCAGCCAGCCCTACAGGGGCCCTGAATCCTCAATGGGCTTTTGCTGGCTGTGCAGTTCGATGCTTTTCCAATTAACAGGAAGACTTGCAGATGCCAACGGACCTTTAATAGGGTCATGGGAATGGGTCCTCTGATAAGCCAGGCTGGAAAGTGTGACACCAGGAAGCTCAGGCACCTGTCTGCCAAGGCGCTGATTCATTCTCTTTGTCAAAGTTGCAATTTGGAATGACAGTTTCTCACCTTCTGTTTCCCCAGCTGCCATCTGCAAAGGTTACTTGCTCTAATTTGCCCAGCATTTCTCCTCTCTCGACCTCTCTCTAAGCTGTCACTCCTCTCTCCCTCCATCAGGGCCATTTTTGGAATTCAGTGTACTATTGTGTGTGTCCCTCGCCATAGTAGGAGCAGTGACCCTGTGGGGCTAGTGGTCAGCAGACCTTCATCTAGGAGAGGAGAAGAAAACAGAAGCCTCAGGGTCCCGGCCTCACACCATCCTTCCTCAGCTTCCTGGGCCTCTCTGCTTCTCTCTCCAGCTCAGCCGCACTCATCACCCCAAGCTCGAGGCCACGGAATATGAGAAAGGGCTGTAGCCGTGAGCAAGGAAACAGTTCAGTAAGACGAAAAATAGTCTAAGTCCTTGTCCTTAAAAATAAGAATTGGTACTGCTTATCGAGTGTTTAGGCACTGCCGCTAAGCGTTTTACGAGTATTATCTCATGTAATCTGTCAGCAGCCCCCGTAGAGTTATATTCTCCATTTTACAAGAGAATAAAAGATGCTTAGAAGTTCTCAAACTTTAGGGCACATCAGAATCATCTGGAGGGCTTGTCAAGACTCAGATTGTTCAGCCCACCCCCAGAGTTTCTGATTCAACAGGCCTTGGTCTTGGGCCCAGGAATTTGTATTTCCCAACTGGAGGATTCATGTCTTAGACTGGAAATCAAGTAACTTGCCCAAACACACAGATACCACGGGGCAAATATAACTGGAAACCAGGTCTCTTGAACCATAGAGTCTAAGGTCACAACCTGTTATTATTTCAGGCAATCCTGTGGGCCAGCAGATCCCGTTTTTACAGATGGAGAGAGAAGCTAACATGCATTATCCCATTCATTAAATATTTACCAAACATTTACTGCCTTTCCTGCCACGTATTAGTTGATGGGGACACAAACAAAAACAAGAAGCTATCCTCAAGGAGCTTGCATACCCAGCTAGGGAAAGAGGCTCACACACCAGTAATTACAATAAAATGTAGGAAGATATATTGTTTAGAAAGAAAAAAGCATTTGCAGTAGTTCTCAAACTCTTTTGGTTTAATGGCCCCTTTCACTCTGGGAAATTATCAAAGACCCCCATAATAGACTAATCACATGTTAACACAAAGACCATATTTTTATGAAAAATAACTATATTTTCAATAAATAGTGAGAAGACTGACACTGTTTTACAGTCTTACAAATCTCTTTGTGTCTAGCTCAATAGAAGACAGCTGGATCCTCACTTCTGTTTCTGCCTTCAACCTGATGCAGTGTTATTTTGGTTGAATTATGTGAAGAAAATCCATCTCACACAGATATGTAGTTGGAAAAGGGAAAGGCACTATAATGGTTTTTGCAGATAATTTGGGATATTCTTCTTTGATACCACGCAAAAACGTGACAAGTTACAATGTAAAATCTTAAACCTAATCAATAAAAATTTTGCATTAATCTTACATTAAAATACATTTGTCTATTTTGAACTTTCAATGAAACTTTTACTTATGCTTGATCATGTATTGGTCATTTGGCAAATATCTATGCACTGAATTATACATATCTACTGAATGTTGACATATTATGTCATATAAGATCAAAAAACCATATTCATTAATATCACTTCATAAATAATGGCAAGCTGTCAACTTTTCCAAAACTCTTATTTTCACTTGAAAGCTTAAATTCAACCATTCTCAAAAAATACTTTCAGTTTTCTTCCTTGGAATGATAGGCTCACTCGTTTTATTTTCAAGAAAATATCCAAGCCTAAATAAATACAGTTTGTGTGTGTTCATTGTTCACTGTTTCTCTTCATGTTCCATGAAGAGAAGTGGCTAGTTCACCTTGCAACTCAATCACACGAGCACTTTTCCTTGCAACAACCACGATACTGTCATATGCAGCAGAAGTACTTTATTTGAACTTACTACCATTTCATCACACAGAATGTCAAAAGAACCCAAGGGTCAAGATTTAATAAAATTATTAACTTTTACAGGTTCATCAAGGGCGTTCTTACATGAAATTGGCTTTTCTTTTGGAGTGGCTAGTGTCAAAGGACATAATGACTAGCAGTACACTTTGGTGTCACTACAACACAGCTTCATAGACAGAACCAAGTTTTGCTCACCAGTGCTTTTTCACCATCCACACAAATATCAACACATTGAAACAAGCATCTGTAAGTGTTATTATGAAAATAGTTCAGACCTTGGAGACCCCCGAAAGGATGCTCTAGGGGTCCATGGAACACACTTTGACAACTGCCATGCCATAGCAGTGTTAAATTCTTTGGCATTTCTCAGGCATCTCTTGAACAACTACCTATCTCATTCAAACTCAGCCTTGATTCTGAGATGCCTCAAAAGATTAAAAACATCAAACAAAAAAACCTGTAGAAGGTGAAAATGTAGGAGAAAAAACACTTAGGAAAAAAGCAATTTCTATACTGTAATACATCAACTAAGAATATAGTCGAATTAAGTAGGCAGCTTATTTTAGCTTAAAAGATACCACTTTAAAAACAACCAAATGTGTTAAGACATTACAGATATAATTAATATGCTTTCTAATAACAGCGTTATTTATTAAACACTTACTCAGGGACGGGCATTATGCTGAGACCTTTGCCTACATTATCTTGTTCGATCTTTCCAACAACCTTATGAAACATGTATAATTTTACCTCCACTTAAGGCCAGGAAACTAAGACTCAGGGAAGTGAGGGAATGTGGCCCATATTAAACAGCAATAAATAAGTAAGCAGAACTGGGTTCCATTTCACCATGCAGCTGGTGTTCTTAACCTCTCTGCTTTGCAGCACGCTGGGTACTGCTGACCACACAGTCTGAGCGGAAGTTGCTCTGCTTGCTGAGGGCTAGACGCTGGCCTTTACCCACAGGGATTAGTCCCTCAGGGAAGATGCAGGCAGAGCCGCTCTCCTCCAGGAAAGCATGGCTCGGCCACACTTAAAACCTCTCAGGAGACGCTCTTGCTTTCCAAGGACTTCCATCCCCTTTTCCTGTAACAGTGACAGTGGCAGGAACCAGACCCCGACAAACCAGGCTCCTCCCACCAAGTTTGAGCCACGTACAAAAACACATGCCCCTTGACAGCCTGTGGAGCTGCAAAAATGCAGGCAGATCTCCCTTTTGTTTAAGTCAGTCATTTGAAAGTGAGCCAAGTTTGGCTTTAACTAGAATCCATTTCTGGGATTTCTAATGCCCAACCTGACATTCAGACCTGGGAAGAGTAGAGTCTTTGGGAGGCTCCCAGGGCTGGCCAGGCAGTGGGGGGATCATTGGGAAGCCAACATGGCCTGTCCTCAGTGCCCCCACCTCACTGTCCTCCTGTCCCAGGCTTCAGGGAACAGGCTGGTCAGCCTCCCTCCTGCTTCTTTCCCCCAATCACTAACTCAGGAAAGGATGTGTCAAGGCGTCATCCATGCTAGAGGCAGCTGCAGTTCTATGGCTGCAAAAGCTACTTCCAAAGGAATGCATCTGGGCAGTGTCTGTATCAGGATGGAGATACAGGTGCAGGAGTCCTCAGGGTGACACAAACCAGAAAACCAGACATAGGGACAGGTGCCCACCTGGAGAGGGAGGTCAGTGAGGCCCTCTCCTTGATGGCCAAATCAGGAAAGATGGTGTGGAAAGGCAAAGGGAAGAAGAGTGGAGAGCCAAAGCCAGCAGAGCCTTCACTGAAGCCAGGGAGGCTCTGGCCCAGGGAAACATGTCTCATGGAGGGCTTCTCACTTGGAGATGGCTACGTGGGTGCAAGGGAGAGCCCCATTCTAGCCTCAATTAAGACTGAGCCTGGTTTACTAACAGTGAAAGATTAGAGAGAAAAGTACCAAACTGTATTTAGGGGCTCAGATATCCCACCTTCTTTTTGATATGAGTATAGAATATAAACAAGAAATTAAAATCCTAGGAGTGGACTTCTTTAAATTTAACTCAAAAGTCTAGCATTTGCTGTTTGTTGTAGGGAGCTGTTTCAATGCTTAAGAGAAGGAGCAAGTCACAAAGCTTCTCTCGATCAGTTGGGAATGCACTTGCTGTTTGGTCAGATGGGATAATAAGGCAGTACCCTGCCTACCTGGGGCCACTGCCTTGGTGCAAGTGAATTTCTCAAGAGGAAACAATCAGCTTGGTGAAGGCTGCCTTTCCAACTCAGCAAACACAGCTCAAGGAACAAGACCCAGACCACTAGACTGCAGGAGGGGCAGCCCTCCTCAGCTTGGTTGCCAGATTTAGCAAATAAAAATACATGATGCTTGGTTGAATTTGAATTTTAGACAAACAGTGAATAATTTTTTTTTAAGTATACTAGCATACATGTGTCCCAGATATTCCACAGGACATACTTACATTAAAAAATTATGCTTCGTGAAAAATCCACTTGAGATTGCTATGCTTTGAATGTGTCCCCCAAAAAGCACGTGTTGGAAACTTAAACCTTAATGCAACAGTGTTTGGAGGTGGGACCTAATGAGAGGTGACTGGGCCATGAGGGCTCCACCCTCATGAATGGATTAATGCCATGATTGAGGGAAGAGGTTTCTTATAAAAGGACGAGTTCAACCTCTTCTTGTGTTCTCTCTCTCTTTCTCTTGTCCTTTCTTTGCCCTTCTACTTTCCACCATGGCATGACACAGTAAAAAGGCCCTCATCAGATGTGGCCCCTTGGTCTTGGACTTCCCAGCCTCCAGGACTGGGAGCCAACAGATTTCTGTCCTCTATAAATTACCCAGTCTATGGTATTCTGTTACAGCAGCACGAAATGATTACGACAGCGGCACACTTATAATAAAAATGTATGCATTGTTTGTCTGAAATTCAAATCTAACTCAGCATCCTATATTTTATCTGACAATCCTATCCTCGGGGTCTCAAATCTTAGGCTTCAAATCTCCACCTTCTTGCCCAGAGTACTTGGCAGTCTGGACCTCTCTTTTCCTTTTCATAGGCATGAGACTGCTCAGGGCTGCCAGGGGAGGTGAGACCATGGGGCTGTTTATGCAAGACTGGTTGGAATACTTGCACTGGAGGATCCCCACCTGAGGATGTAGCTCTGCAGGGAGGCCAGGGAACAAGCGCCACAGCTCACATGTCCACAGGGGCAGAAAGCTCCCTGGGCATGGCATGTGCTTCCCAGCATCCCAGCAGTCCTGGGCCAGACAAGGAAACTCTGGGGGTGCCACATTGTGGTGTGGAGAAGCTGGCAGGGAGAGCATCAGGAGCTATTCTCTCTGTGGCAGGAACCAGGGGGGAGAAAACAGGAATGGCAGCCTGAGAGTTTTGAGTACTTCAGCCAACACACCCACCACTATACCCGGAAGAGTGGCTGCATCCCTGGCGGCCCTGCTTGGTTACAGCAGCCTGGGGAAGTGGCCCCAGGTGGTGGAATACATCTCTTCCCAGCAGGGAATTTTCACCACAAAAGCAAATCCCCTCTGAGGGGATTCATTAAGTAAAGTCCTGGCTGAGCCTTTCCTAAGGAGCTCGGGCCTTCTGCAGCTGGATGCTCACTAATCCCCATAAAATTCCGATGCGGCAGGAAGGGGAAGGAATTATAGATGTAAAACTGTTATCAGGCGGATTCAGGCGGATTTCTCCTCGTCCACTTCCTCTATCTCCTCCTCCTCCTTGTCACGCTATTAAGAATGATGCCTTGTGCATATAGAGTGCTGTACGGTTTAGAAAGAGCTTTCCCCTGCGTTATCTTTAAGGCCGGGAGGAGGAGTGATCTGCCAGGGCTGTGACATGATGCCCTGAGCATGTGCAGCTCCTGGCTGCAGGACCCCTCACAGCCATGGTTACTGGGCTGGATGCCCTCAATGGCAGCCCCTTCTCCTTCCCTTTGACACACGCCCATTGGTGCACGGGCATGTGGACACGCACACAGATGGGGTTGTGCCTCATTCACAGACACAACGTCTAGGGATACTAGAACCACAGTTCAGAGATGATCAGCATTTTCTTGAGGTCACATAGCAAGAAAGTGGCAGAGATGGGACTCAAACCCAGGATGTCTGACTCCAAGTTTTTATTTTTATTATCTATAAGTATTTTCCAGGTCAGGAATTCAGATAGAGGTTGGCAGTGGGTGAAATGATTCTTCTGCTCCATGTGGCATGGACCAGGGTCCCTGGGATATTCAGCTGGCAGCTGGGTGAGCTGGCAGCTGCCTGGCACCTTGGTAGGGCTAGCCGCAGGCTGGGCCCATCTCTTTCACCCTGTAGTTTCCGGAATTCTCCATGTACCCTCTCTTGCAGGGGGGCTGAACTTAAATGGCTGCTCGGGGCACGAAGAGACCAAGGAGGAAGCAGCATATGCTTTTAAAGGCCAGGTCCAGAACTGGCAAAGTGTTAATTTTGCAGCACAAACAGTATTCACACTAGTCACCTAGTCCCAGGCCAGCCCAGATTCAAGGGGAGGGAAATGGGCTCCATCCCTCCTTTGGATGAGTGTCAAAGAATTTGCTGTCATCCCTAATCCACCACAAGCAACAGTAAACACTCAAATGTTACTGAAGCCAAGACTTGGTGAGGCTTACCCCACTGGGGCTGCAAAGGGCTGACTTGCCCCTCACACTTTATTCCAGTGGGTGATGGGAGGAGCAGGGTGGCAGGAGGGGACACACCAGAGCTCTGTGATAGGATCAGAGGTTCCTGTGGCTCTTAGGTTGGAGAACCTGGTGAATGTAAAAAATGACCATGCCAAGAAAGGGTAGGGCTTGTTTCGGGCCACACCTGAAAGTTATTCTAAAACTAACTGCAGAATTCCTATAACTTTTCTTCATAAATCATTCAACAAGTCAATGTCTGAGGATGCAGAGAAAATGTGGTTTAAAGAAACTCACCATTCAAGGAACATGGATTAATTAGTATCCACTCCATGGAGAAATCACCGAACCTCCAGGAAATATGAAATCCACTTTTCAATCTTGTACCTCTTGGCTTGCTCAGTAATAAGACTGTTATCCAAAGCGGATCTTAGGTACAATGCAAACTTTTAGCCAGTTCATTCCTCTTCTACCAGTACTTACAGCACACCCATCATGCAGAAAGCATCATTGATAGGGGATAGGGGAATGGATGAGAAATCAACGCTATCCCTGGCCACAGGAAAGTCATTTAAACTCTCTGGACCTCAGTTTCCCCTTCTGTAAAATGGACTTGGTCTACATGATTTCTAAGTCCTTTCCTACATTTTTATGTTGAGAACTAATGTCAATGCCCTTTAAAAGCCAAATTCATGTGAAACCAGTAATTTTCTCCCTCATATGCCTAACGAGTGCTTTTCTGTGCAAAGCATTCATCCTCAGGGGACAACTCCCTGAAGATTTGAACCTCCTCCAGTTTTCAAGGCCAAGAACACAGAGGATTCTATCAAATCCTCCTCAGAGGCCAGAGTCTGCTTCCAATATTCCTCCTGTCTCATGGAGATTCGAAACAAAGAGAAGACTTTTCATTTTCAGTGTGCGTCTAGGGTAAGGAGATTGAGTTTCAAAGTGACTCGCTGCACTGAAAACCCTCCATTTGCTGCAGCTCCTCGGCACGTGCTAATTCTCTCATTACTGAGCCTGGTGTGAGTTGGTGACATCCCAGGTCAGGATGCTCCCCACGTCTTGAGAATGCTTGATTACAGAACAACCATCCATCCATCTTCTCTGCAGTCTAGTCACCATGCCATCGCTCCGGCCCAGCCCACTTGGCCTGGCACTCGGCTGCCTGAATCAATCAGTCAGGGGAGAAGAGAGCTGTCCTAACAGCCACATCGTGACTGCTCGCCAAGCCCTGCTGCTCACTTCTGGACACCTCTGCCGCCCTGGATCCCAGATACCTTTCCACAGATCCCAGCAGAGGCTGTAGGTTTCCTGACCTGGCTGTCTGTTGTCAGCACAAAAGGCTATTCTAGAAGTTTCCTAAATAGGCTCAGGACTCAACTGATCAGAGAGGTTAAGGAATCCATCCTATGTTCAGACATGGATTCTGCGGAAGGCAAGGGCCAAGACATCCACTGATCACATTTTCACGATGGCTGAGTTAGGCGGACCCTCCCCAGGTCTGGAGGGTGGGCCTAATGTAGAAGACAGCAGCATCTGAGCTGTGCAAGCCTGCAGGCACCCTTCTCTCTCAATCTCAGGGCACAGAGTACCCACATGGCAAAGACAGTGCAGAATTGGAAAGCAGTGAGGGGCCAGCCCACCACACGCTGTCTAGACCTGCCCACTCTTTCCTTACCAGCTTGGACAGGTATGTGCCACATCCACCACTTCCTTCATCAAGTCTCTCTCTGTCCAATCATCTGCTTCATTAAGTCTCTCTCTGTCTAAGCAATCCGTAGCAGCTTGGTTAGATTGCCCCCTGCCCTTCCTGGCATATACCCGCTAGCTGTAATATGGGGGTGAGGCTCTAGTCCCCCAGAGACAGTGCTCTGGTAGGCTTGCCGTGCCAACGACCTGTACTGACGGCCTCCTCTGCCTTCCCTACCCAAGCACTGGCTCCTGGGGTGTCAGGAGTAGCTTCTCACCTCTCTGCTCTCAGTGTTTAGCCCAGATCCTGGCAGCCACTGGAGAATACTCAGTGGATGATATGTGGAATCAGTGCATGGATGAAGAGCTCAATAGATGGAAGGAAGTATGGATGGAGAGATAGATAGATAAATGTCAGCTCCTAAGGGGGTTCCCATACACTATGACCCTCTTTTCCTCAAACCTGTGGACCTGGCCAGACCAGATACTTCAGCGAGTCCCATGAGCCAACCTCCCTAGGGACCAAATTTCTTTTCTTGGTGGTACAGCAGTGCTGGCATGTTACAGACAGGCCTCCACACGGCCAGTCATCTGACCCTGCCACAAGCTCATATGCTTTGCAATAGTCTGACTCACGCATCATGCAAGGACGTCTGTGGTGGCAGGGGACACTGAAATAGTATCTCAGGGCCGATGGACAGCAGGTCTCCAGCCTGCCCAGCCTTTCCCAGCAACAGGAGCCAGACCTGTGCGAATGGGTGTGGAGGGGCTGCGCTGGGGAGCAGGAAGGCCCTGGTGGGATTCCATGCCCAAACACAGAACATTCTGGATGTCAACTTCCTTCTCTAATTACCTGAGCATGTGCTCCCTAGGATGTACTTTAGGAATAAAAGACTCTCTGATTAAAGGTAATTCACTTTTCCCAACTCCATTTACCATTGCATGTAATTATTGTAAATACTGACTTAGAATAAGAGAATGTTCTTTTTTTCCCTGTGCAAGTCTACCTTCCCCTTCTGTGAAAGTGAGCAGCAAAATCCCAACTCTATGGGTAAAAACGCATCCCTCTCAGTGGAAAAGGGCTGCAGGTGAGACCCTGTGAACAAGAGAAACCAGACCCTAAGGAGAGTGATGGCAGGTTTCTGAGCAGCCTCCCGAAGGAGAGATCGATGCAGGACAATGGGGGGAGCCAGAGGGGTTGTTTGGCACAGTCCACGCCCATTCCCTGTGGGCAGCAAAACCCCAGGCTCAGGCCATGGGGCTCCAAACACCCATAGCACTAGAGGCATGAGATCAGAATGCAGCTATGGAGGAAACGAGTCTGGAGCTGGCCCTGGAAATGGCTGTGAACTGGCAGCAGGAAGGGTGCACCTACAGGGAGATCACTCCAAGCTGAGCAGTATATGAGCACCTGGCCTCGTTCCCAGCCTTCAATATTCAAAGGTTCTCTGTGTCCTTCACCTCCACATGGTGGCCTCTTTGTCAGCTGTCCTCCTTCCTTCTGGCTGTCTGTTCTACTCAGGTTCTACAGGCAGAGCCTTCCTGTAGGGTCCCCTCCCAGAGAGGCTTCAAAAGGCTCCCAGGTGATGAAATGTTGCACTTATGAGTCAGCTACAGGGCTGGGGCCCCCAGCAGCTTGCAAATTCACAAGTCCCCATCTGTGAACCTTGGAAAGTGTTTGCTCCCAGGAACCTCAACAGCTTCCTTGGCAGGGCCCCTCAGACACAGCCATGTGGCAGGACTTGTCCGGAATCCCCGTGGCTGTGACCAAGTCTTGGGACCGAGCCCTGTGTAGGCACTGAAGTGCAAGAAGGTTTGGCTATAAATTCACCATAATCCACCTGTCCAGTTTCCTGCGTGGGTTTTCAGCCTCCAATCCTCCCCCAGGCAGACAGCACCTGCCACTCACAGTGGTCAGAAACTGTTTACAAGTGCAAGTCAAGAGCCTGCAGCCTCATGCACGATTCCCAGGTCCAGCCTTCCGTGCTGTAGGACCTTCCCCTGTGAGACCCTCCCAGGCAGACCTGGCCGTAGTTCGGAGTCCGCCTGCCCCTTGCCCTCCCCAAATGCAAGGTGCATATTTTATGTCCAGTGGACCATGAAGGTCTGAAGGAGGCAGGCTGATTTATCAGAGATATAACCATACAGTTGAAATTGTGTCAATATATCTTTGCATAGTGGATTCTGAAGGATGCCCCCTATTTCTCTGGTAAATCATATACATTTAAAGTCCCCAAATGCCTAAATATATATTTATCCAGTAAATCAGCTCAGCCTTGAAGTGGCTCATTTCTTTCCTGCAGAAATACAGGATACAGTTGCTAACCTTGTTTTCCTTTCCTTCTCTGAGTTAAAAAAAAAGAGAGAGAGAAGCAGAGAAATGAAATTCTGAATAATGAATGTTTAAATATTGACGAAGGTTTGACACTAATGGTGTGAGGGAGAGCTTGCAGCACAATAGCTCCTCTGCAGCAGGGTCTACAAAGGGAGGCATTTTGCTAGAACCTCTAGGGCCCCTTCCAGCAACAAAATTCCCTGAATCTGTGAAACATTATTGAGCATTCAGGGTCCAGGGCAGAGCTACACTGGACTTGGATGGAGCCTTCTCCATGCAGCAGGAAATAGCTGATTTATTAGCCTTCATTTCCTGATTCCCTCTTTCAACCTATTTGCAAACAATTTATTCAGAAACTGCCGTTTCTATTTTTTTAAGGCTGTAACCCTGAATATTCTTAAGGATAGCTCTTGCTATTGCCCATATTCCTAGGAGGATATAAAAATCCTTCATGGAGAGGATTTAGCTCTGTGAAATCCCTAGTGCTATGCCTGGTGCACAGTAGGTTCTCAATCAATAGTGGTTCCTTCCCTAGGGCCTCCAAATGCTTGTGCACACTGTGTTTTTCACAGCCACGTGTCCTGGAAGGCTGACACAGTTCCCCACTTTAGAGTCAGGAAGACAGAGCACTGGTGAATCGACACACCAGGGAGAGCGGCTGCCTATGTGTTTCCTGTACAGTTGGGTTGACCAGCCGATTCTGGGGACTCTAGTGTCTGTAATGAAGGCAGACATGGGCCCCCAAGGGAGCTGATCTTCCACACAATGTGTGTGCTACCCTGTCTTCAAGACATACTTGGCCTGAGCTCTCTCCAACTATCGCTCTGCCTTTAAGCCAAACCCACTGTAAATGATTCCAGAATCATTGATTGTCACATTGGCAAGCAAGGAATTTCCCTACGATATCTTATCCCAACACAAACTGAATCCTGCCTGGAAGTCCATAGGCTCCTGGTAGTCACCTCAGGGTCCTCTTCCCTGCTTGTTGTGCTAGTGAGAGCCATCAAGCAGTTGGACCAAGGTTATCTGCATTCAAATCTCTGACTCAAACACATGTTTCTCTTTTCTACCTTCTGGAACTCCATTAAAATGACAATAAAGAATAGAAAAGGTATAAACTCCCCATGGACAAAGAGCATCAGGAAGGAGACTCAGCATACAAGAGGTCCGTATACATTTTTGGACTGAGGAGTGGACACTGATTTTGAGGAATGGCCACAATGTCCATGTCTCTTGAGGGGCCACGTGAGCTGCTCTGTCACTGGAACTCCTCAAAGGCACAGTTCTGGGAGTGGGGAGGATGGGGTACAGAGCCAGGAGTTGCCTGTGCCCAAACAAACAAATGAATAAACAAAACTCAGCGACTAGAGAAAGCTTCTACTGAGAAATTGGAGGGCATATAAGAAAAGATCTCTGGATGGTGAACCCAGTGAGTTGGTCAACTTGCCATTTGACCACCCAACAGTGGCATCCACCCATCCACCAATAAGCCCCACCCACTCACGTAGCATCTCTGGTCATCTTTCACACCTCACACCAAAGTATGAATAGATGGCCTGGATGCTCAGGTATGTTTCTGTAAGCCAGCAATCTCAGATGACAAAACCTGCAAACAGACAGAGGATCCAGAAGAAAAAAAAATAGAGCAGATAATTGAAGGAAATATCTAAAACTAAAATAAATATCCTCAGAGAGATGGATGATGTTACATCCATGAAAGAAGAATAGGATACTATGAAATGTCTTAGAAAATAAAAATAAAAATCCAATATAGAGCTGGAACCCATTCTATTAAGTGAGGCATCCCAAGAATGGAAAAATAAGCACCACATGTACTCACCAGCAAATTGGTATTAACTGATCAACACCTAAGTGGACATATAGGAATAACATTTATCGGGTGTCAGGCAGGTTGGGGGGTAGGGGATGGGTATATACATACATAATGAGTGTGATGCGCACCAACTGGGGGATGGACACGCTTGAAGCTCTGACTCAAGGGGGGAGGGGGAGCAAGGGCAATATACCTAACCTTAACATTTGTACCCCCATAATATGCTGAAAAAATAAATAAATAAAAATAAACAAAGAAACTAGTAAAGTGGTTGTATGATGAAGGTGGAGAAATTGCCTACAAAGAAAAACAAGAAAATCAAGAGATAGAAAATAGGAATTTTTTTTTTTTAAATTAGAGAATCCATCTGGGAAGTCTCATATCTTACTAACAAAGAGTTTAGAAAAGATAACTGATAAAATGGATAAAAATAATTTGTCCAAAAAGCACTAAAAATTTTTATCAGAACAAAGGATATCAGACTCCAGACCAAAATATTCATGTGGTACTCGGGCAATAAGTATTCAGGGAGGAGGAGGAGGAGAAGGTGACTTGGGAAGGAGAAGAAAGAAGAAAGAAGGAAGAAGAAGGAAGGAAGAAGGAAGAAGAAGAAGAAAGAAGAAGAAGAAGGGGAATAAAGCATGAAATTTCAGACTTTCAGGGATAAGAGAAAAGAACTTAAAAGTTTCCATTGAAGGAAATCAAACCAAACTGGACACAAAATAAAAAAAATCAAAATGTCAACAGACATTCCAACAGCAGCACTGACAAAAGAAGCCAAATCAATGTCTCCAAATTTTGGAGGACAAATGATTTTTAACTTAGAATTCATCCCTAGCCAATCAACCAAGTACAACCTGTTCTTTTAGGCAGAAGAGGATACAAAACATTTACCTCCCAAGCACACTTTGGATGCACTCCAGCTAAACGGGGAAGTAAACCAACAAAGATGAAAACATAAGACTTGGGAGATGGAGGAAGCAACATATGAAAGGGGCACAGAAAAGACTGAGGAGCAAGATTCAACCAGGAGAACAGGAAGGAGTTGGGAGATCATCGGAACCACCTGAGCATTTGGAAAATAATATTGGTTATATTTAATTTGCAAAGTAGTATTTGCAAAGTACAGGGGTAATATTCTGAAATAAAAAAATTAAACTGTAAAAAAAAGTTAAAAAAATAAAATGAAATACTACTTTGCAAATTAAAAAAATAAATAAATAAAAATAAACAGATTTGATTGAGTTTGTGGAAAAAATGTGGCTAGCACATAGAAAAATAAATGAAAAAATTAGGAAATTATTAATCTAAAATTTTATGCAATGTATAAGAGAAAGAAAATATTCATGACTGTTATTGGCATATATGAATGCCACTGATTTGTGCACCTTAATTTTATATCCTGAGACTTTACTTACTTCATTTATTAATTCCAGGAGTGTCTTGGTTGAATCCTTGGGATTTTCAAGATATAATATATCATCAGCAAAGAGTGAGAGTTTGACCTCTTCTGCATGGTACTGGCACAAGAACAGAGATATAGACCTTTGGAACAGGACTGAGAACCCAGATATAAAACCATCCTCATATAGCCATCTAATCCTTGACAAAGCAGACAAAAATATACACTGGGGAAAAGAATCTCTATTCAATAAATGGTGCTGGGAAAACTGGATATCCACATGCAGAAAATTAAAACAGGATCCCCACCTCTCACCTCTCACAAAAATCAACCCACAATGGATAACAGACTTAAACCTAAGACATGAAAGCTTAAGAATTCTAGAAGAAGATGTTGGGAAGACTCTTATAGACATTGATGGGCACTTGGGTTGTTTCCACACTTTTGCAATAGTGAATTATGCTACCATAAACATTTGAGTGCAGATGTCTTTATTATAGAATGTTGTTTTTTCATTTGGGTAGATGCAAAGAATTTATGTAGAAGACCCCCAAAACAATTACAGCAGCAATACAAATAAATAAATGGGACCTGATCAGATTAAAAAGCTTCTGCACAGCCAAAGAAACTATCATTAGAGCAAATAGACAACCTACAGAATGGGAGAAAATATTTGCATTTTACACATCCAATAAAGGGCTGATAACAAGAATCTATATAGAACTTAAGAAAATTAACAAGAAAAATCAAACAACTCCATCAATAATTGGGCAAAGGACATGAACAGAAACTTTTCAAAAGAAGACAGAATAATGGCCAGCAAACATATAAAAGAGTGCTCAACATCTCTAATCATCAAGGACACGCAAATCAAAACCACAATGAGATATCTCCTAACTCCAGTGAGAATGGCCTTTGTCAAAAAGTGCCAAAAAACAAATGCTGGCATGGATGTGGAGAGATAGGAACACTCTTACACTGCTGGTGGGACTACAAATTAGTACAGCCCCTGTGGAAAGTAATTTGGAGATACCTCAAAGAGCTACAAATAGAAATACCATTTGATCCAGCAATCCCACTACTAGGCATCTACCCAAATGAAAAAACAACATTCTATAATAAAGACATCTGCACTCAAATGTTTATGGTAGCATAATTCACTATTGCAGAAGTGTGGAAACAACCCAAGTGCCCATCAATACATGAGTGGATTAATAAAATGTGGTATATGTATACCATGGAATACTACTCAACTACAAAAAACAATGGTGAACTAACACCTCTTGTATTATCCTGGATAGAGCTTGAGCCTGTCCTTCCAAGTGAGGTATTGCAAGGATGGAAAAAAAAGCACCACATGTACTCGCCATCAGATTGGTACTAACTGATCAACACTAAAGTGCTCACATGGAAGTGATATTCACTGGGTGCCAGTCAGGTGCGGGGGGGTGGAGATGAGTAAACTGACAAGCAATGGGTGTGGAGCACACTATATGAGGGAAGGGCATGCTTGTAGCCCTGGCTTGGGCGAGGCAAACATTATATGTAACCAAAATGTTTGTACCCCTATAGTATTCCGAAATAGAAAAAAGAAAAAGACAATTACACATCCTGTGGCAAAATATTTTTCCAATTTAAATTAAAATTTTAAAAGTGAAAAAAATAGAAAATATTCACGTAACTCAACTTTGCTCAGCATTGAAGAATAGTTACATAGATATAATAATCTAAACATGGTTATGAATTTAACCAAAATGTTGAAAATATATATTAACAAAGTACTAATAAATACACATTCTATATTACACATAGTAGATACCCAAAAATCAAATACAGAAAATTAAAACATAGATATGTAATAGATACAGTCAGAGGTAGATATTAGCAAAATAAGAGAAAGGGAAAAATATGAAAATTGCAAGAGACTCAAATTCTCAGCAACCACAGAGGGAAGTCAAAAGAGGATGTCTAAACTGATGCCAATAGATAACATTATAAGCATATAATTCAAAAATGGAAGTAGATATAAGAAACAGATAAAAAGTGTTAGGAAAAAAGTTGAGGTGGGGGAGGTGGGCAGGAGACTGATATTTTTCATTTTGGTACTCATTGAATTTTTTAATACATTACTTTGATAAAAATGAAAATTAACTTAAAAAATGAAAAGCTGCCATTCCCACAAGTGGGCCCACTACGACATGAAAGAAGAAGGTGCTAGACGACCACCACAGCACCCCCACCCCCCTCAGTAGGATGGGGGGAGGCCACAGGAAAAGGGAGCCCCCAGACACGTGCTCGGCTCTGGCTGGGAAATAACACACTTTTAAATTCTGGCGACGTCCACCCGTGTTTCTAAACCACGTAGTTGAAAGGTTTCAAAGAAGGTGGCTTTAGCAGATTAGTTGGAACTTTCCCTCTCTGGGATTAAAACAGAAGAAGTAAAAGTCTCATTTTCACAACTCGAGCCACACTAGGGCCCTGTTTTCATTCCACCGCACAGTTTGTGACATGAAAATAAACAATACTGGAAAGGAGGTGTTTCTACATTTTCCCCCGAGTCTCTTGAGATGAAGTTGGGCAAAGGGTATGCAGCCAAACTGTTTTCACACCATGCCTCGACTGAGTCTCACACTTCTTTGCATTTAGAGGGGATTTTCATCACTTCCTGGTTTCAGAATTGACTAGGTGTAGACTGCAAGCTGATAGCTCAGCTCAGCCGTCATTGCCATGTGTGGCCCGAACCAAGCGTTGGTGGGGTCTGGGAGACCTGGCCGTGTGCATTTAAGGTTGCAGAGAGGCCTTTTTCAGTACGGCCCAAAATAAACAACTTCACTGGGCATCCCAAATTACAGTTCTGAACCACTGGATAGTCACCCGAAACACCAAAATACATATTAGAAACAATTTCCCTAAGAAATAGAAATTATTTTTTAAAGGGTTTGAGTGTAAAAATACGCAGGGTGAGAAAATTCACAACGAAAGAGAATGGTGTAAGATAGTGGCTATACAGCAATGCCTAATGCAGTCTCTCTTAGATTCCCACTCAAATACCAGCAAAAACTAGAAGTAAAAACTCAAAAGCCACTACATATACTACAATTTGACACAATATTAAAACCTTCAGGGATTTCTACCAATTATAAAGCCACGGGAGTAGAACTGACAAACGTAAACCGAGGCACGCAAATGCTTTTTTGCCTGAAACAGAGCCAACCTGAAATAAGAGAGGAAAATATTCTGTTCCTGCCTCTGAGTTCTGAACACAAAACAACCAGTCAGGCCACCCTCTGCTGCAGTGATTCTCAACAGGGGGTGATTTTCCCATCGCTAGGAAACATTTAACAATTTCTGGAGACATTTTTGGCTGTCACAACTTGAGGGGAGGGGTGCTACTGGCATCTAGTGGGCAGAGGCCAGGGACGCTGCTAAACCCTACAAGGCACAGGAGAGCTCCCCACAACAAAGAATTATTCAAACCAGAATGTCAATAATGCCGAGGAAGAGAAAAACGGCTGCACCGTATGGGAGATGTATTTTAAGGCAATAAGAGGGTCTATTTCCCCATCTCACTGAACACATTACTCTCTCTCTCTCTTGCTCACTCTCTCCTTAACATACACACACACACACACGCAGAAACAACTTAATACCTCTTAATACGTCGTTAGGTTTGAAGGCCCTAATACTATTATCTTAAAGGACTTTAAAAAATCGTCAAGTATTCAGACAGGAGAAAAAGCAAAACAAGAAACCAGATAATCAATGAAGGATCAGCCTCACATCACCTCTGTAACACAAAGGCAAGAACAGAAGACATTGGACTATGTCTATTGAGTTTTGCAGAAAATGGTTGTGGCCCAAACATTTTATACTCATCCAACATACTGTTTAAATGTGGAACAATAAAGGTATTTCAAAACACGCATGAACTCTAAAGTTATAACATGCACCATTTTAGAAAAAAATAATACTTGAAAACACACTCCACCCTATTGAGTGATGAATCAAAATGAAGAATTCAAGAACTGGGAAGCTGGAGGTGACTGATAAAACCCATTTAAATGGAAAGTTCTCTAGATTATTATTGTAAATAATGAGAATGAGAGAAAACAAATAACACAAGTAACCAGAATCCCAGGGAGGCTGAGGTGGGAGGATTACTTGAGGCCAGGAATTCCAGGCTAGGCTTGGTGGCATGCACTTGTAGTCCCGGTTATTCAGGAGACTGAGGCAGGGGCATCACTTGAGCCCAGGAGTTGGAGGCTACAGTGAGCTGTGATCACACTACTGCACTCCAGCCTGTGTGACAGAGAAAGACCAAGTCAAGAAAGAAAGAAAGAGAGAAAGAGAGAGGAGAGAGAAAGAAAGAAACAACTATAGACTGTCTCCTTCAATTTAAAAACACCTCTGTACAACACTGTACTAATGAATTGAAAAATTTCAACAAATTGAACAGTTTTCTGGAAAATGTAAATTGTCAAAGTGTGACACAGGAAAAAATAAAAACCTTAAGAGATCAATTATGAGGGTAAAAAAAAAGAAAAACTACCAAAGGTTACATATGAGAAAGATTCAAAGACTAAATAGTTTTACAAGTGAGTTTTTTCAAACTTTTAAGAAACATATCGCTTCTCGGCCTTTTGGCTAAGATCAAGTGAAGAAACAGAACAGATAATTCCATGCTATATTAACTGCCTCATGTATTAAGAAATATAAAACTCTATCTAGTTTATTTTATGAAGTTGGTAAAAATATTATACCAAATGTGCCAATATAACTAAAAAAGGAGAGAGAGAAATTTATATATGAATACAGATGTGAGCATTTAAACAAAAGCGCTGTAACATAAGGAAAACATTCAGCAATACCAACTAAGATTGCTTAAAATTGAAAATATAGTTTCATATATTTTTATTAATAGTAAAACCTCATGTCAGTTGGACAAGGAAAACAATATGCTTATTTCAGAACATATATATTCTTTACTAGTTTTTCAAGTGAATATATATTATTTTTCTTCTTAGTTTTCTACTTTAAACTTAACACAATTCTTAATGATGAAAGAACTAAAGGTAGTTCCAATAAAATTAGGGAGAAATGAACTTATTCCCTTTCACTAAGGCTTTACACTTTTCTGAAAGGTCAAGCCAAGGCAATGAGAAATGGAAAAGAAATTAGAGATGTAACTATGAGAAAGGAAGATGTAAATAACCATTGCTACGGACAGTATGATTAAAGACACAGAAATTGCAAAAGAAACAACTGGAAAATATCTTATAATTAGAAAAGAGAGTTCAGAAAAATAGACCATTATAAAGAAGGGGAAAATACAGCTTTCTCTAATAGCAGAAATAACTAGTTTTAAAAAGTCCACTCACAACAGCAATAAAAAAAAATATCAAAAGCAATCAAAGACATCAGAAAAGCCCTAAATTGTGGCACAGAAATAAAGAAAATTAAAAACATAACAAAATACACAAAATAATATTTGACAAAATGAGAGACATTTTACTAGATAGAAGACTGAATACAATCGATTTCCAAATTAATGTATAATTTTAAAACACAACCAATGAAATTACCAGCAGCTCTTTGGTGGTAGGAAAAAGACATGGTTAAAAGAAAAGAGGGAAACTTGATGAAATAATTCCAAGATCTTCTGGTAAAATGAATGGGCAAGGGAATTAAGAAAGTCTGTAAAAGGAAGAATAAAGAGAGGCAAGTTGTCTAACCAGATTGTACCTTATTTTACTACAACTACTACAATTAGAAAGCACAGCATTGGTGCAATCACAGATAAGCAAGGCACTGTAACAGAAGAGTCTTGAAATAGACCCAAGTACATTTAAGAACTTAATAAATTACGAAGGAAGCAGTACCAGTAAATGGGGTAGAATTGCACTAGGACAATTGACTATTGGGGGGGAAATTAAATCAGAGATTCACCCTGTTACTATTTACTAAAATACATGCCAGGTGGATTGGAAAGTTAATGCAAACTGAAGGCATTTAAAACAGGATTATATCCATCTATTACTTTGAGATTTAATTATTCTAATGTTTTAACAAAGCAATTAAAAAATTAGCAGAAAATATAGTTGTAGATTTAACTGAAGGACATCCTAAGCATAAAAACCCTGAGGAGAGGAGGGGTAGATCACAAAAGGAAAGCTGGAAACATTCAGTACATAAAAATTTAAAACTTCTGCTATTAAAAACCATAAGCAGTTTAATGGCAAATTGGGGTACTAAGACATGCTACAACCTTGAAATCATTATACTAAGTGAAAGAAACCAGTTATAAAAGGCATGATATATATTGCATGATTCCATTTATGTGAAATGTCCAGAATAGGCAAATCCATAGAGACAGAAAGTAGACTAGTGAATGCCTAGGGCTGGGGGGAGGGGTATCGAGGTGAAATGGGACATGGCTACAAATAGGCAAGGGTTTCTTTCCGGGATGATGAAACTATTCTAAAATTGATTGTGGTGATGGTTGCACAACTCTAGAAATATACTAAAACCCACTGAATCATACACTTTAATTGGGTGAACTGTATGGTATGTGAATTATATCTCAACAAAGCTGTTGTAAAAAATGTAATGGCAGATAACCAACTGGAAGAAATACTGTAACATATTTGATTGAGGAAATATTAATAACCTTGATATATAAGGAACACTCAAAAATCATAAGTAAAACACTGACACCTCCCTGGAAAGCTGGGCAAAATCAATGAACAAACAATAAATTAGCAAACAGCATTGTTCTACTAGGTTAGCAGAGGTTTAAGAAACAGTAATGAAAGAATTTAAATGCTCAAAAAGAGGGAAATGGTTAAATAAATTATGGATCAACCACAAAACTGAATATTATGCAGCCATTAAAAATGATGTTTTCAAATAAATTTAATGACAGGGAAAATTATCACAATGTAATGTTCAATGGATGAGGGACATAAAATTGTTTACAATACGATCCCCTACACAGGAAATGCTAAAATTATATCAAAGAAATAGATCAAAAGCCTGGTAGAAATTATCTAGATGGTAGCATTCTGGGTGATTTTCATTGTTTCCTTATATTTCCCATATTTTCTATGTTTTCTACAATGGCATATTTTATTTCTGGTATTAGAAAAGAAAATTACATTTTTCTGAAATATTCATCTACAGGCAAGTCTTTGGCCAGAAGAGATCAATAACTGCAATGTTATTCCTTTATAAAGGCTCACATCTGCTTTGCATGCACACTCCCCTCCCTTTTCTCCCCCAGTTCTGGGTGGAGGCCATTTTAAAGACCCACCTACTCAGCTGGGGCAGCCATGCCCTGCTTGACCTGCCTAAGGGCCCCATCCATGTGCTCCAGCTCACCTAGGGTTTCTTATGCCTGGGGGGCGGAGTCTCTCAAAGAATAATAAAGCTGACAACACTGATGAAGCTGAAGGTTGAAGTTCTTTTTGTCCAAAGTGGTAATTACTCTAATAAGGAACACCTTAAAGGCTAATGAACCTTTAGAATGCAGTGGCAAGAATGACTCATGGTGGGATTTTGGGCCTCTGGAAGAGGTGAGTGGAATCTTGCTCAGCCCAGAAGCCCACTGCTATGGGAACAGCCACCTCCTATGCTATAGCCAGAGGCTCTGGTGTGGGGCTTGCAGGTATTGTGCAGCTCAGCATGTGGAGCTTCACGCGGTGGCTGTGGTGGCTGAGCTCCAGTAGGGAAGGTCACTCTGGACACACAGTGCTCACGGGCAGATGTCCCCAATGCTGCTTCTGCCCCTATGCCCTCTTCCTCAGGCCTTCCCAAGGCATAGCCTCAGCTCGACACGTCTAGCCTTCAGTCCCCATCAGCCAGCAATACTCACTCCTGTCCAGCACTGAGGAGTAAATGAGACCATCACACAAAGCCATGTGCAATCCGTGTCACACAGTGGTCACTCAGAAAATGTTAATAAATTGGTCTGTAGAGATGAGCCCTGCATTCGTTCAGCAGCTACGAAACCAGGCTACATGTAACCCAAGAAGGATGAGATGCTGTGAGGCTCCCAGATGGGTTAGTCACAGGAAAAGGCAGGTCAGGAATGACCCCTGCACAGGTTCCAAGAATGTGTTAAATATGTTCAAAGAAGTAAAATTTCCGTGAAACTGTGGGGAGCTGGGGAGTTGCATGGAGGAGGTCAGTGGGTCCTTTAAGGAGTGGGATTGCAGTGGGCCACAAAGGGGAGGAAAGTGACATCTGAGCTGGTCCTTGAAGAAAGGGAGGGCAGAGCTGGGGACAAAGGTCACCACAGAATGCAGGTGGGAGGAGCATGAGGTGGGCTGTGTAGACTAAGTCCCCCAGGAAGCCCCCTAGGAGGCCAACCCTTGTTCAGCAACCCCATCACAGTAGCCAGAGGACCTTGCTAGCCACTCAGCACATCATCTCAAAGTACTCATCTTCTCCATGTCCTGCCTAACTTAGGTCTAAATTAGGCAGGACATGGGGAAGATGGGGTGGTTGCTGGGCTTGCTTGGGAGTCCAAGCACTCTTCATTATGGGGACTTTACATAAACCTTCGGAAGGAGAAGGCATTTCTCCTAATTTACATCAAGACCTGCTGACCTGTGGAGGCCCAGGTTAAGCACCACCTCCCACCTCACCGCTTCTGCCTCCTCTGTCCTCCCTGGGACTCTCGCCACCTTACAGCCCAGGCGCAGTGTACGCACCTGCCTCCACAGCCATCCCGCCAGCTGCAGGGAAAAAGAGCGCAGTGGGAGACCTGACTGCATCTGGATGTGTGAGGGTCTCTCCTGGGCCCATCATCCATCCATTCATTCAACAAACACAGACTGAGTGACCACAGTAGGCCAGGCCCTGGATGGACACTTAGAAATACCACAATGAAAAAACACAGTCCTTGACCCCAATGTATTCAGCCTCTAGTTGAGACGGACAAAGGAAAAGGAAAAGCCTAGTGCTGCCGGGCTCCCGGGTGACAAAAGCCTGCGGAGACCCCCGAGTACTGAACACAGGGCTGGCCAGAACTGCAGGGAGGTGGGAGCTGGAGGCTGCACAGGAAAGGCGTGGACGGCAGTTCTACCAACCATGGGGGTTCCCCTGGGTCCTCAGTGGCCCTGCTCCCCAGCCACAGGAAGCAGGCTTCCAGGACACCAGAGGCCAGAGCCGCACAGCCTCAGCCACGCACAGTCCGAGTTTGGGCCCCCTGCCTAGTCCACTTCATACACACCTGAGTTTAAGATTCATCAGAGGGCCCCGGCTGCCAAGGAAATCATGATTTATTTTCTGTCTCACTCACACACACACACTATTTGCAATCCTTTGTTCTCGGTTTCCTACACATTTAATTACGTTAGGATAAATCTGATTTTCCCTCTTGGAAAACCTCTCTTTTGTTTTCTTTTAATTTCCCTTTCTTTCACGTTACATTTGACAAAGCTGGGAGAGACAACCAAGGCGGATGCGCAGGCGGAGTGGGGAGGGGTGCAGGGTGGGCGCCCGGCAACTCGGCAACTAGGCCCTGCGCTAGGCACACCCGCTGCAAAGTGGGAGAGCGGCCCTGCGCTTATATTTAATTCAATAGCAAATACTTAAACTCTCATAAAAATAACTTATCTTCACTCTGGGAGGGTAAGGCCTACATCTGAACAGTACTTTCCAGGCTGCCTGGGGAAGAAGTCTGCCAGTTCTGCCTCTTCCTCCCCATCCAGCTTCATGGATGCTCGGAGAGGAGGAAGACGCTGCTTCGGGTGAGCTGAAGCCAAGGCTGGCAGGAGGCTGTGTGCGGATCCCTGGGGTGGGAAAGCATTCCTGGCCAGAGGCCTGAGAGATGAGCCTGAGAGGCAGCCTTAAGGGGAGACATCAAATGGATGGGATGGAGGAAATGCTTATCAGTGAAATTCCTATTTTGATCTTGAAAGAAGAGGGGAAAAAGCTATTGATTTTCCCAGGCACGTGGGAGGAGCTGGAGCCCCAGGAGGAGGATGCTGCCGCAGGGGAGCCTGGGCCTGAGGGGCACATGGGCAGGGGAGAACAAGGTGGTCACGGAGGGGCGGTCGGCCCTGCTCAGCCTCCGCCCCTCCACGTCTCCCTTTCCACACTGACGGCACTGCAACCCGCTCTCTGTGGGCATTGGCCAGAGCGGCGGTGCTTGAGGCCATTAGTATTGTTACTCCACGTTAGGTCAGTCACTTGCTCCCCTCCTCCAATCTCTCCAAGGGCTCCCTTCACACTTAGAGGGTGGATAAACTTCAGCCCATGCTTGTTTTGCCACAGAAGTTCTTTCACTGGCACATGGTAAATAAGGAGAAAGTCTGAAACCATCAAACCCACTGACTTAGATCCTTGGTGAAACTACATAAGCCCATCGTTCCATGTGCTACCATTTGCATGTCCATGTTTTACTGGAAAACAGGACCTGTCCCTGGAAGTACTGCAAGGTGACCAAAGCCTCCCTTCTTCAATACGCTTTCAAGTCATGACATCATAGTAGACGTGGCACCCGGTCACTTCAGAATGAAGGCCCTGCAGTTTCCAAAATCATCTCTACCTTTGTGATTGTGCCAAACAGGAAGACTGGTTGTCTCTACTTGTCAGAAAAGAAAGTTGAGAGCAACGTACAAGCTGCATACCACTCAGCTCCCGCCTACTTCTCAGACCTCACCTCAACCGCAGACCCCTGGCACTGGTACCACCAGCCTGTGCTCCTGTGTGCGTCTTGGCCCCGCCAGGATCTTCCCACCTCAGGGCCTTTGTACCTGCTGGGTCCTCTGCCTGGAGCGCCCTCTGTACAGCTGGCTCCTCGGCTCAGCTGTCACCTCTCCAGAGAGGCCTTTCCAGACTACCCATCTAAAGCAGCCCAGCCCAAGACACTCTCTCTTCCATCTTTGTTAAAAAGCTCCCCAGGATGTTCTCAAGTTCAGTCAGGTTAAAATACAGCACCTTTTCATGGTCGCAGATCTCTGCCTGCCCTGGGAGGCATGCCAAAGTCACTAGGTCGGTGATGCGCAACCAGGCAGTCTAATGGCTCCCAGGGACCAGGATGCCCAGTGACATTCGGGACGGCGAGGCAGGCACCAGACAGCACCAAGGATAGCACAGGACCTGGAGGTTGGAAGCTGCAGTCCTGACCCTAGAAGGATACAGTCAGATTCCGTGAGCAAAACGTGAGAGGGTGGTTGTTGGAATGGCCACACACAGGGGAGTCAGGACCAGAGGTGGGAGTTCCTAACACCCCCCTCCCCCGCAAACACCTACGGCCCAGGGTCCTTTTGCTCCCAAAGACAGGAGTTTAATCTGTGATTGGCTGTGACCAGCAATTCTCTCCCTCTTGAGTTCTATTAAGAAAAAAAGAAAATAAAACTAGAAAGCAAAAACTGGAAGAAATAGCTTTAACAACCCATAAAGGAGTGGGTGATTTATGCCTACAGGAAAGCCGGCTCCAGGTGGGTTGTCGCTGTGGAATGCCAGTGCCTTGCTGTATGCGACACTCCACAAAGGCCTGCCGGGCACCTGCTTCATGAATGACACATGCTCCTGCCAGGAAGGCAGGCTTCAAAATGTGATGCCTTTGGAAGGGTGCCCTGGAAGCTGGACAGACGTGTCTCCTCCACTAGTCTGGGACCTCCATGAGGACACGTTTTCTCAGTTTTTAACATAGCATCTGCCACCAGCACATACTCAATAGCCAATTTCATGAACTAAGAATAGGCATTTCTCAGTCCACTCAGATCTATGGTCTTCCTGCTAGAAGCGGCCTTCCCCTAAGAAACACCTGGCTACCTCAAAACTCAGCGTCACTCTTGCATCATTCCTGGCTGTAAGCAACAGAAATTGACTTCGAATAAAAGAAACAGAAAAGGAAGGCTGCTTTTTGAGAAGCCATGGAGAAGTTCTCAGAATCAAGGCAGGCCGGGCCACAGAGCCCGGGCCACACCACAGAGACAGTGTGGACCTGGCTAGACATTCCCAATGGCCCCTCTGCCGCTGCCGACCCTCCAAACACTTGATGAAGATGCATCTGCTGGGACTTAATGCTACAGCAAAGGCCCTAACTCTGCCTGAATCTGTGAGTCCCTCCCTCGAGAGTCAAAGCCTTAGTCGGGAGCATCCAGGTGGCTGAGCTATGATCAGGTGCCCACACTCTAGAACCCTGGAAGTGGGTAGGAAGACCACCTGGGCCCTTCAGATTTTCTGACACCCACAGGGCCGACCTCCCCCGCCCACCTGCCCACCTCCACCTGTCCCTCCCTGAGAGCCCCATCCCCTCTGCCTTCTGCCTCAAGGACTGTTTAGATTCTGGGTAATGTTCCCACCACCATCATTAGACATAGGGCCACTACAACATAGAATCACATCTCCAACTTCCAGAGTGGCTTTATTCCATCAGACTTTTTTAAAGTAGCTGAGTTTAAGCAGGAATAAGCTCTCTCTTGCTTGGTGTGCAATTGAGGCAGTTTTGCATTCTAGTGTTTACAATGCTAAATCCACAGGCAACAGGAAATACTGCTGCAGTTGTAACTTTAGCCACTGGTTACCATGGAAGGCTGGGGACTCTCTCTTAGGGGAGCTATTTGGAAATAAGACAAGCACCCTTACAGAGCTAAGTTGTTCTGAGCTATAGGCTGGGTTAGGGGAAGGGGTAGTTGTGACCTTGGCTAGAGGCACGGGGCTAGACAAAATGACCTCTCTTTTTGTCTAGCCCTCCTCCTCCCTGCTCACACCCTAGAGTGTCTGTCCAAATCATCCACTCGCTCTCCCAGATGTGTCCTCTGACACAGGGACTCCTCAGCATGCAGTGGAGATACAGCAGGTCAGGCTGCTACCTCCCAGTGTGTGCAATCTGTTCACTTCCCGTCCCCTGGCAGGCAGTCACTGATTCCACAGCTGTCCTGATGAGAGGTGTGAGCACCGCAGAGTGGGCACTGCAGGGTAGACCACAGGATGACAGTGCCAAGGGGCAAAGCTCTGCTCCTCGCTCAATCTCCCCATGCCTGTTACTAAGGTCCCAAACAGTGGGGCTGTTGCCATTTTTCACGTTTTGGTAGGTAAGTGACGACACTCCTGTGCGCTCAGCTTTCCTTTCTGACAAATGGAAATGATTCCCATCCTGTTTCCCTCAATCACAAATGGTGTAAAGGTAGGAATGATCTGGAAGGTGGAAAGGTGCTCATTCTGAAGGGATCAGGTGCCACATCTATTATGAAGTCACGGCTTGAAAATGTACTAGAGAAAAGAGGTTTGGGTCACCTTGAAACACTTCTAGCCAACAGTCTATTTTCCAATAAAACATGGATATGCAATAACAGTACACGAAATGCTGAGTGTGTGTGGCTTTCACCTGAGGATCTGGTTGGTGGGCTCAGTGGGTATTTTCTCCTGCCTCACCACTTGCCAATAAGACGGCCTCTGCAGAGAAACGAGCTGAGAAGCTTGAGCTGACATGCATTCCCCCTCTAAGGGAGCGGGCCAGGGGGACCCTCATGAGACTGACCTGCCACAGCTGCAGGAGACACGGCAGTGGGGACAGAGGGCCAGGCACCTGCTGACATGTGTCCCTCTATTAGCCATGTTAATTGGGGAAACAGGAGAAGAAATACGCCAATTGAATGCAACAAATTGAACCACCACCTGGCCTTGGCCAAGACAGAAAGGTAGAAGAAAATGACGTTTTTCTGAAGTTATCTCTTCCTACATATCTGCAGCTAAATGTACAAAGAAAAGGGGATTTTTTCTTGTTTTAATAAGCTACACACATTTATGAATATCCCAGGACTAGGTCATCAACAGAGGAAGTTCTAAGTGTGTACCTATAAGCTAGTGTTGGGTAAAAGCCACTTCATTGACTGCCATTTAGTACTGCATCCATGGAGCCAGTCTATGAGGACTGTGACATTGCTTACTGGGCACGCACCAGCCCACTGAGATGTGGCAGCCAAATCCAAACAATAATACCAACACCAAACTGCAGTGATGATGCGTCAGGAGCAAATATACGTGAGAAAAAAGGTTTTGGTCACTTTGACATTTTTCCAAGCAACAGTCACTGTTTTCCAATAAAACATGAGAGTGTGAGTGATGCAGACTGGGCACTGCAGGGTAGAGCACACAATGACGGTGCCAAGCCCTCGTGGGCTTAAGCAGAGAGCTACTCTGTCCTGGAGAAGTGGTGGTCCCGTTGCTTAGACATTGCTCAGTGGTGCTGAATTTGTGCATTGTATTTTCCAGAGATCATTGAGTCCTTCTGGACAAGGCACCTGCAGATAAACTGCTGCCACCAGATAGAATGGCCCTTCATTAAGTATATAGAAAACCCTGGTAGGCTCACCATTGTAGGGAATAACTAAGAGGAAAGAATATGAAAATCAAGCTTAATTAGTATTGCTGTATCCACTTAAAAATATTTTGAATGCATTGTCAGGATGCAGGTTTTCTATACCTTGTTCTCTTGAAACCCATCAAAACAGGGGATAGGAAGAAAGAGAAGAGAGATCAATTCTTCATTAAAATAAAGAAATGGCTGCTACTAAAACCACAAAGTAGAATATGCAACAAAATTTCGAAGATCATCAAAAGCTGATTCCAAATCTCTGCAGACTTTGGGAAGATTTGGGTTTAGGTAGCATCCTGAAAGGCCCCCCAATAACATGAGAGCCACAGAGTGCCAGGGAAGTGTGGGAACCTGCTCAGAGGGTATTCTTCTCTCTGTCTCTGTTTCCCCCAACCCCTATCTCCACTGCCTCCTGGCCGAGAGAAACTTCCAGAAGAGAGTGTGAAGGAGGCAGAGAAGCAGCTTTAGTGCATCACAACCCACGGCACCCTCAGATTAAGGCACACACCTGCGCATCACCCAGACACATGCTATATCAGTACTCTGGAGAACAGACCCCCCAAAAAACATCCAAAAACCATTCTAAGTCATACAGAAGAAAGGTTTCCCGAATTAAAGTCTTGAAACTATGCTTTAAAAAGTCAAAACACGGCCAGGCATGATGGCTCATGCCTGTAATCCTAGCACTCTGGAAGGCCAAGGTGGGAGGATTACTCAAGGTCAGGAGTTCAAAACCAGCCTGAGCAAGATCGAGACCCCAT